>CM057344.1:154316518-154699777 GCA_030015575.1 Agapanthus africanus | reverse complement strand
TCCTCTCCGCTGTCCAAATCGAACCATGACTCTCACGGTGGTTTCATCGGAGAAAAGAGCGGGCAAGGTCGTCGGCTTTGTGCCAAAGATGATCTACGTCGAGGCATCACAAGATCAAGCTCCCACTTCACCAAGTCATGAAACTTGTGAAGAAAACACACTCTACTACTTGGCAAGAGGTAGAGGATGAAGAAATAGGAAGTGGGTACAATTTAGAATTGGATTTCTCACTCTTTATCATCAATCACCATTGATGACCTCAAGGTTTTCTTCTTGAGTTCAAGGAAGAAGAAGAAGAAATGATATCATAAGTTAATTAAAAAAAGAAAAGAATAATCCATTCTTATCATAACATAACCCAAGTTAAGTGTAGAGAATTGACCAAGGTTAAAGAATGGTTAGGGTTAAGGAGATGAGACAAAAATGGTGACTTAATGAAAGCTTCATGAAGCTTCATGTTGAAAACAAAACTAGCCACCATTTTTCACTTCTTTTCCTTTTCTCATTTATCTTTTAAATGCAAATGAAAAGATAAATGAATGAATAAAAGAAAACCCTAATCATTTACTTAACCTAGGTTTAATTCATTACACTTAACAAAAAAGATATGTATCATCAAACATGATACAATCAAGTGCACAAAAATCATATCGCATATGCAATGCGCACACCCGAGTGAGAAAATCCATTTAAAGTGAACCAATACTAGTTAATGCAAAGTAATATATCAAATATATAATTATACATTAAATCATTAAATCAACACTTGATTTAACGATCCGGTCATATCGCATATAACCGACCAGTATCCTATGTATCGGCTTATCGAATCAACCTTTGATTCGATAACTAGGGTATATCGCATATAACCTAATCGATACATTCATCGCGAGAATGGAATACGGTATCACATACACGCATTATTCTCGGTCCCGCACATATCTCATATGCGCTCCTATTTCGTTTCGCTTGAGCCAGGAAACCTCTGTGTAGGACTCTAAAGACTCGTCAATACGCCGGCAGCAGGCGATGATCATATCAAACACCCACAAGCCGCAAGCGGTCTGCTAAACATAACGGCCACCCGGGTATTGAGCGATCTGAAGATCGACGAGCAAGCCCGCTCACACTCCAGTGAATCCGACCAGTAACACTACCGTACAGTCCGGTCTGATCGTCTGATATGTCGCATATCTCGCCTAGGGGTGGTAAACGTCAGACCCCAATAGCTCGATAAGTCGTGTCGATATGAGGTCTATAACTATTCGAGAAACTACTGGTAACACTTACCAGTAAATCTCAGCAACCCTGGCCAGGGATTTCCTGTTATAGCCAATTGAACACAGCACAACATCAACTCCCTATACCGGGAGAGACGAATCCCCTCCTATCGCTTATTGCCTCCATGTGACTCGGGACTGTACCCAAAAACCACCATTTTGCATGCCCTCTTGGACGTGGTAAGATGGAAATCAAAGCATAGTGGGAACCACACAAGAATCTATGACGATCTCGGGTCAACAGACTACTCTGTACCAGTGTCACCAGAGAACTGCCATCTGACGTGAGGTATAATACCATCTGGGAGTTCTCGGCGAGTCCGTCCAGTGTACCCAGTCTCCACTGAGCACCCGTATATCATCTCTGATGTCAAACACCAATGGATATGGGATCACCCATCGCCCATCTGTATGGGTCGAGAAGGTATACGCTAGTCTACTCTGGTATATCGATGCCCCGTCTCGATACACCCACGACTAGGGACTTTGAAGGATGTACTTATGGACTACCCTGTCCCCACTAGTATGATCCGCATCATAGTCCAGGTAGTCAAGTACACATCCTAGGGGCTTTACCAACATGTAACAGAGAGACACTCAGTATACACGTTAAGGTAAAGAGCAACCAGATAGCATACTATCATGTCGAGCAAGAAAGTCCTCCCTATATATGTCCCAGCATCCACTACAATATACATCCTATGTACAGTAATGGCCTCTAGGGCATACACATAACTAACAGACGCTGGGAATATTTTGGATGATGAACCCGCAGATTTGGCTGAGTTTTTCTCTCCAATTCATCATCCCGAGTCATTAAATGTTTCCCAAACTTCCTACGCGTCTTGATTTTGATGAGAATTGCATGGATGAGCTGAATTTTGAGGAGAATATTGAGGATAGTTTTAAGGATGAACCAGTTTTACTTGATGAGTCGGATTTTCCAATTCATCATGTCCCTTCCACTGACTGTGTACACCCTCCTGAACCATTAACTTTGACCCTTTCTCAATCACTTCCCTCCATCCTTTCCATTGTTCTGACCGCGCAAGAAGCTGTATCACTTTCATTTCTTATGTCTGGTTTACCAAGTTCGGCGTACCCATGTGTTCTCGCGAATCTTGAAGGATTTGACCCCATTTCTCGACGGGTTAATAGATTTGTACAATCGCTTGTTACACATCGGTCATCACAAATTATACTAATTTATTCACTTCATTTCCACCATCAAGTTCGTATTCCACTTCTTTCTCCCTTCCGCCATTCTTCTCCTAATATACCGAGACCGTATTCCACTTCTATCCGCATACGGTCTCGCGTATTCTCCATTTCTTACCTCTCCGCATTCTTTCACCAACCTGTACATTATAGAGATAGAATTTTTGAATGGTTGGTGCTCACTTTTGGCCTGTGTAAGGCCTTGTATAGATTGATACTGTTCTCTTTCCCCCATAATTCTGAACTTCACCACTTAAACAGTGGAAACACTGTTTTACTTAAGTTTGGGGGGGGACCCTTTTTGTGTATATATTTTTGGTTTTCTTTTTTTGTTTCGTATATAATTTGTTTTTGGGGAGCGCCGACAATTTTGACCTTCTTGGTGTAGCCTGACAGTGAGGGCACTGTCAAGTTTAAGTTTGGGGGTGTGCTCGGTAAGCTTTCTTCTTTTGCATTCATTTGTATATTTTGCATTTGCATACTTATTTTAAAACCCATAAAAATCGAATTTTTTTCCAAAATATAAAAACTTTGTCGTCAAGTTAGCTAATAAGGTAACTTAGATTTTTATTCCTAAAGTTTAGTTGATACATTTGAAATAACTAAATTCTAGGCTTAGGAATTGAAAACCCAAAAAATAACCCTCATTTTGTTTAACTTTGGTATTTATATGTCCTTACAGTTTTTTTTATAGAAGTAGGTAATCTTGAGTTCAGTTCTGGAATTAAGTCAAGATGAACGGAAAGTATTGAAGCTTTACTGAAAAGATAAGTCTGAAAAATAGTTTCTATTCTTGAGTCCAAATTTAGAAAGTATATACCCTACAAACTGCACATACACGCACCTTGAAACTTGGGATAGTAGAGCATACCAAGAAATACTCTTGCCTTAAAACCTAGTATCAAAGAAAAACGGTATTTAAAGCTAAACACCAAAAGAGCATCATTAAAAAATATATCCGGTCTTGAAAAAGAAAAAAAATGAAATAAAGTCAAGACCTGGAAACTGCTATTTACGCTTTAAGCCCACTCATTCAGTAATCGGCTGTTAGTGCCTCAAGAAGCATTAATAGTCGCATGAAAGGTGTGTGAGCAGCACCGTCCATCATTAAATGAAAAGAAGTAGTATTAGGTATAAGGGCAAGAGTACTATAGCTTGAATTGAATTCTTAAGTATAGGGGTGAAAATTTACACACACGTATGGGTATACAATTGATGTTTGGAGGAAAGATAGAAATAAAGAATAAGACTTATGTTTTCTGTAAAGTTGATAAAAATCCCTGATTTGAGACCACACTTTAGAAAGAAAACTCAAGAGATGCTGAGATCTTTCTAAACATTTTTGGAACGTATAGGATTTGGGGTTGAATAAATTGAGGTGTGGAACATAAGGGTTGGATATTTCTAACTTAGGATGATAGAATTTCTAACCTAGACACTAAACTGTAGGAGTAGAATCAACGTTAACTTATGAAGCTTGAAGGGATTTTGTGGGTGTAATCTGTTGAAAATCCTCAGGAGACAACACTCCTCCTACTAGGGACACCTAGAGGTTTAACGGCTTGTTGCACGAGCTCAGTGCAATCGCGTTCCCTGTGAAAGTGAGGCTAGGATTTTGTTTTGCTCGGGACGAGCAAAAGATAAGTTTGGGGGTATTTGTTCATACCAGAATATTGCATTTTAATACCGCTCATTCTTTATCTATTTTGTTATATATCGGTACTATTTGTTGGAGATAGTGCCCTCAGAGTCAATTATTAGGTCACAGGTACGTGATTGTAATGATTGAGGGAGGACCTATCCCGGTAGGACAGTCTTACTCGAGATGATAGTATGCTATCTGGTTTACCTTTATCATCGTGTACTGTTTTAAGTGACATGACACGTCGCTATTACACGTTGATAGAGCCCCTAGGATTCTTGCTTGACCACCAGCAGTATGAGGGCGATCATATAAGTGGGAGCTGGGGGTCTACAAGCTTATCCTTAAAAGGTCCCTGGTCGTGGGAGTTTCGAGACTGGGCATCGATACTCCATTAGTAGACTAGTGTATACAGTCGAGACCCCGACGAGGGGCGGTGGCCGGTCTCACAAGCCACCGGTGTCAGTTGGATCACCTAAGATGTATACAGGTGCTCATTGGGTTATGAGTACACCGGACAGGACTCGCCGGGAACATGCTAGTTGGTCATATACCAGACGTCAGATGGCAGTTCTCTGGTGACATGTGTGCAGGTTAGTTCATCGACCTGGGGATCGTCATTTGTCTCGTGTGAGTTCCTACTGTACTTTGATTACTACCCTACCACGGCTCAAAGGAGTCGTGCAAACAGGTTTTAGTTGGGTACAGTCCCGAGCCACATGGAGGCAGTGAGCGTATCTTCAGGGGTTCGTCTCTCCCGGTATTGGGGGTGAGGTCGTGCTGTGTCTAGGAGAGCCATTACACAAAGTCCTTGGCCAAGGCAAGGAGATTTACTGGTAGGTATTCCAGTAGTATCTCAGGGTGTTCTGGGCTACACTCCGACACGACTTGTACCGCTTTTGGGGGTCTGACTTTTACCAACCCCCTAGGCCCGCCATGCGATACTCATAGACGAACGGACCGGACTGCACGGATATTGTCACTGACAGGCTCAGTAGGGTGTCAGGATGAGTTCGCTCATCGACGTCCCTTTTAGTCAATAGCTGGTGGCCCGTTACGTATTGGCTTATACCTCTGACGGGCTAGTGGTTAAATCCACAGCCATTGTATTGACGAGTCTTTAGAGTCTACCACACTTTTAGTTACTCAGCTTTCGGGCGAAACGCTGTAGAGGCCGTATGGAGATATGGCAGGGTCCGATCAGATACGTGCGGTATTGCACGGATCAGGATCGGACAGTTTTGTACTAGTGGCCGTATAGTTATATGGCAGGGTTCGATCAGATACGTGCGGTATTGCACGGATCAGGATCGAACGGTTTTTACTAGCCGGCTTTGGTTTAAGCCGGTCCTAGTTTAGTACAGTGTAGATTTTGTCTTATTGCATTTGTATCCGGATGGAATACAGATGCGGGTGTGTATGCACAGTATCGGGGTTTTCCTGTAATTTATTACGGGACCAGTTTTCTGGAGTTGCCAGTTTGCATTCCGTTCCGGCCGGTTTTCCTTTGTTCTTTCCTGGCCGGACTTTTCCGATGGAGGGGGTTATTTGCAGTTTTGCAAATTACTTTTGTGGAGGGGGTTTCTTGAAAAAGTATTGATTATGATAGCTTTCTTTTCTTTTGCTCCATGCTTTTGAATTGAGAGATTTGAAAGGTTATGGAGTGAATAGGAGAACAAGCATGGTTGTTGTTTCTTTGTCCCTTGGGTGTGGTCACCTCTTGTTCTCTCCTACACTCACCTCCCTTCTTGCTTCATATATTGTTTTTCCTCCACCATATGAGATGCTCTCACTTGAGGAAAGAAACTACACTAGAGAGAAGAAAAAGAATGAGAGAGTTCATCTTTATTTTTGTGAGGAATTCTTCATCTCCTTCTTCTTCTTGTTATGGAAAAATGAAAGCACCATTTTTCCTAACCCCATTCCTCCATCAAGGCAACTACAAACCCCAAATGAGACTAGCATGATCTACTACACTTCCTACAGCATATCTTGAGCATGTCGAGTTGCCGGCTTCATGCGCGAGTTGCCTCGGTATTGAGGTGGGAGCCCATAAAAGTACCCGGCTTCGTGGTGCCCTTTCCGACGAGGAGGAGACGGACGGAGATCCCGCGAGGAGATCGGAGTGGAGATAAAGACCGGAGGACTTGGATCGTCGGTATACATCTCTAACCCGTATTCTAGTTAGCTTAGACTAGTTTAATGGTTACGATCCGGAGTTTAGTGCGCGGTGGTGCCGGTTTGCAAAGTCCGCAAAAATTTAAGTTTATCACCGCTTCCGCATTCCGGCGTCGGATTGACGGCCGGGGCGTCGCCGTGCACTTACAGTGGTATCAGAGCCTCGCCATTAACATAGTCTAGCTTTGTGTAATGTGTTTGCATTTCCGATCGATCAAAAAGTTCCAAAACTGCATTTTAGTTCGCATCAGTTTCTGTTGAAAATTTTTGGTCTCGAAAAATTTTTCAGGTTGTAAAATATTAATGTACTGGAAAATCTAAGAGTTCTGTAAAAATTTGACGAAGTAACTCCACAGTTGGAGCGCGGAACCGCCGCGAAAACCCCATTAGTGCGGCCCTTCCGCCGCGCACTATTCACATCACTTCACCAATTTTTTACAGAGGCCTTCTGGGCTTAAAATATGGGTTTTGGAATATTAAAATTGAGCCCAGGTTTTCTGTGAGTGCTACAGTTTTGATTGGGGGCCCACTTGTTAATTTTTGATCGATCGGATATTTTTAAACACATTTTTCACAGTATTTACATTATATCTGCGACCGTGAATGTCACTCGATCGGTAAATCCGGTCTAACTGCTATAGCCCGGTTAGACGGATTTGCGAACGTGACTTTCACGTTGATGTTCTATGTATTTGCTGTGATGTTGCGGATCGGTCGTGGGGGATAGCCTGGATGCAATGCTAGTACTGTGTTGTTGTATTATGTACATTTGATATTGCGGGGCGAGCGTCCGACATGTGGACTGCCGTCACTGCCTGATTGTATTATTCTTTTGGGGCACGACCTGGTTGCAGTCGATGTACCCGGTGTATGTATATTTTACTTTCTGTACTAGGGTTACCCCGTAAAGGGGTGCACGGATAGCCGGGTTCTAGAGGGCAACGGGCCCGCATCTCAGGGCATTGAGACGGAGGGGCTTCAGTCTGGAATTGGCGGGCTATTCGCCGCACTCGTAGGGGGTATAGGTTGACCCAGGAGGGGTGCCCAAGTTGCCGGATTCCGTGAAGTGCTGGGTGGTCCATTCACGGCGCTGAAGGGGGCTGCCTCGCTTCAGGTTTTGGCGGGTGACTTGCCGCGCCCGTAGGGGTCTAGGATTTCATTGCACAGGCTATCCACACGACCAGGGGAACGTCGGGTTTCAGCGGCTCTGTGAAACCCGGGGATCCCAGATATCTGTATTGTTTCTGTGATGCTGTTCATTCTCTGTGATGTTGCATTCTATTCACGCCTTGAGCGAAATATAATATATTGGTATATATATTAGTAGATGTTGTATATGTTTTGCATCCGCGCTAGTCCAGTCCCCGCTCTGTCGTTAGTAAGCTAACCTGACGGGTAATGACGGGACCCAGTGGCGAATGCGGATGGCATATACGTACATCAGTATATTTTCGTTCTTTGTGGTGTGATCAATTGATGGGACTGCATTGATTCGGATCAATGCAAAGTTAAAAACAAACCTAATCTGATGTTGTTGGAACACTTTTCAAAAAGCTGTTATTGCAAGGACGTTTACTTTTGTTTTGCATCGTGGTATTCATTGGAATATCCTGCTCCTCAGTCGACGAGGCAAGGGCCGAGATCCCTTCACCGGGAGTGACCCCTTGGACAGAAGTTTGCGTCAGGGCATTAACTTCACTATAGCCGATTACTTTTGCTTTGCACCGTGGTATTCATTTGGAATATCCTGCACCTCATTCTACGGGGAAAGAGCCGAGATCCCTTCACAGGGAGTGACCTCTTTAGCAACGGTTTTCGTCACTATATTTTTTAAAAGCTATCCGTTCCTTCGACGATATCAAGTTCATTACGTTAAAGGTTTTCGCCAGAAACCATTCGTAGCCCTCCGTCGTTTCATATGGGTGGTCAATAGTATTCAAGCTGTGTATGTTGGCCAAAGTCAAGGCACAGTGATTGGTAGCTATTGGGGTATTCATATGCAGCATAGATAGATGCGTTGGTTTGGGACAGTCGTGCTGCCATTTTGGCCAAAGTCAAGGGTATGTACGGGTGGACTCAAATTAACCTGGAGAATGACGGGTAGAACTTGACATGTGACTTATGATATGTTGGCCAAAGTCAAGGTCATAAGAGCATGGGGCAGAAATCACATCGGGAGTTTCAAAAGTACTGAAACTTGCCAGATATGCGCATACCTTCTGGAGTGTGATAGCGTGAGCGGATTCCGTCACGTTATCATGCGATGAGAGTTGGATCCCGATTCCCACTGATGAGTTAGTTTACTCCTCGGGTGACCCCGACTAATTCTTCTTTCAGGTTTGGAGGAGAATTTGAGGTACAGTGGGAGGATTCCAGATTAGATAAATTGGTAACCATTCTGATCTAGGATAGAGTGCACGCTGAGTGTTTCTTCTCTCTCTCTCTTTGGCAGCGACCATTGACCCGACCCCAAGACTTTGACTCAGTGACCAAGTTGACCGAACCTTCTTAAACACTGGCTTTTGGATTGTCAGAGTTGCAGACCTCATTGCCACTCCTACTTTTACCCTTTTCTCCAGGACACCCCGTATTACTGCGAACGTCCACTTCCATTGGACAAAACCATCGTATGGTTAGATACGAACTCGAAGGAATTCGAGGATGGTTTCTGGTTCTGGAGAAAACGGATAGGATTATTCAGTTGTCTTTTCCTTTTACCCTCTCTCAGGTTACGAGTACTCCTTGGTTTAGGAGTAGTACACCTATTATGCAAATTGGATAGTCTTCTTCCAAACCATAGGCTGGTGCCGACCGGTAGGGAATGAAGAAAACCAATTAGCATAACGATGGTGTGCAGAAGGTATTAAGTTTAGACAAAGCAAGGGATTAGTAAGAGGGCAAAGTAAATTGCAACAGATATTCACGACCAAACCAAATATTTCATTACCACTCCCACATCACCTTTGTATTTCTCCAGGACACTCCGTATCACTACGAAGATCCACAGTTTATTTGGATACTCCATCGTATGGTTATATACGAACTCGAATGGAACTTGTTCCAGTTCGGGGATGGATTCTGGTTCAGGAGAAATAGGAATAAGGTTTATTCGGTTGTCTTTTATCTTCACCCTCTCTCATTGCGAGTGTTCCTAGGATTGGGACAGTACACCCATTATGCTTATTGGATAGTCTTCTTCCAAACCATAGGCTGGTGCCGAACGGTAGGGAAGGAAGAAAACCATTTGGCCTAATGGGTGTGCAGAAGGTAATGACTAAAGACATATGAAGGGATTTGGAGAGGTGGCAAAGAACTATACGGTTACAGTCGTGAATCTGGAAGAGGCATTACTAGGAATACCAGAATACCCCATCGGAACATTTCGATGTTTCAGTTTCACTGTGTAATGTTAAAGGAAAACTGATTTCCCGATTAGATACTTACTCCAGGGTATGTATTTACCAGGTACGATTCTCACATCTGTATAGTTTTACAGATGATGAGTGGGAGTAAGTTATTGGGAATTGGGTGATCATCCTCATTATATCGGGATTCGTTGTAATCGGTGATATTTGAGGAAATCACCTGGGCTGTTTGCCGGTTGGCAAATATTTGGTTTTGAATATCCGCTGTTATGCACCAATTTCAAATTGATATATCTGTACGTCTATTTTCATAGAGTGAGATATACCTTTATGAAACTATGTCTACGACATTTACCTATATCAGTGGATGGTTAGGTAAGGAGCATTAAACAGCGGTGTAATTCTTCTTAACCATAAGTACAGTTTTCAACCTACGACACACAGTGAATGAGTTATCAGACTCAAGGGACTTATACAGAGTATTGTATGTTGTCCAGGGTCCATCAGGACAGAGGGGTTGGTCCTCGTACTATATTCGGTTTACTTATGACTTCTCTAGTTTTTAGACAGGTGTTTCGTGGAAACACAGGGTCTAAGTTTTGAGGAGTTATAGGTAATTTGAATAGAGTAGAGAACCAGGTATAGCAAGTATCGGGATTCTTCAAAGAGATCGAAGATGTAGATACTTGTGTATGGTATTCAGTTGATAGTAATGATAAAGAGAAATTGCTTCTCTTTCAGGTTACTCATAATTGGAAGCATTCCTAAGTTGAGTAACGCTGATCGGCCTCTCTCCATTTAGTTGACATGCACTGGAGACAGCTGCATGATTTGAATCTGGTTCAATTAAATCAGTGCCTCTGTTTTCTATATTGGATATAGAACAGTTCATATCTTAACATTGTTAAGGTACGGGGAGTTGTTCGGTTTATGCTTAAAACCAGACACTGGACAACTCAAGGCACGTTTCTGTAATGGCTGTTTGTGGGTTGACCCAGGCTATGACGCGGGTTGACTTTCTACCATCTGGATGAACAATAGCGATATTGTTCTAGACTCGCCACAGTTTTATTAAAAATGGATTTTTTTTTTAGAAAACAGTAGTGGGAGTATGGTAGAACTGGAAGTGATTCCAGAACCACAAACGATTACTGAAGATTTGATAAGGAACCTAAAGATTCAATCTGGATTGACATTCCATTGGCCACTCCGCAGATAAGGTGGGTAACTTCAGGCACCCGAGAGGCACTACGGTAGCCTCAAGGACGGTGACAGGGAAGTTCTTGTTTACCCAAAATTGCCATTGCTGTTGTTCCAGGTTACGAGACCCGGCGGGAGGATGAGTATAGCGTCGTTCTAAACCAGTTTTAGAAGTGTACGTCTATATGACTCTGCCAGAGGGTTGTCGTAGTCAGTGGGAGCAGCGGAAGCATTGGTGGACAGGTTGCTTATGTCTATTTATAGACTAGAGCAGATGTAGCGGAGATAGATCATCTATTTCTGACGTGACAGTCATGGGTTTGACTTCATCAGAATAGGGAATGGATCTGTTGAGAAGGTAGTAGGGTGTGATATCCTGGTATTTGGATGATATACACAGAGTAGGAAAAGAAACTCCTATACTACAATCGGTTGTACTTTGGTCGTCACACAGTTGTTTCTCCACATAGGAATTGGGTATTATATCAGACATACTGGTTACTAGATCTATGGTTTTAGATCTAGATTTGGGTGGTTTCCCAATCAGGGTACTTGACAGCATTCTAAGAGTATTTAGGATGGACGACTCCTGGCACGGTAGTGTACCTGCAGGTAATGGAGTCACCCTCTCCAAATGTGTCTTACAGACTAAAGGGGAGAGGGACGTGCATGATTGGCAGATCACTTGCTTAGGCAATTGAGTCAATCATGAGATGTCAAGTACCACACCAGATGTTGTTCTTGCACTAGATGCAATAAGTTGACATTAATCCAATCCTGGAGAAACGGTCGGAAGCAGTTTTAGAACATAAGTAGATGTTCTAGGGATATGATAACGACAGCCTTATTCAGGAGACAGTTATCACTCCAGGCTTCCAGGGTGACTTGGACGACAAGGAGGTTGTCAGAGTTATAGTTTTCCTTCTGATGAGGGGCAGTATTTTGGACAGGTGGTCCAAGGCAATACTGAGGGAGGCATGGCGCGCAGGATACTGATTAAGTTCAGTTGACGATACAGTCTAAGAAGTTTGGATTTGGAGTTCATTTATGAGCTATGTCCCATCAGACATCCAGACACATTCTAAGACAGATATTGCTCATTTCGGGAGATGTTTTTCTCCGCGAACTTGAGATATAGAGAGACATGGATAGAAACAACAAAGCGGATCCACTCACTGAGGCTATTCCTCGAACGCAATAGTTTCGCAAACGAGCTTTGTGAGACTGACTATTAGAGGAGTTGGGTGTTCGGTATCACACGGGCTGTGAGTATGCGACATCGCAATAATTAGCCTTGAGTGCAAGTGGGAGATTGTTGGAGATAGTGCCCTCAGAGTCAATTATTAGGTCACAGGTACGTGATTGTAATGATTGAGGGAGGACCTATCCCGGTAGGACAGTCTTACTCGAGATGATAGTATGCTATCTGGTTTACCTTTATCATCGTGTACTGTTTTAAGTGACATGACACGTCGCTATTACACGTTGATAGAGCCCCTAGGATTCTTGCTTGACCACCAGCAGTATGAGGGCGATCATATAAGTGGGAGCTGGGGGTCTACAAGCTTATCCTTAAAAGGTCCCTGGTCGTGGGAGTTTCGAGACTGGGCATCGATACTCCATTAGTAGACTAGTGTATACAGTCGAGACCCCGACGAGGGGCGGTGGCCGGTCTCACAAGCCACCGGTGTCAGTTGGATCACCTAAGATGTATACAGGTGCTCATTGGGTTATGAGTACACCGGACAGGACTCGCCGGGAACATGCTAGTTGGTCATATACCAGACGTCAGATGGCAGTTCCCTGGTGACATGTGTGCAGGTTAGTTCATCGACCTGGGGATCGTCATTTGTCTCGTGTGAGTTCCTACTGTACTTTGATTACTACCCTACCACGGCTCAAAGGAGTCGTGCAAACAGGTTTTAGTTGGGTACAGTCCCGAGCCACATGGAGGCAGTGAGCGTATCTTCAGGGGTTCGTCTCTCCCGGTATTGGGGGTGAGGTCGTGCTGTGTCTAGGAGAGCCATTACACAAAGTCCTTGGCCAAGGCAAGGAGATTTACTGGTAGGTATTCCAGTAGTATCTCAGGGTGTTCTGGGCTACACTCCGACACAACTTGTACCGCTTTTGGGGGTCTGACTTTTACCAACCCCCTAGGCCCGCCATGCGATACTCATAGACGAACGGACCGGACTGCACGGATATTGTCACTGACAGGCTCAGTAGGGTGTCAGGATGAGTTCGCTCATCGACGTCCCTTTTAGTCAATAGCTGGTGGCCCGTTACGTATTGGCTTATACCTCTGACGGGCTAGTGGTTAAATCCACAGCCATTGTATTGACGAGTCTTTAGAGTCTACCACACTTTTAGTTACTCAGCTTTCGGGCGAAACGCTGTAGAGGCCGTATGGAGATATGGCAGGGTCCGATCAGATACGTGCGGTATTGCACGGATCAGGATCGGACAGTTTTGTACTAGTGGCCGTATAGTTATATGGCAAGGTTCGATCAGATACGTGCGGTATTGCACGGATCAGGATCGAACGGTTTTTACTAGCCGGCTTTGGTTTAAGCCGGTCCTAGTTTAGTACAGTGTAGATTTTTTCTTATTGCATTTGTATCCGGATGGAATACAGATGCGGGTGTGTATGCACAGTATCGGGGTTTTCCTGTAATTTATTACGGGACCAGTTTTCTGGAGTTGCCAGTTTGCATTCCGTTCCGGCCGGTTTTCCTTTGTTCTTTCCTGGCCGGACTTTTCCGATGGAGGGGGTTATTTGCAGTTTTGCAAATTACTTTTGTGGAGGGGGTTTCTTGAAAAAGTATTGATTATGATAGCTTTCTTTTCTTTTGCTCCATGCTTTTGAATTGAGAGATTTGAAAGGTTATGGAGTGAATAGGAGAACAAGCATGGTTGTTGTTTCTTTGTCCCTTGGGTGTGGTCACCTCTTGTTCTCTCCTACACTCACCTCCCTTCTTGCTTCATATATTGTTTTTCCTCCACCATATGAGATGCTCTCACTTGAGGAAAGAAACTACACTAGAGAGAAGAAAAAGAATGAGAGAGTTCATCTTTATTTTTGTGAGGAATTCTTCATCTCCTTCTTCTTCTTGTTATGGAAAAATGAAAGCACCATTTTTCCTAACCCCATTCCTCCATCAAGGCAACTACAAACCCCAAATGAGACTAGCATGATCTACTACACTTCCTACAGCATATCTTGAGCATGTCGAGTTGCCGGCTTCATGCGCGAGTTGCCTCGGTATTGAGGTGGGAGCCCGTAAAAGTACCCGGCTTCGTGGTGCCCTTTCCGACGAGGAGGAGACGGACGGAGATCCCGCGAGGAGATCGGAGTGGAGATAAAGACCGGAGGACTTGGATCGTCGGTATACATCTCTAACCCGTATTCTAGTTAGCTTAGACTAGTTTAATGGTTACGATCCGGAGTTTAGTGCGCGGTGGTGCCGGTTTGCAAAGTCCGCAAAAATTTAAGTTTATCACCGCTTCCGCATTCCGGCGTCGGATTGACGGCCGGGGCGTCGCCGTGCACTTACACTATTAACCAGTGTCTGCTCAGTAATACAGATTACATGTATCCGTGAAAAAATACTGGAAATATATTAAAAATCACGGATATAACAGTTGTGAGCCGACACCGCAACCATAATTGCAAACCGACCGATATTTCTTGAGTTTCTTTGTGCAACATACTTGTGTACACACTTTTTATCTAAATGGACCAACACAATACAAGTGTGTACACAAGTGTGCACTAGGACCTAGAGAGGGGGCTGCCATGGCACACACTCATGATGGATAGATGCAAGTGGTATGGCAAGTGGGCATGAGAAGTGATGGGTGTTTAATGTATAAAGTGTTGATATGATTTGAAGCTATAAGTTCCCTCCAAAAACCCTGAGTGCATCCAAAGCCTTTACTGAGAAAACAAACAGCACCGGAGTGATGTGGGAGACAACAATTGTACACACAACAAATACGAGCCCTTGTGCTCGGATTTGACCCGAGCACAAGCCCCACAAAACCGGCCTGACCGGCCCCCTTTACCCCAGTGGGTCCCAGTCTTCTGCAGGCCCTCCCTTGCTGCCACATCAGCTCATTTTTATTGTTTGTTTAATTTCCTTTTGATCCTATAAATACAGAACCAGTGAGCAAGGAGAGGGGGTCTTACATTGTCCAATTTTTTCTTTCATTTTACACTTCTACTCTTTTGTTTTCATTTTGTTCTCTTGTACATAGCTAACCCTTTGAGTTCTTTACCTTAACTTGCTCTTGCAATCTCTTGTAACATTTCAGAAAAATAAAATATTATTTTTAGGAATTTATATAATTAATATAATAAATATTATGAATATTTTAATGTGTGGAGATTAGTTTTTATGATACGGTATAATTAAATACCGATAAATTGGGAAATATTTGGAAATTTATATCAATTTTGATTTTAAATGAATTTATGAAAATTGGGAATTTTGCAATGTAGTATACAATGATTTGTATATAAGTTAGTATTACTAAACACGATTAGTATCTAATCACATATTGATGGTGTTTTGTGCATGTGACATGCACCATGTCATATTACACATTTGTTACATTTTCTACCATGGCTTTTTCTTTATTTTTCTTGTATGGCTTTGTTTTAAATGAGATGAGAAGAAAAGAGAAGAAAAGAAAAAGGAAAAAAAGAAAGGAAAAGGGAATAAGCAAAAGAGTATGGGCAAGAGAGAGAAGAGAGAGTGAGGTTAGGGGCCATTTGACCAAGACTCCCATTTGTTTCTTCCTACATTCTTCATCATTTTCTCCTCTCTCTTCACCCCATGGCTGCCCTCCTCCCTCCACCACCTCAACCCCTCACAACACTACCAAAAATACATCAAAACACTTCATTCCCTTCTTTAAAAACATGTACAAGCTCACTCCAAGCATGGGAGATCAAGAAAAATTGGATTTTGAGTACTTGGGGCTGTGAGTCTATGGTAGCGTTCCGGCCGTCTGTCCGAGGCCAAAATGCGGAAATGAAAACTTTTTCAAAACTTGAAACCGGCGCTATCGCAGACTTTAATCCCGGATCGAACCATTAACCTATAACTAGCTAACAAGAGAAGGGTTAGAAAAGCTATACCGATCGATCCGAGTCCTTCGGTCTTTGGCCACCATTCCAAGCTCCTCGCGGCATCTCCAATCTCCGGTCTCCTCGTCGGAAAGGGCACCACATCTTCGAGTCTTTTTACGGGTTCCCGCTTCATCCGAAGCAACTCGGACATGAAGTTTGCTAGCCGACGTGTCCAAGGCGATGTAGAGAATGTGTGTGATAATTTTGTCTCAAGAATCCATTGATTCTCATCACATGAGAGTGTATGGATGGAGGTTGAAGATAAAGCCATTAGTGGAAATGGTGAGCTAGAGGAAGAAGAAGAAGAAGAAGAGGCTTTTCTTTCTTGTGTTGTATGATGTAAAAATGAGAGAGTGAGAGTAAGAATAATACAAGAGCCAACCTATCTATGGCTGCCCTTCTCTCTCTTCCTCTCATTTCAACTCACAAACCAATCACATAATGTGACACATGCACAAAGAAAGAGACCATGAGTCACCACTTGTGCATGTGTCACAATTAATGCTCCTAATCATGATTTCTAGCTCATTATTTCCATTTGTAAATATTAACCCAAATGTTTATTACAACAAAAAGATACGGCAACATCTAAAGCAAACTCGTGACGGATCACAAGGATACCCCTCACCTGTATATACATACCTGCATCCGCATTCCGACTGAATGCGAATGCGATGAGACTAAAGTAATCCAACAAATCTAATACTAGGATCCGGCTTAAACCAAAGCCCACTAGTATGATCCGTTCGATCATGATCCGTGCATTACTGCACGTATATGATCGAACCCTGCCATAATACCATACGGCCTCTACAACGTTTCGCCCGAAACTTGAGAAACTGTCTGTGGGGGACTTTAAAGACTCGTCAATACTTTGGCTGTGGATTTAACCACTGGCACGTCAGTGGTACTAGCTGTACGTAACGGGCTACCAGGTATTGACCAAAAGGGAGGTCGATGAGCGAACTCATCCTGACACCCTACTGAGCCGTCAGTGACAATATCCGTACAGTCCGGTCCGTTCGTCTATGAGCATCGCATGTCGGGCCTAGGGGGTTGGTAAAAGTCAGACCCCCAAAAGCGGTACAAGTCGTGTCGGAGTGTAGCCCAAAACACCCTGAGATACTACTGGAATACCTACCAGTAAATCTCCTACCTTAGCCAAGGACTTCATGTAATGGCTCTCCTAGACACAGCGCGATCTCATCCCCAATACCGGGAGAGACGAAACCCCTGCCGATCCGCTCACTGTCTCCATGTGGCTCGGGACTGTATGCAACTAAAACTTGTTTGCACGAATCCTTTGAGCCGTGGTAGGGTAGTAATCAAAGCACAGTGGGAACTCACACGAGACAAATGACGATCTCAGGTCGATAAACTAACCTGTACACATGTCACCAGAGAACTGCTATCTGACGTCAGGTATAATACCAACCAGCATGTTCCTGGCGAGTCCTGTCCGGTGTACTCATAACCCAATGAGCACCTATATACATCTTAGGTGAACCAACTGACACCAATGGCTTGTAAGACCAGCCACCGCCCCTCGTCATGGTCTCGACTGTATACACTAGTCTACTAATGGAGTATCGATGCCCAGTCTCGAAAACTCCCTCGACTAGGGACCTTTTAAGGATGTGCTTATAGACCCCAGCTCCTACGTATATGATCGCTATCATACTGCTGGCCGTCAAGCAAGAATCCTAAGGGCTCTATCAACGTGTAATAGTGACCTGTAAGGTCACCTAAAGCAGTACACGATGATAAAGATAAACCAGATAGCATACTATCATCTTAAGTAAGACTGTCCTACCGGCATAGGTCCTCCCTCAATCATTGCAATCACGTGCTTGCGATCCAATAATTGACTTTGAGGGCACTATATCCAAGAATCTCCCACTTGCACTTAAGGCTAATTATTGCGATGTCGCATATTCACAGCCCGTGTGATACCGAACACCCAACTCCTCTACTGATCAGTCTCACAAAGCTCGTTTGTAAAACTATTGCTTTCGAGAAATAGCCTCAGTGAGTGGATCCACCCTAATGTTTCTTTCTATGTCTCTCTTTATCTCAAGTTCGCGGAGAAAACCATCTCCCGAAATGAGCAATACCTGTCTTAGAATATGTCTGGATATCTGATGGGACCTAGTTCATAAATGAACTCCAAATCCAAACTTCTTAGACTGTATCGTCAACTGAATCTAATCAGTATCCTGCGCCATACCTCCCTCAGTATCTGCTTGGACCACCTGTCCAAACAACTGCCCCTTGTCAGAGGGAAAAACTATAACTCTGACAAGCACTCTGTCATCCAGGTCACCTTGGAAGCCTGGAATGATAACCGTCTCCCGAAGTAGGCTGCAGTTATCATTTCCCTAGAACATCCACTTATGTTCTAAAACTGCTTCCGAACGTTTCTCCAGGATAGGATTAATATCAATTTATTGCATCTAGTGCAAAAAAAACAACATCTGGTGTGTTACTTGACATCTCATGATTGACTCAATTGCCTAAGCAAGTGATCTGCCAATCATGCATATCCCTCTCCCCTTTAGTCTGTAAGACACCTTTAGAGAGGGTGACTCCATCACCTGCAGGTACACCACCATGCCAGGAGTCGTCCATTCCAAAACACCTTTAGAATGCTGTTTAAGTACCCAGATTGGGAAACCACCCAAATCTAGATCTAAAACCATAGATCTAGTAACCAGGATGTCTGATATAATATCCAAGCCCTATGTGGAGAAACCACTGTGTGACAACCAAAATATAACCGATCGTAGTATAGGAATTTCACTTCCTACTATGTGTATGTCATCCATATGCCAGGACATCACACCCTACTACCTTCTTAACAGATCCATCCCCTATTCTGATGAAGTCAAACCTATGACTGTCACATCAAAAATAGATGATCTATCTCCGCTATATCTGCTTTAGTCCATAAATAGACATAACCTAGTTGTCCACTATGCTTCCGCTGCTCCCACTGACTATGACAACCCTCTGGCAGAGTCATATACACATGCACTTCTAAAGCTAGTTTAGAACGACGCTATATTCATCCTCCTGCCGTGTCTCATAGTCTGGAACAACAATAGTGTCAAGTCTGGGTAAACAAGAACCTCCCTGTCACCGTTCTTAAGGATACTGGAGTACCTTTCGGGTGCTTGAGGTTACCCTTCATATCTGCGGAGTGGCTAATGAAATGTCAATCCAGATTGAATCTTTAGGTTCTTATCAAATTTTCAGTAATCGTTTGTAGTTCTGGAATCACTTCCAGTTCTACCATACCCCCACTACTGTTTTCTGAAAAAATCCATTTTTATCAAAACTGTGGCGAGTCAAGAACAATATCACTATTGATCTTCCAGATGGTAGAAAGTCAACCCTCGTCATAACCCGGGTCAACCCACAAACAGCCATTATAGAAACATGCCTTGAGTTATCCAGAGTCTGGTTTTAAGCATAAGCCGGACAACTCCCCGTACGTTAACATTGTTAAGATATGAACTATTCTATATCCAATATAGAAACAGAGGCACTGATTTAATTAGAACCAGATTCAAATCATGCAGCTGTCTCTAGTGCATGTCAACTAAATGGAGAGAGGCCGATCAACATTACTCAACTTAGGAGTGCATCCAATTATGAGTAACCTGAAAGAGAAGCAAGTTCTCATAATCATTACTATCAACTGAATACCATACACAAGTATCTACATCTTCGATCACCTTGAAGAATCCTAATACTAGCAACACCTGGTTCTCTACTTTATTCTTATACCTATAACTTCTCAAAACTTAGACCTTGCATTTCTACGAAACACATGTCTAAGAACTAGAGAAGTCACAAGTAAACAGAATATAGTACGAGTATCAACCCCTCTGTCCTCATGGACACTGAACAACATACAATACTCTGTATAAGTCCCCTGAGTCTAATAACTCATTCCCTGTGTGTCGTAGGTTGAAAACTGTACTTATGGTTAAGAAGAATTACACCGCTGTTTAATGCTCCTTACCTAACCATCCACTGATATAGGTAAATGTCATAGACATAATTTCAAAAAGTTATATCTCACTTTATAAAAATAAACGTACAGATATATTAATTTGAAATTGGTGCATAACAACGGATATTCAAAACCAAATATTTGCCGTCCGGCAAACAACCCAGACGATTTCCTCAAATATCACCAATTACAATGAATCCCGATATAATGAGGATGATCATCCAATTCCCAATAACTTACTCCCACTCAACATCTGTAAAACCATACAGATGTGAGAATCAACCAGGTAAATACATACCCTGGAGTAAAGGCTAATTGGAAAATCAATTTTTTTTAACAATACACAGTGAGACTGAACATGAAAATGTTTCGAAAGGGTATCCGGGTATTCCTAGTAATGCCTCTTCCATTATTGGATTCACAACTGTAACCGTATATTTCTTTGCCATCTCTCCAAATCCCTTTATATGTCTTTAGTCATTACTTTCTGTACACCACCTTTAGGCCAAATGGTTTTCTTCCTTCCCTACTGTTCGGCACCAGCCTATGGTCTGGAAGAAGACCATCCAATAAGCGTAATAGGTGTACTGTCCTAATCCTAGGAGCACTCGCAACCCGAGAGAGGGTAAAGATAAAAGACAACTGAATAAACCTCATTCCTATTTCTCCTGAACCAGAATCCATACCCGAACTGGAACAAGTCCCTTCGAGTTCGTATATAACCATACGATGGAGTATCCAATAAACTGTGGATCTTCGTAGTGATACGGGATGTTCCGGAGAAATACAAAGGTGAAGTAGGAGTGGCGATGAAATACTTGGTTTAGTCGTGAATGATAGCTGTCGCAATTTACTTTGCCCTCTTACTAATCCCTTTATTTGTCTTTACTTATTACCTTCTGTACACCATCGTTGGGCTAATTGGTTTTCTTCATTCCCCACCATTCGGCACCTGCTTATGGTTTGGAAGAAGACTATCCAATTAGCATAATAGGTGTACCGTCCTTATCCAAGGAGCACTCGCTACCTGAGAGAAGGTGAAAGGAAAAGACAACTGAATAGTCCTATTCATTTCTCCAGAACCAGAAACCATCCTCGAATCTGGAACAAGTTCCTTCGAGTTCGTATATAACCATACGATGGTTTTATCCAATGGAAGTCGATATTCGTAGTAATACGGGGTGTTCTGGAGAAAAGGGTAAAAGTAGAAGTGGCAATGAGGTATGCAACTCTGACAATCCAAAAGCCAGTGTTTTAAGAAGGTTCGGTTAACTTGGTCACTGAGTCATAGTCAAGGGTCGGGTCATGGTCGCTGCCAAAGAGAGAGAGAAAAGAAACACTCTGCGTGTGCTCTAACCTAGATCAGAATGGTTATCACTTTATCTAACCAGGAAGCCTCCCACTGTAACCTCAAATTCTCCTCCAAACCTGAAAGAAGAATTAGTCGGGATCACCCGAGGAGTAAACCAATTCATCAGTGGGAATCGGGATCCAACTATCATCGCATGATAATGTGATGGAATCTACTCACGTTATCACACTCCAGAAGGTATGCGCATGCCTGGAAAGTTTCAGTTTCTTTAGAAACTCCCGATGTGATTTTTACCCCTAGGACCCAAGTGACCTTGACTGAGCCAACATATCAAAGGATCCTAGCCAAGTTCAACCTGTCATTATCCTGATCGCATTAGACCTACCCGCACGAGTCCTTGACTGAGCCAAAATGACCGTACGACTATCCTAACCAATCACATATCCAAAAGACAGAAAAGCATTACAGAGCTACCGCACACTACGCCTTGGCTGAGCACGACATACGTAGCACGAATACTAAGCAATACTAATCTGAAATGACGGAAGGCTACGGTTGGTTTTTGGCGAAAAACCTTTAACGTAATGAACTTGATATCGTTGAAGGAACCGGATAACTTTTTATAAACATAGTGGCGAAAACCTTTGCTAAAGAGGTCACTCCCGGTGAAGGGATCTCGGCTCTTTCCCTGTAGAATGAGGTGCAGGATATTCCAACTAAATACCGCGATGCAAAGCAAAAAGTAATTGACTATAGTAAAGTTATTACCCTGACGCAAACTTCTGCCCAAGGGGTCACTCCCGGTGAAGGGATCTCGGCCCTTGCCTCGTCGACTGAGGTGCTGGATATTCATAACCGAATACCACCGTGCAAAACAAAAGAGAACGTCCTTGCAATAACAACTTTTTGAAAAATGTTCCAACAACATCAGAATAGGTTTGTTTAGCTTGCATTGATCCGAATCAATGCAGTCCCATCAATTAATCACACCACAAAAGAACGAAAATATGATGTACGTATATGCCATCCGCATTCACCACTGGGTCCCGTCATCACCCGCTAGGTTACTTAACTAACGACAGAGCGGGGACTGGACTAGCGCGGGTGTAAAACATATACAACATCTACTAATATATATATCAATATATAATAATCGCTCAAGGCGTGATAAAATGCAACATCACAGAAATGTAATAAGTGTCACAGAACAATACAAATAATCTGGGATTCCCGGGTTTCATAGAGCCGCTACTGAAACCCGACGTTCCCCTGGTCGTGTGGATAGCCTGTGCAATGAAATCCTAGACCCCTACGGGCGCGGCAAGTTACCCGCCAAAACCTGAAGCGAGGCAGCCCCTTACAGCAAAGTGAATGGACCACCCAGCACTTCATGGAATCCGGTAACTTGAGCACCCCTCCTTGGGTCAACCTTTACCCCCTACAAGTGCGGCGAATAGCCCGCCAATTCTAGAGTAAAGCCCACTTCATCTCAAAACCATGAGATGCGGGCCCATTGCCTTCTAGAACCCGGCTATCCGAGCACCCCACCTTGGGGTAATCCTACTACAGAAAGTAAAAATATACAACGGGTACATCGACCTCAGCCCGGTCGTGCCCCAAAAGAATAATATACAAACTGGCAGTTACGGCAGTCCACATGTCAGACGCTCGCCCCGCAATATCAAATGTGCAAATACAACCAAACTGTACTACCATTGCATCCAGGCTATCCACCATGACAAATCCGCAACATCACAGCACAACACAGAACATCAACGTGAATGTCACGTTCGTAAATCCGTCTAAAAGGGCTATAGCAATTAGACAAGATTTACCGATCAAATGACAATCATGGTCACAGATATAAAGTAAGTACTGTAAACTAACATATTTAAATTTTTCGATCTACAAAATTTCCCGAAGTGGGCCCCAAGCACAAATCCAGCACTCAAAATAATCTGGGCCAAAACTAAAAATACCAGAAACCCCAATTCCAAGTTAGAGACCACTGTAGAAAATTTGATGCAGTGTAGCCACAGTACTACGGCGGAACCGCGGTCAAAACGTGGGTACGGCCGCGGTTCCGCGGCGCTACAGTGATATCTTCCTATAAAATTTCTGCAGTGTTCTTAGAAAAGCCTGCTTGATTTTCTGCAATACTCAAAATAATTTTTCGACCACAAAAAAAATTCGACAGAAACTTCGTTTTTGAAATTGCGGTTTCGGAAATTTTGTTCGATTGATGTTTTAAATACATTAGAACAAGCTAGTAAAGGTTAATGGCGTAGCTCTGATACCATGTAAGTCTACGGTAGCGTCCCGGCCGTCTGTCCGAGGCCAAAATGCGGAAACAAAAACTTTTTCAAAACTTGAAACCGGCTATCGCAGACTTTAATCTCGGATCGAACCATTAACCTATAGATAGCTAACAAGAGAAGGGTTAGAAAATCTATACCGATCGATCCGTGTCGTTCGGTCTTTGGCCACCATCCCAAGCTCCTCGCGGCATCTCCGATCTTCGGTCTCCTCGTCGGAACGGGCACCACATCTTCGAGTCTTTTTATGGGCTTCCGCTTCATCCGAAGCAACTCGAACATGAAGTTTGCTAGCCGACGTGTCCAAGGCGATGTAGAGAATGTGTGTGATAACTTTGTCTCAAGCATCCATTGATTCTCATCACATGAGAGTGTATGGATGGAGGTTGAAGATGAAGCCATTAGTGGAAATGGTGAGCTAGAGGAAGAAGAAGAAGAAGAGGATTTTCTTTCTTGTGTTGTATGATGTAAAAATGAGAGAGTGAGAGTAAGAATAATACAAGAGCCAACCTATCTATGGCTGCCCTTCTCTTTCGTCCTCTCATTTCAACTCACAAATCAATCACATAATGTGACACATGCATAAAGAAAGAGACCATGAGTCACCACTTGTGTATGTGTCACAATTAATGCTCCTAATCATGATTTCTAGCTCATTATTTCCATTTGTAAACATTAACCCAAATGTTTACAACAACAAAAAGAAACGACAATATCTAAAGTAAACTCATGACGGATCACAAGGATACCCTTCATCTGTATATACATACCTGCATCCACATTCCGATTGAATGCAAATGCGATGAGACTAAAGTAATCCAACAAATCTAATACTAGGATCCGGCTTAAACCAAAGCCCACTAGTATGATCCGTCCGATCATGATCCGTGCACTACTGCACGTATATAATCGAACCCTGCCATAATACCATACGGCCTCTACAACGTTTCGCCCGAAACTTGAGAAACTGTCTGTGGGGGACTCTAAAGACTCGTCAATACTTTGGCTGTGGATTTAACCACTGGCACGTCAGTGGTACTAGCTGTACGTAACGGGCTACCAGGTTTTGACCAAAAGGGAGGTCGATGAGTGAACTCATCCTGACACCCTACTGAGCCGTCAGTGACAATATCCGTACAGTCCGGTCCGTTCGTCTATGAGCATCGCATGTCGGGCCTAGGGGGTTGGTAAAAGTCAGACCCCCAAAAGCGGTTCAAGTCATGTCGGAGTGTAGCCCAGAACACCCTGAGATACTACTGGAATACCTACCAGTAAATCTCCTGCCTTGGCCAAGGACTTCGTGTAATGGCTCTCCTAGACACAGCGCGATCTCACCCCCAATATCGGGAGAGACGAAACCCCTGCCGATCCGCTCACTGTCTCCATGTGGCTCGGGACTGTACCCAACTAAAACCTGTTTGCACGACTCCTTTGAGCCGTGGTAGGGTAGTAATCAAAGCACAGTAGGAACTCACACGAGAAAAATGACAATCTCAGGTCGATGAACTAACCTGTACACATGTCACCAGAGAACTGCTATCTGACGTCAGGTATAATACTAACCAGCATGTTCCCGGCGAGTCCTGTCCAGTGTACTCATAACCCAATGAGCACCTGTATACATCTTAGGTGAACCAACTGACACTAATGGCTTGTAAGACCAGCCACCACCCCTCGTCGGGGTCTCGACTGTATACACTAGTCTACTAATGGAGTATCGATGCCCAGTCTCGAAAACTCCATCGACTAGGGACCTTTTAAGGATGTGCTTATAGACCCTAGCTCCTACGTATATGATCGCCATCTTATTGCTGGCCGTCAAGCAAGAATCCTAAGGGCTCTATCAACGTGTAATAGTGACCTGTAAGGTCACCTAAAGCAGTACACGATGATAAAGATAAACCAGATATCATACTATCATCTTGAGTAAGACTGTCCTACCGGCATAGGTCCTTCCTCAATCATTGCAATCACGTGCCTGCGATCCAATAATTGACTTTGAGGGCACTATATCCAACAGGGGCAACTCAAGAATTTTCTTGACTTGCCAAATGAGGTATTTCCTTCACCATTAGAATAGTAATTCTTCCCCTTTAGCATCTTTACATGGTTAGAAGCGTTTTAATGTAGTTAAGTGATATTGGAAAATTCCAAGTTGAGCTTAGGGTTTGATTTGAGTTGAGATGGTGCAATTGAGGTTTAGTAGTGACCTTAAACCCCTGTAGTATTAGTTTTATGGAATGAAACCAGAGATTTAACCCCAAGACATGAACTTAGAATCTCCAACGTCGGGTTTTGTGAGGAACTGTGGTGTAGTTTTGAGATCTGCTTTCACCCGGGGGTTCTGAAAATTATTTAGCAATTACTGAGATGTGTGCAGGCAACCTAGAACCTATACCCAAGACCCTAATTCCTTTTCCTGGCCGCAGATCAACTCCTTTTGGCCGCAAATTGCGGCCATGGTGCGATGGAATCGCCTCGTGTTTTGTCCATGGCTCCATTTTCAGTAAATTAGACCTACCCTATATGCAGTCTTGGCTAATTTCACTTGGAACAAAATCTGGAAGTGTTTTTCTAAGTTGCTGCTTTATTTTGCGACTTCGTTTTAACTTGAGTTATGGTATTTGGGTTTTGACTCGGTAGGTTGACGTTCGTACGTCGATATCGGAAGTTGTTTGATTATTCTTGCGTGCGTAGACCATAGGTTTTAACCTATGTATGATTCATGTGCCGTTTTAGTGTTCGTGCGCGATTTCCATTTACGATACTTTGTGTATGTGATATGTAGGTACCTTCACGCGGATTTCGTACGAAAAGGGATGAGCATGGCGACATCGACTTCGGCAAGTAAGGATCAAGGTGAGTAGATATATATCTATGGGGGAAGTCGGGTGGATGGCGTATAGCATCCCCGCAGTTCGTAGTGTAGCCTATGATATATTATATTTATATATGAATATGTGTTATGTGAGACATTATTGTTTAGCAAGAAAGGTTTTAGGAGATCCTGGGTTAAATTTTAGTGCAATTGGATGATAGTGTCGTCAGTTAGTTTCTTAGTCGCGAACCCTAGAATAAGGTTTACACACACGCATGCACACACGGGTTATGTTCTGGCGTATATGATATATGTATATATATATATGTGGATGTGTTGCTATATATATATACATATACGTATACCCGTATGATGAGGATAGTATATGATACTTGGAGATGAGTCGATGTGATTGGGCATGATGCCGTGAGATCGGTGATGTGACTTAGGTCGTATTATGAGATACGACATGATATTATAGCGGATCGTTGAGCGATGTGTTTTCATACACACGCGGATATATGTTGATGGTATCGGTATGTACTAGACTTTATATCAGTACCTCTAGTTCATGGTATGTGATGATGATACCATATGGATATTGAGGTATATGTGATAGTCGACCCGTACCCCAATTTTGGGATGCCGTACGATGGATTTACCGTACGAGATATAATTATGATAATAGATCCGCACTCTTGATTCGAGGATGTCGTATTGTACGTTTTATCGTACGTGACGCTATTGAGGCGGGATCACTGACTACTATATATATATCGACTCGGACTTAGGTGGTTTTCCTTACCCTTGTTTAGTCTCTTAGCTTTGTCCTGTGGTTTACTTAGTAGATGTTAGACTGGGCTCGAGTCATACTTATTTCCAAAACTAACGAATCTTGAGTATTTTAAAGACAGGCCAAGAGATACTACGGATATTTCAAAGGACGTATCTTTTCTTAAAACATCGTAGCCCCTATATTCTAAACACCATGATTCGTGTTATTTCAAATGCCAAATTGTATGACTCGTATATCTAATGTAGATTCCTTATTGTTGCATTTACTATTCATTTCCCGTATATTCTTGCTATTCGCATCGCATTGCATGCTTAAATTTGTTTTTATTGTTATTATGAACCCATACTGTCAGGACACCAGCACTATTACCGATGATGCGTATGTCCACGAACACTTGCTTGCCGGCTCACACACATCATCATCGGTAGTTGCCATGTCACGTACACTTTAGAGAATATTACTTTACTGATATCGCTTGTTAGCTGATAGTTCCGATATGTCATTACTGTGCTAGTTTAGATATTGCATTTACTACTGAGATACTTCATGCATGCATATGTATTCATTTGTCACGTGATATTACGGGGCTTTATGCCGGTAATTTATTGTTTATTTACTCTCGATATTAGGATTTCGGATTTTTCATGAGATTTCTGGATTTGGAGAAACCGCAAGGATTTTATAAACTCATTTTCATTTAAAAAGATAAAAGTTGCGGTTTTCTCGTGATATGATTGAGAGGTGTCCACCATGAGTTTTCTCGGCTCTTGAGCGATATCATACACCCGATTCGAGGAGGAGGAGGAACTGTCTGCGGGTGCATGGTAGACCCAGTGTGATACCCGGGGAAAGATGGTCGCAGATGATGGCGTTGAGCCTGGCAGGGGAGCACTACCGACCGGTTATTTGTGACGCGGCGGATATCCGGAGGATACCGACGTAGTCATGAGATATGATATTTGGGCCAGTCCGGATTGCCGGAGCCCAGGGGCCAGTCCGGATTGCCGGAGCCCGATATATTGAGACTTGGAGGTATTGAGATTATATGATATGGGCCAGTCCGGATTGCCGGAGCCCGAGATATTGGATATTGGGATTTATGTTTTGTGTCGATACTTGACACAGATTTTATGTTGATTTCATTGATGATACCTCGATTTTTATATACAGAAATCTCACTAAATTAAGAAAACAGTTTTCTCATTCATGATGTATTCTGTTTTCATTTTAATGCATTCATACATCATATAGTATTATGTTACTACCAGAGGCACTGACACGAGCACTTGATATTACACTTATGTGTAGATGTTTCAGGGTTATACATTTTATTGAGGATATCATTATCGTATGACCTAGGATTGAGTCATACATGCGATTTCTGTTCGGTGATATTTTCTACTCACGAGTTGGCAACTCACCCCCGTTGTGCCACAGTTTCTTGCAGGTTTTTCCGTACAAGTTTTCTTGGCGGCTTTGCTGGCACACTGCTTCTTTCCGGGTGATTGTTTTGGTAGGTGGGTTCACTCGTATCGTGACCACCATTGTACATTTATTTATTTCAGTTGTATCTAGTAACTCCATCAACCAGACTTGTATATTTATAGACTTAGAAGGCCAGTATGTTTATTCTTTCGACCTTAGAGTCGCGCTTGTATTATTATGGTTTTCTGGTGGATTTTTAGCTTTCTTCTGAGTTTTGATCCTCGCCCTTCGGCGTTGTATATTATTGCTTGCGTGGTTGTGACCGCCAATTGGCGAAGATCTATCTCTCGCTTGGGGTTGCCTTTATTCATATTATTCTTGTTTGTACCCGTTTGAGGCCAGTATTTACAAAGGAGACTCTGCCGAAATTTTCGGAAAAGACTTGATGTTTTAAAAATGTTTACTACGACTTTTCAAAGTGATTTATATGCAAACTTTAAAATAAGTTTTCCTTCACTTTCTTCTTTTAAATGTTTTAGATTTCTGGGCTTTTGGTTTACTTGAATTAGGTGGGGTCCTATAGACTTTACATGATTCAAGTGTCAGTCACGTGCTATTTCGGGTCGTGACACCTCTTCATTGAGCTTGCAACATTAAGCTTTGGTTATTGCACTCAAGGGTTGTATCATTTCTTCAAGTTGAATAAAGATCTCTTTTGTGCCTTCATTTTTCCTTGGGTTCTTTGTCTTCACTTGATCTTGTAACCTCTTAATTGAGCTTGCAAGTTTAAGTTTAGGTATTTGAATCCATGGTTTGTATTGTGCTCTTTGGTTCCTAGTTATTTTCTTTCTTGCTCTTTTCTTACTTGCTTTTACATTCATGCAATTTATTACCATGCTTTACTTACTTGCTCTTTAATTCCATGTCATTTATTTACTTTCATGTGTTGCTATTTTCTTCTCTTTCTTTCTCTTTGCTCTTTTTGGTTTGTTGTTGAGATGGTTGTAAATATGTGTTGTTAGTAAAAAAATACGATATTGTAAGTTAAGGATTTCGTTTCCAATTTCTTTTCCCGTTATTTTCTATTGAACTCCGCCCAAACCTTATGCAAGCGCTCCGTTAGGCACCCTATCCTACCAAGGTATCAGTGATCCCTAACCGCGACCGGTTGCGTTTGGCTTCGCCGGAGGCGAAAGTCAAGCGACAAGAACGGACGGACAAGGGTCAATAAGCCGGATTCCACGAATACCATTCTTAAATACCCTAATCCACGTTGTTGCCGATTGCTCTAGCATCAATTGGTCAAGACTCGGTTTAAAGGTTTGAGTACGAATTCACTAGTTTACACTATTGTATCTTTTCCTAACAAGCTTTATACTTTGCATATAACACATAGGATAGATACGAACAATCCGCCACACGCATTAACTCGTGAAAACAAGAACTTAAAACGCTCCGTCTCCCTGTGGATCGACCCGTACTCATCGCGGCTAACTGTAAAGCGACACTGTCCTGATTGCGGTTAATTTTAGAACTTCAAATAGACGACACGCCAAAATCGTGCCAATCAGGTGTCTCGACTCAAACACACATCATAACTTCACGGCATCATGCCCGATCATATCGACTCATATCCATAACATATACTATCCTCATCTCACGTGTATATGTGTGTGTGTGTGTATAAACACACACACACACATACACATATACACACCAAACCAAGTGTGTCTGCGCGCGCGCGCACGTGTGACTATACATATCCTAAAGTTCAAGACTAAGGTAAAACCCTTCTACGAACAAGCTTATTCTAATCCTACGGTTTCCTAAGGCCCTATTTGCTAAGTATCCAAAACTTGTACCAATATATATATGTTGGATATGTATGCCCTAGAGGCCTTCATTGTATAGGATGCTAGGGATATATATGTACAAGATAATCTTGCTTGACATGATAGTATGCTATTTGGTTTGACTTTATTTTAACATGTGATGTGTTTTACTTTGTATTTCATATACATGTTGATAAAGTCCGTAAGATATTTTCCTGACTACCTGCGTTGTGATGGCGATCATACTTATGGGAGCTGGGTAGTCAAAAGCCACATCTTTAAAAGCGTCCCTAGTTGTAGGAGTATCGAGACTGGGCATCGTTACTCCAGAGTAGACTAATGCATTACATATATAGACCCTGACGAGGGGCGATGGATTGGTCCCGCAACCATTGATGAGGTGCACCTAAGATTGTATACATGTGCTCACTGGGTGTGAATACGACAGGACTCGCCGAGAACCGACTAGTTGGTATTATACCTAGCGTCAGATAGTAGTTCTCTGGTGACATGAGTGCAAATAGTCTGTAGACCTGAGGTCGTCATTTGTTTCGTGTGAGTTCCCACTGTGCTTTGATTACTACCCTACCACAGCTCAAAGGAGTCGTGCAAACAGGTTTTAGTTGGGTACAGTCCCGAGCCACATGGAGGCAGTGAGCGACTGTTGGGGATTCGTCTCTCCCGGGTGTTAGTTATATGTATGCCCTAGAAGCCATTATTGTACATGTGATGTATATTATAGTGGATGCTTGGACATATATATATAGAGGACTTTCTTGCTCGACATGATAGTATACTGTCTGGTTACTCTTTATCTTAACATGTTGACTGGTATTCTTTACTGTCTTCCTCTCACATGTTGATAAAGCCCTTAGGATATGTACTTGACTACCAGGATTATGATAAGATCATACTAGTGGGGCCAGGGTGGTCCACAAGTACATCCTTTAATCAGTTCCTATTCATGGGAATATCGAGACCAGGGAATCGATATTCCAGTGTAGACTAGTGTGTACGTTTCTTGTCCCTTAGAGGGCGATGGTTGATCCCACAACCATTTATGTGTGACATCAAAGATTGTACACAGGTGCTCATTGGAGAATGGATACACCGAACAGGACTCGCCGAGGACTCCTATATGATAATATACTTATCGTCAGATAGCAGTCCTCTGGTGACATTGGTACAGGTTAGTCTGTAGATCCGAGATCATCATAGAGTCTTGTGCAGCTCCTACTGTGCTTTGATTTCCTACCTACCACGCTCAAAGGAGACATGCAAACATGTGGATTTTGGGTACAGTCCTGAGTCGCATGGAGGCAATGAGCGATAGGAGGGGTTTCGTCTCTCCCGGTTGTCACGACCCGAAATATTAGCTCGTGACCGGCACTCGAATCACGCAACGTTTAAAGGCGTAACGAAATTCAAGTAAGCCGAAACCCAGTAATCTAAACCTTTTAGAAAAATAAAGGAGGTGAGGTTTTGAAATAAAGGTATATGAAATCAAGTTTCCTTAATGCATAGAAAAGGAACATGAATGACGCAAGTGAAATTTACTAGTTTGAAAACATGTTTCGTCTTTTAAAATTTTTGACAGCACCTCCTTTGTATATTTTGATCCAAAACCACAAATACATAATAATGATAATGGCATCCCCAAGAGGGAGCTAGCTCTTCGCCAAACGGCTGATCACGACCACGCAAGACAATATAAATAAGTATACGACGCCGAACGACGAAGTTCACCACAGATAGATAAGGAAAAGCAAGACATATAAACCACAAGTAGCGGAAAACCCCTCGCTCTAAGTCTCGCAACCACAATCCCACTAAGTCTTATTACTTATACAATTTACAAATTTTGATTGATGGAGTTAACTAGATACAATAATGAAATATAGATACAAGAGTGGGTATGATACAAATGTCCCACCTACCAATGCAAAACACCCGAATGCAACTGTGTGCCAGCGAAGCGGCTACTGATCCAAGCGGTCATCCTGCAAGAACTGTGGCACAACGGGGGTGAGTTGCCGACTCGTGAGTAGAAAAATATCAACAGATAGAAATTGAATAAACAACGACTCCTAGGTCAACTATATCATAAAGGTAATACTATGATATCTAGGGTGACCGGGTCTGTATATGTGCCAACAAGGTAGCCAATGTCTATGAGCATGTGTATAACATCCAACAGTATAGTCAATGCATGTGTGAAAGTGGGTCTCGTCCGCCCATATAATCAAAGTATGTATGCATGTGGATCTCGTCCACCCATATAATCAATGTATGTATGCATGTGGATCTCGTCCACTCATATAATCAATGTATGTATGCATGTGGATCTCGTCCATGTGTCAACCACTGACACGACAACATCATGCATGTAATTATCATAAAAGCATATGCATGAAAATGTGAGGATATAAATCAACATGTGTCCCTCGCGACACCTCAAAATCATGGAACCCGAGTGTCCAACATCGACACTCGAAACATCATGAAAACCGTGCCTAGCATCGACACGTAAATCCTCATATATCTCAGGCGTCCCATCCTCAGATCGGCCCTCAGGCGCCGCACACCCTGGTCGGCCCTCCTATCAATCTCGCTACTCCGGTCGGTATCCTCCGGATACCCGCCGAGTTTAAATACTATCACCGGTAGGTAGTGCTCCCCTGCCGGGCTCACCGTCTAACATATACGAGTCTTCTTTTCCCGGGGTACCTTACCGGGTCCACCATGTACCCGCAGACGGTGCCTACCGCTCCTCGAATCGGGTTTCACATGCCACTCTCAGAACCGAGAAAACACATGGTGGACGCACTGAAATATCATATCAAGAGAAACCGGGTTTTTAAAACAATACATGCTTTCCTTTGAAAATGCCACGGTTCTCAAATCCAGAAATCTCATGAAAACATCATATCTCAATGCGTAAAAGCGCAAAGCATGATGTATGCGACATATAACAGAAATGTAAGCATACCAATATATTATGCAACATGGAACAGTGATATGACATATTAAGGGAAAACCGCTCCTTTAAAATGATTCCAGTTTTTAAAATATAACATGCGGTTCCCAATCTCTCAATAAAACTAGTGATCTATGTAGGTATAATATGTATATGCGCAAGTATAGATATACTAATGTATGTGTGCACCAATATGGATATACAAATATGTATATGCGCAAGTATGAATATATTAATGTATATATGCACCAATGTGGATATACAATGTGTATGTGCGCAAGTATGAATATATCAATATATGTGTGCACCAATGTGGATATACAATGTGTATATCCGCAAGTATAGATGTATCAATGGATATGTGCACCAATATAGATATACAAATGTGTATATGCGCAAGTATAGATGTATCAATGGATATGTGCACCAATATGGATATACAATGTGTATATCCGCAAGTATGGATGTATCAATGTATATGTGCACCAATATGGATATACAATGTGTATATCCGCAAGTATAGATGTATCAATGGATATGTGTACCAATATGGATATACAAATGGGTATAAATATGCGCAAGTATGGATATAGCAATGTATATGTAAGCATGTCATGTGAAGAGTCATATCATGATGCAGCAATCCTACTGTGTAGTGACATGGCAATTATCGATGATGAAGTGTGTGAGCCGGCAAATTTGTGTACGTGTAACATACGCATCATCGATAATGGTGCAAGTGTACTAGCACATGTATAAGCAATGCAATGGAAATAATATGAATGTAGCATAAGGTAAATCATATGCAAATCCTGACGGGTATACGTATTTAATATGACCGAGTCGGGAATCTGTCAATCGGCATCCAGCCTAACAACATCGCGTACGGTATGATCCATCGTACGGCAACCTCTAGTCAAGGGTAAGGATCAATCATCAAGTCAAACTCATCACGCACGGAAAATCATCGTACGACGGTATTAAGCTAATAGGGATCCTATCATCCTATAAGACAAATGAGGGTACGACCTAATATCACATACGACCTATCATCCAAGATTCACAACATTCTATATATATATATATATCTATATACCTATGTCCCAGGTCACATCCGCAATAATCTCATATCAGGGGACCGGCAGGGTATAAATCATCTCGATCGACTCGCATCCGTATACCAACATATCATCGGATCATCATATCATCATATCATCATATCCGTCTTATATTCCTTCATCGCATTTATATCACACATCAAATCAAATTTACATAAACATTCTGTATCAACTAAGAATAAGTATCTAATCTAATATACACACACGAACCATACAATCAGATTTTTAAAGAAGCGAATCGTAGTTTTGGAAATAGGGGTTACGGTGTTTTTAAGGAAAAGATATCATTTGAAAATCTGTAACATCCCTCAAGGTGTATATTTAAAAGATACATACGATTCTTCGGTTTAGAAAAAGGTATGGTTCGGATGACGCATCTACATCGACTATCTAGTCCTACAGTACCCTAAACGGCAATATCGCTAAACGTCATCCTATGATAGTAGTAACATATCACTTCTAACTATCCTCTAGTTTCTAATAGCTACCTCATTCTAACCTTAGTTTCCTAATCTAGATTTCCTAACCATATTCTATAAATCGGTTTTCCATCAAAACTTTGCGGGGGTGCTATACGCCATCCACCCGACTTCCCCCATGGATATAGATCCACTCACCTGGTCTTCGCTTGCGGAAGTCGATGATGCCACGCTCCGTCGCCTCGGAATCCACACGATGGTACCTACAATAATAAACAATCGTAATGCGTATTAAAATCAAGGCGGAAAACCAAAACGCCACGCGCATTGTTCATAGGTTAGAACCTATAGCTTACACGTACAAAATCAACCAAACAACCTTTGTTGTTGATGTACGAACATCCAACAACCAAATACAAATCCAAATGTCAAGAAATCACATTTCAAAATACGGAAAATATAGCCTAAAACACACCAAAATGCTCCCAGATTTTACCCTAAGCCAAATTGGTCAATTCTGCATATAGGAGGGGTCAAATTTACTGAAGATAAGGCTCTGGAACCAAACCGGAACAATTCTACCCTACTCTGGCCGCAAATTGCGGCCAGATTGAATAAATCTTCAGCCTGGATGTTAGGGTTTGGTCTCGGGTCTCAGTGGTAGCTTCCTAGATGCCTGCACGACTCCCAGTAATTGCAAAATCATTTCTAGTGTCCCCGGGTTGCTCCAGATTCCAAAATACCCTCACAATTCACACATTTATCCGATGTCGGGGTTTCTAATTGTAGGGTTCCTAGGCACTCTCAAGAGGTCTCACAAGGCATCAACCATGCCAATTTCAAATTTTTAGGGTGCCGAGAAAACCTAACACGGATCGTTGACTAGAAGTTTAGGCGAAATACAAATCTAGTTAACAACTTAACTAAAGGAGAGAGGCTACAACCTTTGTAGATCCGTTTCTCCACTTCCTAAGCTCCACGTAGGCGTCCTCTCGCTGTCCTAGTTGGATCTCGGACTCTTGCATCGGCTTCATCGTCGAAATGAGCGGAATAGGTCGTCGGCTTTGTGCCGAAGATGATCTACGTCGAGGTTGCACAAGTTCAAGCTCCAACTTCACCAAGTAGTGAAACTTGTGAAGAAAACACCCAAAACAACTTGGCAAGAGGTAGAGGGTGAAGAAATAGGAGGTGGGTTCACTTTAGAATTGGATTTCTCACTTTAGAACTCAAGATGCCATTGATGGCATCAAGCTTTCTCTCTTGAAGATGAAGAAGAAGAAGTAGATAGAATATGATAAGTATTGTGTAAAAAGAATAATAAAATCAATACTTATCATATACTTACCATGGTCAAGTGTAGAGAGCAAACTAGGGTTAAGTGGATGGTTAGGTTAAGAGAAGAAAACAAAAATGGTCAATTATTCAACTCTTCATGAAGCTTCATAAAAGAAACAAATAATGCCACCATTTTTCTTTCCTTTTCCAAAATGAATAATCAATATAAATAAATGAATAAGTATATAAAACCCTAACCATTCATATAACCATGGTTTAATCTTTACACAAGCACAAGTCAACATGTATCATCAAACATGATACAAACATGTGCACAAAAGTATATCACATATACAACTTGCACATCAAGTGAGAAAATCCATTTAAAGTGAACCAATACTAGTTAATGCAAAGTAATATATCATATATATAATTATACATTAAATCATTAAATCAACACTTGATTCAATGATCCGGTCATGTCGCACATAACCTACCAGTATACAATGTATCGATTTATCGAATCAATGATTCGATAACTAGGTTATATCTCATACAACCATTCGAAACATTCACCACGAGAATGAAATACGGTATCACATACACGCATTATTCTTGGTCCCGCACATATCTCATATGCGCTCCTATTTCGTTTCGCTTGAGCCAGGAAACCTCTGTGTAGGACTCTAAAGACTCGTCAATACGCCGGTAGCAGATGATGATCATATCAAGCACCCACAAGCCGCAAGCGGTCTGCTAAACGTAACGGCCACCCGGGTATTAAGCGATCAGAAGATCGACGAGCTTGCCCGCTCACACTCCTGTGAATCCAACCAGTAACACTTACCATACAGTCCGGTCTGTTCGTCTGATATGTCGCATATGAAGTCCAGGGGTGGTATACGTCAGACCCCAATAACCGATAAGTCATGCCGATGTGAGGCTCATAACGGGTCGAGAAACTACTGGTAACACTTACCAGCAAATCTCTGATCAGCCCTGGCCAGGGACTTCCCTGTTACGGCCAATCGAGCACAGCGCAACATCAACTCCCAATACCGGGAGAGACGAAACCCCCCTATCGCTCATTGCCTCCATGTGACTCGGGACTGTACCCAAAGACCACCGTTTTGCACGCCCTCATGGACGTGGTAAGGTGGAGATCAAAGCACTGTGGGAATCACACAAGACTCTATGACGATCTCGGGTCTACAGACTAACCTGCACAAGTGTCACCTGAGAACTGCCATCTGACGTGAGGTATAATACCATCTGGGAGTTCTCGGCGAGTCCGTCCAGTGTACCCAGTCTCCACTGAGCACCCGTATACCATCTCTGATGTCAAACATCAATGGATATGGGATCATCCATCGCCCATCTCATGGGTCGAGAAGCGTATACGCTAGTCTACACTGGTATATCGATGCCCTGTTTCGATACACCCATGACTAGGGACCATGAAGGATGTACTTATGGACTACCATGTCCCCACTAGTATGATCTTCATCATAGTCCAGGTAGTCAAGTACACATCCTAAGGGCTTTATCAACATGTAACTATAAGACAGTTTAAAGAGACAAGTGTACATGTTAAGATAAAGAGTAACCAGATAGCATACTATCATATCGAGCAAGAAAGTCATCTCTATATATGTACAAGCATCCAATATAATATACATCATCTGTACAATACTGGCCTCTAGGGCATACATACAACTAACACTAAATCCTTGTTTGGGTTTCTAAACTCTGGTCCAGGTCATTAAACAACACCCAAGTCTAGTTAACAGCTACAACATCACCAATTTCAAACAACACTCAAACCCTTTACTAGGGTTTCCCAAAGTTCACTAAACTTCACAATTTCACATCTAAACACATATGAATATTAAAGTAAATGAAAAACTACCCAATTGGTGAAGTGATTACCTCATATAGCACCCATGAATCCCTAAGGTCATCGAAATCTGAATTTTCTTGGTCCCATGTGTAGAGGTTGAAGAGGGGATTAATTTTTGTGAAGGGTGTGTAGGGTTTTGGGGCTTATTAGGAGATAGATCTAGGGATGGAAGGGGAGGGTTGTGAGCTTGAGGAGATGAAGGAGAGAAGATGAAAAAAGATGGGGAAGGAAGTGGCAGCAGCAGTCCCCCCCTCTCTCACAAATTCACACACTCTTGTTCATATCAGATTTTTGCATTTTCATACCGCCCAATTTTTGTCACATTGCATATCGGTAGATACTCTTGAGCCGTGTTTGCTAGTCAATTGCAGAATACAGGTTCTCGGTTCTAAAACGGTGAAATTCATGGAAAACACGACAAAATCCGGGTTCCTACCAACCACAGATAAAAACACGGTCTCCGCTCTTCATCCGTATGTTGCCAGATACCAGTTTAGGAAGACAAAAGGTCAAATCAATGTCATTCTCATGCACAAGGCTCAATGGTAGCACAAAATCCAAGAGATCTACGCGGAGCTCGAGGCAATCATGACAAAATCTTGACAAAAAGTCCACCTTTCCCTCAACAGAAATTCTGGAAGAAATGTGGAAGTATTTTCAGAAAATATATGAACCAGAGAACAGAGGACAGCAAACCAGGGGACCACAAGAAAGCCCAAGATCCAATTCATCAATTGGGCCGCGGATCCGCGGCCAAAGTGGGGTCCAGGCCGCGGATCCACGGCCGTTATGGCGCCAAAGATGCAGGGCTTTTGGGGGTAGAATTGTATTTTCAGATGTGTTCTGGTGGTTGCCCTAGATTTCCATTCTCCAGCCTATAAATAGCCCAGAAGTTTGAGAAGGAAAGGGGTCCATTCTTGTATTTTCTTTTTCTAGGATTTAGTTCACTTCTTCTTCCTTTTCTCACCTCTTCTCCATTAAACTTGTAGTGAGCTTTTGAGTGAAGAATGATGAATAAAGAAGAACCATTTATTATCATGCTTGTCTCTTTATTTTGTTAAATGCTCTTTCTTTACTTGTTGTAATTTTAATTGTTAAGTAGTTGTTGTTATTTCCTTGTTGTTTCTTTTCTCTCTCTTTTTCTTTATCATTCATACGACAATGATACTTACGCTCGATCCTCGCCAAGGTGAGGTCGTAAACAGTTAGTCGTATTCTTCTAATCTCCTTCTTTCTATCTTCCTCTTTTGTTTTGTTTTGTTTTTCCTTATCATGATGTGTGAGTAGTTAATACGTGTTAGGGTAGGATAAGGGAAGTTTGAGAGAAGGAAATCTCTCTCACTCTTTCCTTGCCCAACAGCTTAAATCGACTCCCGTTAATTGAACCACAATCCGCTCCTTACGGCACCCTATCCTACATGATAGCGGTGATTCCGTAGTGAGACCGGTTATGGTTGAATTAACCGGAGGTTATGGCTAAGAGCCAAGAACGGACGGACAAGCACCAAAAGGAAGACTTATGCGTTGGAAAGCCTAGCTTATACTCGCAAAGTCCTTCCTAGTCGTGCTAATCCCCGTTGTTGCTGATTACCGTAACACCGATATTAAGAGGGGCAACGAAAGATGTGGAGACTCCTAACTCAAACTAACCTAATCCTAACCCTAACATGCTCTCTTTAAATATCAACTCAACACTTAGATAATCCAACAAAATCTGAACACAGGACTTAACTCGTTAAAACACTTTGAAAAAGACTCCCATCTCCCTGCGGACGACCCGTACTCAACCGGCTAGCTACAAGCGAAACCGTCTTGATTGCGGTCTTTAAAACTAAACTTGAACACGCACGTACTCTATCAATCAACTCTCTCTCTCACATAATCTACTTAACCTAATCATTTTGTCCCCTTTAACTTTTGTTCTTTTTCTTTTTCTTTTCTTTTCTCACCCAAAAGCCTAACCCTATACATAAAACACACAAATGAAATAACATGTAACATGTCATGGTGCACTAACCATGAAAACTATAGAAATGCGGATTTGGCTTAATCGCGATTAGCAGTGCACTAATCGGGTTTTTATCGAAACTGCATATAATAAATTTTAAAATTTCCAAATCCTTTAAATATATTTTTAAATGAATAAATCATTTTAATTTTTATTTATTTCATAATTATTGGTATATATTTATACCCTTTTTCGAAAACCCCAATTTCATAAATCGGGCAGTTTTCGGAAAAAATATTATTTTAATATTAAATTCCAAAAATAATATTTTATATTTTCTGAAATGTTACACCGGTATTGGGGGTTGATGTTGCACTATGCTCGATTGGTTATAACTGGAAGTCTCTGGTCAGGGTTGCCGCCGAGATTTACTGATAAGTGTTATCAGTAGTTTCTCGAACCGTTATAGGCCAGACATCGGCATGACTTATCACGTTACTGGGGACTGACGTTTACCACTCTTAGACATGATATGCGACATATCAGAAGAAGAGACCGGACTGTACGGTAGTGTTGCTTATAGGCTTCATGGAGAGTATGGACGAGCTTACTTGTTGATCTTCATATCGCTTAATACCCGGGTAGCTGTTACGTCCAGCTAGTACTGCTGACGGCTTGTAGGTGATTGATATGATCATCACCTACTTCTGGCGTATTTACGAGTCTTTACAGTCCCACACAGAAGTTTCCTGGTTCAAGCGAAACGAAGTAGGACACATATGTGATATGTGTGTGGGCCTGATTAAATACGTGTATGTGATACCGTATTGTAATCTAGCAATTATCTGTTATCGGTTCGGTTTTATGTGATATAACTAGATCGTCGAATCAAGTGTTGATTTGATGATGTGATATACAGATAATGATTTTAGTCGGTCATATGTGATATGACCGGATTATTAAATCAAGTGTTGATTTAATAATGTGATATATATTATATGTGATATAATTATATCTTAACTAATATCATTAGCTCACTAATTATTCTTCATAATATATATATATATATATATATATATATATATATATATAATGAAGCATGGCATGATTTCTATTTTTGAGAAAAATAGAAAAAAGAGGTGGAAAATGAGAGCATGGCTACAAGCATAGGCTTTATTCATAGTTTATTCATCTTGACTCACTATTCAAGAATGGTTGCAATTTTATATTGCAAAATTTTATGCTTGAATGAGTGAGGGTCAAGTGTTGCCATTCATTCTTACCTCATTTCAACACTTAGCCATTTTCCATGCTTGCTTCTTCTTGAGCTCTCTAGCTCTCTTCTTCTTCCTCCTCAATTGCTTTAAAAATCCAAACCCTCACATGTGATGTGAGTCATGGATTTTTGAATACATTAGTGAGCAAATCTAATCCCTTACTTCATCATTCTACACTTGATTAGCTATCAAGTGTAGAGTGTTTTCTTCACCAAAGTGTTTAGTGAGGAAAGAGCTTGACCTAGTGAGCTTCGGGTGGATCATCTTCGACGCGAAGATCTATGATGAGGTTCGTTCAACCTGAAGTGGAGTCTAGAGGATTCAAGAGGACTACAAGGAGCTTAAGAAGAGAAGTACTTGATTCTATTGGGTATAACTCCTTAAACTTTCTTAACTTGTACACATCACATAGCTATTAACCCTAAAATTCTAGTAATGATCTTGTTATTCTAACTTAGCACCTAGAAAAATTTAAAATGTGGCATGCTTGATGCCTCTAGAACCTCATGGCGGTGTTAAGGTCGACTTTCATAGTTGTTCTCCGCCGAAAGACGCGACCGGGACGTTAGGACGTCCGGCCTGAATTTTGGGGGAAGATACTATTTGGATTAATCCGTCCACCTCTCCGAAGATGCCAACTTGATTTATGACACCGTGTATCGAAGGTTTAGACAGATACGGCCGTTGTAGCAGACTTCGTCAGATTCCCCCTCACTTGCGAGGGGTTTTTGATTGTGGGGACGCTCTTCCCTGCAGGCGCAAGTCCCTGCAGTAAATACACCACCGCATCGCGGTAACCACTTTCTCCTTCTCCAGAAGGCCACTTCATGTCATGTGTTTTTTTTTATTTTTGGTTGCCCGTGGATTGTATACGGAGACTAATTTATGTTGTCGCCCGTAGGGCGTAGATTAGTCCAAATCCGTATTTTCTTAGATTTGGGTTTGGGTTGGTTTAAGGATCGTTAATCTCATTTGAGATTAAGATCAACTTAAATGTTTGTTGAGGATTCGTTGGTATAATTTTAGACTAAGATCTACTCAACAGGGTTTTGGGATCATTTAGATCCAATGAAAGAGCATTTGGGCTCTATCGTCTTAGTTTAGGGACTTTGCGGTCCATTGGGTTTAAGAACATCATAGTCCATGGGTTTAGAGATATCATAGTCTGTAAAGTTTAAAGACATCATAGTCTATGAGTTTAAGGACCCCATAGTCCGTAAAGTTTAAGGACATCATAGTCGATGAGTTTAAGGACTTCATAGTCCATAAAGTTTAAGGATATCATAGTCCATGAGCTTAAGGACATCATAGTCCATAGAGTGTCTGGTTGTCGGGACCCGTCATCTCTCTGAAGACGTTGAAGAATTACAACGACACATATCAGAGGAATGAAGAGATGTACCCTTGAACCAAGGTTGGTTGGGAGATCTGTAATTAGACTTGGGACCAAGACCAATTGTGAGCACATGGGTTCAGCTGGTCTGAGCTAGGGACTTGTGGCCAACTTGGGCTCAGCCCATTCAGTTCTGGTTAAACTGTTGAACATTTGTTTGGGCTTAGCCTCTTTTGTTCAATAATACTGAGCATTAATTTGGGTTCTGACACCCGTTGTCTTTTGTCTTTTATTGAGTGTTGAACGCTCTTTGTAGCGCAGAGCACATTATGTATAGAGCCTTTATGTATAGAGCACTTGGCGCTAGACTTGGAGCGCTGAGGCGCTTCTTATGAAATAGCGCACACGTGAGGAGCACGTGGTGTGCTCGGTGCTGAGCGCCAGACTTGGAGCGCTACGGCGCTTCTTATGAAATAGCGCACACGTGAGGAGTACGTGGCGCGCTTGGCGCTGAGTGCCAGACTTGGAGCGCTAAGGCGCTTCTTATGAAATAGCGCACACGCGAGGAGCACGTGGTGTGCTCGGCGCTGAGCGCCAGACTTGGAGCGCTAGGGCACTTCTTTTGAAATAGCGCACACGTGAGGAGCACGTGGCGCGCTCGGCGCTGAGCGCCAGACTTAGAGTGCTAAGGCGCTTCTTATGAAATAGCGCACACGTGAGGAGCATGTGGCGCGCTTGGTGCTGAGTGCTAGCCAATGAGTGCAGAGCGCTCTTGATCAATCCTTTGCTCTGAGAATTAAGTTCTCGTTTATAAGAGACTTTGTCTCGTGGATCTAAGAATTAAGTTCTTATTTTAATAGGAGATGTTACAATCTCTTTTGTTTTTGTGAAAGACTTTGTCTTCGTCTTATGGATCTATGATCTAAAGAGAACTAAGTCCTTCTCCCTCCTTTTTTTATGATGAGATGTTCCAATCTCTTCTACTTTTATGAAAGACTTCTGTCTTTGTAGATCTATGATCTAGAAAAAGAACTAAGTTCTTCCTTTTTGATGAGATGCTTTGATCTCTCTGTTTTATTTAGCTTGAAGAAATTCTTCTTCCGAGAGCTTGCTCTTGTCTTTGAAATTTCTCAAAGTTTGTTAGGGGGGTTCCTCTGTATGAAACTTATGGGGAGTTTCTTCTATCTAAGACTTGAAGTCTTGAGGCATTTATATAGTGGAGGCTGATCAGTTAAGGCAATCTTTTTCTGATTGATTTGGGGATTTTCCCACCGTTGGTTCTTTGATCCTAGGGCTTCTGTTTTATAGAAGACAATCTTCTTGTTTTTAACAGGATTGGGAAAATATTTTCCCATACAGAGCTTATTCTGTATCTTGGTGATTTTTAATCACCATTGGATCTTTGATCCAATGGTGCTCTGATTTACAGAGCACAATCTTTCTTGTTTAGAAAGATTTGAGGAGTATTTCCTCAACAGAATTTAATTCTGTAATTTGATGATTTATTCATCTTCGTTGGATCTTTGATCCAAGGGTAGAGAACATTTAGTTCTAGCGTTGGCGCTCTCGTGCTTTTCACGTGAGGCGCTGCCTCAGAGTCTTTGACTCTTGGTGCTGGGCACTCTCGTGCCTTGCACGTGAGGCGTCGCCTCAGAGTCTTTGACTCTTGGCGCTGGGCGCTCTCGTGCTTTGCACGTGAGGCGCTGCCTCAGAATCTTTGACTCTTAGCACTTGCACTGAGACAATTGTTACATTCTTTGCATGTGGAGTTTTCCCTTTTTATTTTTTTTATTTTATTGCTATTATTTTATAAGGGAGCAAGTTTTGAGCCAAAATTTTGGAGGGAACAAATGCCCCCTACTACTTTGCCCACGTAAGTATGTATGTGGGTGAAGTAGTGCAGAGTTATGCATGGCCATGGAATTGAAGGCTTATGAGACACGTTTAGGATCCTTGTAGACTAAGACTCTTTTCGTCTTCATGAGCCGTAAGGGTCTCAAGAAAGTTATTTCTCCCTATAAGTCGAGAGGATCTCACAGGTGCATATTCTCCCTAGAAATCGCGAGGATTTCTAAGTGTTCATCGCCCTCGTGAGTCGTAAGGATCTCGCTCGGGTACTTTTCCTTACGAATCGTGAGAATCCGTAAGTAGCTTCTTTATTTCATCGGCAAATGTGGTTTTGGCGAATGTAGACCATAGATAGTCTATCTTGACTTTCTTGTAGGGCAACGATAGCTTAGGAGATAGGGTTAGGATCTACCACCTAAGACTTTTGAACTTTATGAGGCATGAGGGTCTCATAAAGACTTTTTACCCTACGAGTCGAGAGGATCCTGTAGGTGTATTTTCTCCTTAGGAGTCGTGATGACTCCTAAGTGTGTGTTTTCTCTTGAGAGTCGTAAGGATCTCATAAGAGAATTTTTCCCCTTACAAGTCGAGAGGACTCGTAAGTGGTTGTTTCCCTCCTTGTCGATATTCGACTTTGGAGAGTGTGGCCTGTGAATAGTATGCAATAGTCCATTTTAGACCGACTTGCAGGGCCCCAGTGCTTAGGAAACAGGTCCTTATCCCTATTGCCTAAGACTTTTCCCTACGAGTCGAGACGAATCGAGAAGTTCTCGCAAGGACACTAATTTCCTCACGAATCGAGACGAATCGAGAAGTTCTCGCAAGGGTGTCCTAACGTTACAGTTAACTCCTGCTAATAGAAGTCCATTAGGGTCTGTGGTACTAGGGTTTTTTACCCGTCGCACTGTTGTGTTGGCCGATATATTCCCCGATATGCAATCTTGCTTTTCGGGTAGCCTCGCGACTGTCGTATCTCTGATCCTTTCGGGGGCTGGACAAGACGTCTTCAAGCAATCTTCCAGGTGGTATTACCGTCGAAAGAGCAAGCGTTAGGGATATTCCATGTTGCTTTTTACTTGAGGTTAGGCTCAGTTTGGGAGCCCCAATGAGTCATGACCACTCCGCGCTGGTGTGGGATGATCTCCGATAGTCTTTTCAGGTCTCATTTGAGTTGCCGTCAAGACCCTGAAGCGAGGGATTTTCCTTGGCTTCGTTTGTTGACATTGTGTCTACAATATTGCGACGAATGTTGAGGTTGTCTCTAGGTTGTCTGTGAACCGTCGATGTTTGGAACTAGGGGACTTTGCCTTGGCTCCGTTTGTTGATGTCGCGTTTGCATCCTGCTGGAGGAAGAACGCTGTTGTTGATCTCTAGGCTGTAGATGTTGCCGTCGAGACTTGGAACTAGGGACTCTGCCATGGCTCCGAGGTAGTCTCTAGGTTTTCTGTGAACTGTCGAGATTTGGAACTAGGGGACTTTGCCGTGGTTCCGTTTTTTGATGTCGCGTCTGCATCCTGCTGGAGGAAGAAAGCTGTTGTTGATCTCTAGGCTGTAGATGTTGCCGTCGAGACTTGGAACTAGGGACTCTGTCATGGCTCCGAGGTAGTCTCTAGGTTGTTTGTGAACCGTCGAGATTTGGAACTAGGGAACTTTGCCGTGGCTCCGTTTGTTGATGTCGTGTCTGCATCTTGCTGGAGGAAGAACGTTGTTGTTGATCTTTAGGCTGTAGATGTTGCCGTCGAGACTTGGAACTAGGGATTCTGCCATGGCTCCGAGGTAGTCTCTAGGTTGTCTGTGAACTGTCGAGATTTGGAACTAGGGGACTTTGCCGCGGCTCCATTTGTTGATGTCGCGTCTGCATCCTGCTGGAGGGGAGGATGAACGCCGTTGTTGGTCTTCTGGGATGCAGATATTACCGCTGAGACCTGACTCTCTCTTTGACAGAGTTTGGTGGAGAAATATGGTTCCCTTTTTATTTATGTCCATGGATTGTATACAGGGGTCAGTGTGGACTTACCTGCAGGGCAAAAGTTTCATCATCATTTTATTATTATTATTATTATTTTTATTTCTTTCCGCGATACTCTATCATTTCAGTTTTTTACATCGCGAAAGTCGCGATTGCCCAATCATTTCGGCTATATTTTTTTTCCGCGGTGCCCAATCATTTCGGCTATTTTTCTTTTTACCCGCTGCTTTTTATTGCGAGTTGCCCAATCATTTCGGCTGTTTTTGTATACATATATTTTACTTGCTAATTTTGTTACAAGTTGCCCTATCATTTCGGTTGTTTTTGTATGCATATATTTTACTTGCTGATTTTGTTGCAAGTTGCCCTATCTTTTCGGCTATTTTATATGCATTTGTGGCTCACTGACTTTTGCTGCGAGTATGGAATTTGGGATCTGGTGCCGATCCTAGCATCAACATCACTGCGACTGGAATATTTTCAGGAGCGAATCATCATTTTCCTTTGTCGGTTAGAACAAAGGTGGCTTAGCAAACAGGGTTAAGATCCTATCGACTAAGGCTTTTGACTTCATGAGCCGTAAGGGTCTCATAAAAGTGTTTCTCCCTACGAGTCATGAGGATCTCATATGTGTATGTTCTCCTTAGAAGTCGTGAGAACTTATAAGTGGTGTTCTCTCTCATAAGTCGTAAGGACCTCATAAGAGTATTTTCCCCTTATAAGTCGAGAGGACTTACAAGTGTCACTCATCATGTGAGAACATTTCGCACCATTGGCGGAACTTAGCGGGGGAGACGTTTATTTATGCCCGTGGATTGTATACAAGGGTCAATATTGAACCGTTTTTATGGCAAATTGGGGCGTATGATGGCTTAAGAACAGGTTTAGATCCCTGTAGCTTAAGGCTTTTCAAATCCTATGAGCCGTGAGGGTCTCGTAGGGGAATTCTCCTTACGAGTCGTGGGGATCTCGTAAGTGTATTTCCTCCATAGGAATCGTGAGGATTCTTATGTGTGTTGCTCCTTCGTGAGTCGTAAGGATCTCACTTAGGTATTTTCTCCTCATGAGGTCGAGAGGACCTTACGAGTGTTCATGACTATTTTTTTTACGAGATTGCGCCTTTTCGGGTTTTCACAAACTCGCCGGCAGTCCTGCTGTTTTTACTCATGGAGCCCTTTCGGGTTTTCATCCGTGCTCATCCTGCTTGTGGACGTACCGTTTTTTTTGCGTCAGCCCAAGGATGCTGCGGTTTGTAGTAGTTTAAAGACGTTTCGGTCCGTCGTTAGTTTTAGGACTTTGCGGTCCCTAGCTAGTTTAAGGACATTACGGTCCACTGTTAGTTTAAGGACGTTTCGGTCCATCATTGTTATATTTGAGGCGAATTTCTAGTTTACGGACTTTTCTATCCATGGGGCTTTCTCTATGAATGACCACGATGCACCCGGCATGTCCATCTTTTTCGGAGCATGTGGTTGTGGCGGTTTCACCTTCCAGTTTTCAGACAACGCGAATTTGCCTTGCTGGTATTGGTCTTCAACCCAGTTTTTGAAGACATAGCAATTTTCGAGTGGGTGACCCATTATTCTGTGGTAGGGACAATAGTTAGGATGGTTAACGTCACCAGGTTGCGACGGATTTCTTGGATCCGGTAGAGTGATGAGCCCGTTGCGCACTGCTAGTTCGAACAGTTTCCTTATTTTATCCTGGGGAAATGAGTAAGGACACCTTAACTTCTCATCGAGGGATCGCGGCTTGTTGCTTTGATGAACAACCGGTCTCGGGTTACTCGGCTGTTGCCGCGCGTTGGCGACGAAGGATGCTTTCCTTTTCCCCTTTTCATTCCGTGGCTCTGACTTTGAAGGGAAAGGCCTATAGCCCATCTGGTCCATTTGGGCCAGCTTGTCAATCAAGGCCTGGAAGGTAGTCGGCTTGAAGAACATCATGAATTGGGAGATAGTCGACGGAGGGTCAAGGGTCCACATGAACATGCCCACGGCAGGAGCTTCTTCTATGCGTTGTTCGCATTTCGACCATAGGTTCCGCCACCGGATTGCATACTGCAGCCATGTCTCTCCCGGCTTCACTCTGGCATTGATCAATGCCGTGATTGGGGTGCGTTCGCTGGCGCTTGTGAACTGCTGAGTGAATAGCAACTCCATCTCTGTAAACGTTTTGACGGAGTCATTTGGCAGCTCTGAATACCATTCAAAGGCCGTCTCTGCCAAGTTACCGACGAACTGGCGAAGTAGCAATTTGTCGTCACCTCCGGTATTGCCCCATAGAGCCCTGAACTGAGCGACATGCTGATGTGGATTACTCGTCCCCTTATAAACATGGAATTTGGGGATCGTATATCCTGGCGGGTACTTAATCTGATCGTACCATCCCGGATAGGGTCGCCCAGTTCTGACGACTTGGCTAGTTGCTTCATTCGCTTGATGAGCTCGTATCTGTTGAGCTATATAGTCATCGAGCGCAGCTTTCGAAATTGTTTCCTCCTTTGCAGCTGAAGAGGCCGGAAGAGGGTTTGATGACTCTCCTCTATCGTCTTCAATTATTACTGGAGGCTCTTCGGATAGAGGGTCCGGCTGTATCATCATGCCCACCATATCTTGGAACAATAGCGCCATTTGTTTTATGTTGGCCGCTTATTCCGCGGCCTCTTTGTATTACCTCTCAAGCATTCTTCGGAGGAATTCGGCATCAGTTTCCTGCACTCGACGCTGCTCCAACGATATCTCCGGACTTGCTTTTGGCCCAGTGAGTGCGGCCATGGTTGTCAGCATCTCTTGGAGCTTTTGTTGTTGTTGCTTCTGAGTCTTAGTTACTGACCGCGTGAGTGGTCGATGGCCTGTGGAGATACAACTATCCTCTTTTCCGGAAGCCATGTAAATGGTGTGCACCACCATGCCCCTAGACTTGGGGCGTTTAAGTTCAGTGCCTTTGAGATTCATCCCAGACATAGGGATTTTCTCCGGCCTTCTCCTTTTTTGTGCGGTCGAAGTTGAGGGCGCCGTTGCAGCGGGCACCCAAGTAGATGACACTTTCTGTGGTACGACAGGGTGGTCCTTCTCTTTCCGAACCTTCATTTTCTTTGGTTGGCGGGAGTAGTCTTGGTTAATCACAGAGTCTTGGACCCTTCGCCAGACTCTATGGATTTTGGAGGATAGCCGCTGAGGGGGCTGCTCTGACTTCGCCTTAATAACATTTTCAGCGGGTGGAGGAGAATTTTTCAACACGGCAGTCAGAGAGTTCTTGCGCACCCTCCTGAGCGGCTCAAAGCTGTTCCCAGTTGGAACAGCAACGTCAATTTCTACCATCGGAGCTGGTGGAGTCAGTCCAGAAGGGGAACTGTCCCCAGCTTTCCTCACTCGGTGCCAGTGGCGACGTCGAGCATGTCTTGCAGATGGTATTGGTTCAGTTACAGGGGTGGCTCCCTCATGCCCCCTGTTCTGGTAAAGGGCCGCCGTTGGTGCTAGCCTATTGAAAACCGACGTCCGCCGAGAGGAAGCATCCAACCTGTCGAAGACTGACCCTTGGGTAGGGGAAGTAGCTTTGATGATCTTTCCTGAAGCTGGAGTTGAAACGGCTAGTCTTGTGAAGACCGACCCCTTAGCAGGAGAAGCTCCTCTGGTGACTTCGTTTGCTGAAGCTGGGATGGCTATCCATTTCGGGATAACCCCTTCAGGTATTGTAGGCTTTTTCACGGGCCCACCTGAGCTTTGGCCTAGCCAGTTGAAGACTGAAGCGTTGGACTTGAGAGACTCGTTGAGAGGGGCCATGGTAGTTGCAAGCCAATCAAAGACCGACTTCTTCGGAGCTTTTTATGATGGCAGTGAGGCGTTGAAGCTCATTGGTGGGAGTGTTTCCCCCAATCAGAGAAAATCTCTGTTTTGAAATTAAAAATTCAAAAATTGAAGCAACGCTTCAGATCCAGCGCTATACGCGCTGCGCGCCACGTGTCAAACACGGATGCGCTAGCGCCAGGTGCGCTGCGCCCTAGGCAGTGCACCATCTGTGCGCTAGTGCTAGGCGCGCTGCACGCCACGTGTCAAACACGGGTGTGCTAGCACAGGCTGCGCTGCGCGCCACGTGTCAAACGTAGGTGCGCTAGCGCAAAGTGCACTGCGCTCTGAGCAGCGCACCACGTGCAAAGCACGGATGCGCCAGCGCTGGTATTATAAAATTCCCCACCGTTAGATCAAAAGATCTAATAATAATGATAAATCATTAATTAATCAGAATTAAAATTCTGTTATGGAAAGATCTTTTCAATCTTGTTAAAAACAAGAAGATTCCCTTCTGTAAAATAGAAGCCCTAGGATTAAAGATCCAACGGTGGGGAAACGTCCCCAAATCAATCAGAGAAAGATCTCTTTAACTGATTTAACAAATCAATTTGCCCTATATAAAGGCCCCAAGACTTCAAGTCTGATAGAGGAACCACCCTATAAACTTTGAGAAAACTCAAAGAAAGAAAAGTAAGCTTTTAGCAAAAGAAAATCAATTCTTTCAAGGTAAAGAATATGAGCAATGAATACAGAGATGAAATCATCTCATGAAAAGAAGAACTATCTTCTAAAAAAGATCATAGGTCTAAAAAAGACCAAGGTCTTTCATAAAAGAGATCAAAAGATCTCATCAAACAATAAAGAAGTATTTACTTCATTCACAGATCATTGATCTACAAAGGCAAAGAACTATTGTTCTTGAATCTTGAGGCAAAGCCTCCTTTTAAGAGAACATAAACTTGTTCTCTGATCATAAATTTGATCAAATACGCTTTGTGCTACTGAAAAGTGCCTTGCACTCATGAACTGCGCTTTTGCGCTCCTTGGACCGGCGCTCAGCGCCAAAACGTGCCATGTGTCAACCACAGATACAACTTGCGCTTTGCGCTTTTGAAACATTGCACTGCGCTCATGGGCTGGCGCTCAGCGTCAAGCGCGCCACGTGTCACTCACTGGTGCGCCACTAAACTAGCACAACATGCTCACAAATTAAAAGCGCAATGCGCTTATAAACTGGCGCTTAGCGCTAAGCGCGACACGTGTCCTTTTCGTGTGCGCTACTTGGCAGAAGCGCAATGCGCTCTTTAAATTGGCGCAAAGAGCCTGGCGCGCCACGTGGCGCACTGTCAGAAGACACATTGTTCTGATGAATGCTATGCATTCAATACAAGACAAAAAAATGTCAGGATCTAATGCTCAGCATTATTTAAAGGGCCAAGCCCAAGTAAAGGCTCAACAGCCCAGAACATTAAAATGTGAAACATTTTAATCTTATCAGACTTAGCCCAATTCTGGCCATAAGTCCTCAACTTATATTCAATTGAGCCCATCTGCTCACGAATACTCAACAGATTTCAGTCCTAAACTGAGCTATAGATCTTCCAACTAACTCACACCGGTTCAAGGGTACATCTCTTTACTCTTCTGATATTTGTCGTTGTAATCTTCAACGTCTTCAGAGAGGTGACGAGTCCCGACAACCACACATTTCTACGGACTGTGGGGTCCTTAAACTCATGGACTACGATGTCCTTAAACTTCATAGACTATAATGTCTTTAAACTATGGACTGTGGGGTCCTTAAACTCATGGACTGCGATGTCCTTAACCTCGGACTGTGGGGTCCCTTTAAACTCATGTACTACAATGTCCTTAACCTCGACTGTGAGGTCGTTAAACTCACGGACTACGATGACCTTAAACTAGACCGAGATGTCCTTAAACTAACATTGGACTGAGATGTCCTTAAACTAACATTAGACCACCATGCCCTTAAACCGGTAATCAACCGCAATGTCCTTAAACTAAACAACAGAGGCCAAATGCTTTCTTGTTGGATCTAAACAATCCTGTTAAGTTGATCTTAGTCTAGAAAATTAGACCAACGTATCCTTAACTAACGTTTAAGTTGATCTTAGTCTCAAATAAGGCTAACGTATCCTTAAACCCAACCCCCAAACCCAAATCTAATAAGATACGGATTTAGACTAATCCATGCCCTATGGGAGACAACATAAATTAGTCTCCGTATACAATCCACGAGCAACCAAAAACAAAACAAACACCCACGACATGAAGTGACCATTTGGAGAAGGAGAAAGTTGTTACCGCGAAGCAGTAGCGTAATTAACTGCAGGGGCTTGCGCCTGCAGGGAAGAGCGTCCCCACAATCAAAACCCCCTCAATGAGGGGGAATCTGACGAAGTCTGCTACATCGGCCGCATCCGTTTAAACCTTCGATACATGGTGCCATAAATCAGCTTGGCATCTTCGGAGAGGTGGACGGATAGAACCAATTAGCATCTGCCCCAAAATTCAGGCAAGACATTTGTCTTACGGCGGTAAACAGATTCTGGCACGCCCGGTGGGACCTTTTCCTCTTTCCACTCCACACTTCGTGCGTCGTGTTCACGAACGAATCGCGGTTTGCTATGGTTTCTTGTGGATTCGAGGTACTTAGATTTAGTGTCTTGCTCCGTGCAGAAAACAGAAGATCAATGGCTTCAAACTGCACTCATTGCAACAACTCCCACTCCATCCTTGCCGGAGGAGTGACCTACGGGCCCAATGCGGCCTCCATCTTCGCCATGCCAGTGGAACAGGTGATTCAAGCCACCACTGTGCTTTTATTTGGGACCATGCTCCCACCAATGAGGTTCAACGCCCCACTGCCATTGCAAGAAGCTCCAAAGAAGTCGGTCTTTGATCGGCTTACAACTACCGCGACCCCTCTCAACGGGTCGCCCAAATCCAGTTCCTCAGTTTTCAACAGACTGGGCCAAAGCTTAAGTGGGACCATGAAGAAGCCCGCAATACCTGAAGCGGCCATCTCGAAGCGGATAGCCATTCCTGCTCCTGAAGTCGTAAAGGAAGCTTCTCCTGCTAAAGGGTCGGTCTTCACAAGACTGGTCGTTTCAGATACTACTCCACGCGAAGTCACGAAGGCTGCTTCCCCTGTTCGAAAGTCGGCCTTCGCATGACTGACTATCCCCTCTCAACGGATGTCAGTCTTCGACCGGCTAGCGCCAATAACAGCCTCTCCTCAAAGCAGGGGGCATGAGGAAGCTCATCCAACAGCAGAGGTAATCCCGGCCGCTCGACATGCTCGACGTCGCCACTGGCACCGAGTGAGGAAAGCTAGGGGCAGTTCACCCTCTGGACTGACTCCGCCAGCTCCAACTGTGGAAGTTGATGCTGCTGTTCCAACTGGGAACAGCTTTGAACTAATTAATATGGTGCGCAGGAATTCGCCAACTGCCATCTTAAAAAAGTCTCCTCCGCCTGTTGAAAAGATCACAAAGGCGAAGTCGGAGCAGCCCCCTCAGCGGCTGTCCTCCAAAATTCACAAAGTCTGGCGACAGGTCCAAGACTCCGTGATTGATCAAGACTGTAGGGTTACTAGGCACTCTCACAAGGGTCTACAAGGCATCAACCATGCCCGATTTAAAATTTAGACGTGCCGAACAATCCTAACCAAGATCTTTAAACTAGAGATTAGGCGAAACAAAGCAAGTAAACAACTTTACTTCTAAGAGTTTGGGATTACAACCTTTGTAGTCCGGTATTCACACCATAATATTACCGCAATCAAGAACGGCGTCGCTTTGCAGCTAGCCGGTGAGTACGGGTCGGTCCACAGAGATGTTGTGAATTTCCTAATCGCTCTTACGAGTTAATTCCAAACGGTGTGAATGGATTAATTAAATCTAAAAACTAAATTAATCTATATCTAAATTTTGCTAGGGTTAGATCCAGGTTAAGTTTGGAAAGTCAATAAATCTCACCGCTTTCTATACCCATATGAAGATCTAATTAGGTGTTATGGTAATTATTAATAAAAGGGATTAGAACCATTTGGGAAGATGTTTCTTCCTCTAGGTTCTTATCCTTCCTTTAGAAATCTTTATCCTAACCTCCATGGAAAACCATTACAACCGGGCCTTTATACTACGGTATCACCGCTACCTAGTAGGATAGGGTGCCGTAGGGAGCGGTATGTGCATGCATGCATAGAGTTCTATGAAAATATATGACGTGCAAGAAAGGGGATGAGAGATCTTCGTCTCTCAAACCTTCCCCAGATCTAACCCTAACAAGCGAGGAGACTACTCACTCTTTAGGGAATTAAAATACATTTATCTAGGGCAGAGAATAAAAGATTAACTAGGGCAAGGAATTAAATTTATCTAGGGCAAGAATAGAAAATTAATTTAGGGCAGAAAATAAAGAACTTACAAAAAATGATGCTCTCCAAAAGAATGCTGAAATTTATTAATGAAGGGAGGCATTCTTTTGGAGAGCATCATTTTTGTAAGTTCTTTATTTTCAGCCCTAGGTTTATTTTCTATTCTTGCCCTAGATAAAATTAATTCCTTGCCCTAGTTAATCTTTTATTCTCTGCCCAAGATAAATGTATTTTAATTCCCTAATGAGTGAGTAGTCTCCTCGCTTGTTAGGGTTAGATCTGGGGAAGGTTTGAGAGACGAAGATCTCTCATCCCCTTTCTTGCCCGTCATATATTTTCATAGGACTCTATGCATACATGCACATACCGCTCCCTACGGCACCCTATCCATCGAGGTAGCGGTGATACCGTAGTATAAAGGCCCGGTTGTGATGGTTTTCCATGGAGGTTAGGGTAAGGATTTCTAAAGGAAGGACAAGAACCTAGAGAAAGAAACATCTTTCCAAATGGTTCTAATCCATTTTATTAATAATTACCATAACACCTAATTAGATCTTCATATGGGTATAGAAAGCGGTGAGATTTATTGACATTCCAAAGTTAACCGAGACCTAACCCTAGCAAGATTTAGATATAGATTAATTTAGTTTTTAGATTTAATAATCAATCCGGCTCCCATCGGAATTAACTCGTTTGAGCGAATAGGAAATTCACAACATCCCTGTGGACCGACTCGAACTCACCGGCTAGCTGCAAAGCGACGCCGTTCTTGATTGCGGTTAATAGATAGTTTTTGAGATCAATCAAATGGCGCCGTTGCCGGAGATGGCGTGTCATTTTCTTTTTGCAATTTCGGGTTAATATAAAATTAAAAAATCATAAAAACTGAAAAATTAAAAAATATAAAAATTTATCATCTTTGTATTTTGTGAAGGGTATTTTTTGTTTGAATTTTGTAGGATCTAGAATCGAGACGGTTCTGGAAAAATCCAGAGTTCGAAACAGAAAAAGATACATCATAACAGAAAGAGGTTAGAAAATCAGAACAGCACAATTTTTTTGGAGACCTGAAGCCTCCGTACCGCCGCTATTCCGCCGCTCAAGCGCGCTCCCGCCGCTGAACCGCCGCGTCATGCTGACGTCATCGCTCGAAATTTTCACTGTTTGTTTTATTTTTCCCCCCTCTGTAACCTAAAATATATCTTTTTGCCAATTCTTCTGCAGGATTCTTGCTCTTTAAAAATCATTGCCTTTCCAAATAACAAAATCTTGTGCAGGATTCTTTGCGTCGCGCATAAAATAAAAAAAAGATTTGATTGCAAGTGATTTACTGTTTTGCATATCTTTAAAACTGATTTTAAGGGGCTTTTGACCAATTCAAATTGGGTGGGGATTTCATCACCCTTCCCAGGACCCCAGAAATTACATAAGGCATTTGCATTGACCAATCTTTAATTAAAAAAATATTAGACTCAGCCCTAAGGACTTCGAGCTCAATAGGACAGAGGATTAGTTATAGGCATCAGCCGTTTATCCTAACCTGACTTTGTGGTGTCTAGGAAAGTGTGTCAAGGCAAGTGGTTACTTAATTAGGACCGCTACTTGTAGCAGGGAGCCTCCCACTTACCTGGCACTTACCTGGCCGCAATTGGCGGTGAAGAGGAGGTTTGAGGTCCTATCTCTAGCCCTTTGGAACAGTTAGGAGCTGTCTAGCTGACCTAGGTGACCCTAGAGTTAGGCCTGATTGTGCATTTTTGGTTGATCGAAAGTGTGTCTTAGCCCTTTATCAATTTTTTTTTTTGCAAACAGTTTCAAATAAAGAGAAAAAAAGGAAATTTTTTAATAAAAAACATGCAACTTGTCGCGTAAAATCCTTGCACCCTACCACCTACCTTCTTCATCTTCTCTTTCTTCTATCATGGGTACCCCACATCATAAATCTCTTGCCGAACTTTGGTATCCCGAACCTAACTTTGCGTCATACGTCAATTGTTTCGGTCGATTTAAAGAAGATCCCTCCATGCCAAAAATATCTTTGAAAGATCAAATAGAAGCGTCTAGGAGAAACAGTTTGACTTTGCAACCCACTTTGTGTCAACCATGTCAACCTTCACCACCTTCGTATGTTGACACCACCTTTTCAAGTCCTGCTGTAACTCCTAAACCGATGTCCATTGCTGAGCATATTGCTCAATCTCGTAGCCGATCTTTTACCCCTCTCCACTCATCTAGTTCTAGGGGCCCGCATGATTATTCACCTTTTTATCCACATGTTGACCCTATCCCTGCCCAACCACCCATTTCCTACCAGTCCTACCCGACCTTCCCACCTTCACTAGACACTGCTTCTACACAGCCTGTTGGGAGTTTTGCATATCCACACGATTTCGAATCATTTACCGAAACTCCCTTACCACCCAAGTCTAGTTTGGAAGAGTCGTTGGAGGCGTATATCGCAGCAACAAACAAAATGGTTAGGAATGTGGAAGCGTCCATGGCCTCTCTTATGCAACCTACTGAACCGGTAGCTAGTTTCCCGCTAGCTCCAAATTTTCCAATGTATGAGGAGGTGGTTGGACAGAGTGAGAATTTGAGAGGAGCAAGTGAGTTCTACACATTCCCAAATCAAACCTACCCTTACCCAATTGAAGCCCATAACTCCGGTTTTTCATCGATTGTCCCAAATGCTTCGCAAGTTACAAACAAAACATCAAACGAGTTGTGTGACCTTGTAGTGCTTGATTTGCCAGATTGTGAAGAACCCCATTCGAGTGAAACCACACTTAACCCTTTCGATCTTTACACCTCCACACTAGAACCTAAATTGATAAATATCCATGCTTTTGATGAGGTGTCAGAAAATATTGATTTTCACTTGATTGAGGATATAGACGCCGGGAATATTTCGGATGATGAACCTGTCGATTTGATTGAAATTTTATGTTCAACTCTTCATCCCGAGTCATTAATTGTTTCTCCCGAACTTCATATGCGTCTTGATTTTGATGATATTGGCATGGATGAGTTAAATATTGAGGAGAATTATGAGGATAATATTAAGGAGAGTATTGAGGATATTATTGAGGTTGAACCATTTTTGTTTGATGTGTCGGATTTTCCAATTCATCCTCCTGAACCTTTAACTGTTATATCACCCTCCCTCCTTTCCATCGTTCCGACCACGCACAAGATCACTCTTGAAGACTGTGAGCTTGAAAAATTTTCCTTTGAATCTGACACAGTTCTCACAGCCGATAACACGTACGAGTGTTTCACTTTTTCGGACGATGTTGAAGACTCACCGCCCGAGTTTGAGTCCTTTACATTTTCAGATGAGTTAATTGAACCATCAGACTCGGTTGCTTACAGTAGTTTCGAACCATTGATGGAATCTTTCAAATTCGAGACAGTTTACTACGGTGATAATGAGACTATCCCTAATTCACTTCCTTTCGTCCTTCCTATTGTTCCGACCGTACAAGAGACCGTTACGCTTTCGTCTCCAATACCAAGTTCGTCGTACTCATGTTTTCTTGCGAATCTTGAGGGATTTGATCCCATTTCTCGATGGGTTGATAGATTAGCACAATCGTTTTTAACACATCGGTCATTACAAATTGTGCTAATTTATTCACTCGATTTACACCCTCAGGATCGTGCTATCCTTCTTTCTCTTTTCCGCCATTCTTCTCCCCCACCGAGACCGTATCCCGTTTCTACCTCCACACGGTCTCATGTGTTTCTCATTTCTTTTCTTTCTACTCCATTCTTTCACCAACTCGACCATTACCACGATAAGATTTTTGAATGGTTGGTGTTAACCTTTGGCTTGTGTAAGGCCAAGCTTAAGTTTGGGGGGAACTTTGTATATATGTATATATATTTTTGTTTTCTTTTTCTATAAAAAAATAAATCTTTTTTCAAAACATTAAAAAATATAAATTTTTTTATAAATAAATAAACAGGGGAGTGCCGAAAATTTTAACCCTCTTGGTGCAGCATGACAGTGAGGACACTGTCAAGTTTAAGTTTGGGGGTATGCTCGGTACGACTTCTTCCTTCGCATTCATTTGTACATATTTTTGCATTTGCATATTTATTTGAAAACCCTTAAAAATTGAAAAATTTCAAAAATTAAAAAATAAATGTATTCAATTTTGGCCGTATTTTGACTTGAGTTTGACAAATAGGTTAACTGGCTAGGAACAACTAGATTTTAGACTTAGTAAATTAAAAACCCTAAAAATAACCTTCCTTAGAGTCTAACGGTAGAAAGTATATGTTTTTTGTAGTTTATTTAGAAATAGGCAAATTTTGAGTTCACTTCTTAGGCTAAGTCGAAACAAAGGAAAAGTATTGATGTTCTTATTAGAGTATAAATTTGAAAAATAGTTCCTAGCTTAAGTCTAGATTCTGAAAATGTATACCCTACAATTTGCACAATCACGCACCTTGAAACTTGGAATAGTAGAGGAGACCTTGAAATGCTCTTGTCTGAAGTCCTTAGTACGAAGAAAATGAAATAAAAAAATACAAGTGTGAATAAAGAATAAAAAAAATGAACACTGGTTTTTGTGATTACTTAAGGCTGCAAAAATAGAAAAATATTTAGCGAGGGTGCTTCATCACCTAGTGCCTTAGACCAACTGGTTTGGGAGTCACTGCTAAAAGCCTTGGGTGTTGCAAGACTAGGAATTACGCTTTAAAGTGCAAACATATCTTGTAACCGGTTGTTGGTACCTCAAGAAGTATTAACGGTCGCATGAAGGATGTGTAAGCAAAATTCAATTAAAAATTCACCTACTAATAAGTACTTTGGACAACGGACAAGGGTATGATTGCTTGATTTGAATGTCCAAGTGTAGGGGTGATTTATACACACACGTGAGGATATGTGATTGGAGTTTAGATGAGAGAAAGGAGTGAAGAATAGAACTTGTATCTTTAGTAGAGTTGATAGAAATTCCTAAGTGGAGATGGAACCCTAGAAGAAAAACTTAAGAGATGCCGAAAGCTAAGTAAGTCTATAGAACATATATAATCTTAAGTTAGATGATGAGGAAGTATGAAGAATATGGATGGATAATTTGCAAGTCGAAGATAATAGAATTCCTTGTTAGAAACCCTAATTGGAGAACAAAAGTCGAAAAGGCCAAATTGATAGGATTTTGTGGGTAGTATCCGTTGAAAACCCTCAGAAGACAACACTTCTCCTACTAGGGACACCTAGAGGTTTAACGGCTTGTTGCACGAGCTCAGTGCAATCGCGTTTCCCTGCGAAAGTGAGGCTAGGTTTTTTGTAGAGAATAAAAAATAAGTTTGCTCGAGGACGAGCAAAAGATAAGTTTGGGGGTATTTGTTCACACCATAATATTGTATTATTATATTCCCTATTCTTATTCGTTTTATAAATAAACAGGTGCTTTTGACGCATGTCTGCTACATATTATAGGTTACAGGTTCTTGGAGCGAAAACAGTGAAAAGACAAAAGACGACACAAAAAGGGACTTTGACCAACAAATAGAAGGATCTTAATCAAGCCTACACAAAAGATCAGTACAAGGCAACGCAAGGTCCAAGATTACAAAGTAAACGGTTAAAAGTCCACTGTAATTGTTCACTGGAGATCTGGAAGAAATAGAGAAGCCAAATTGAATAAAGATCCAAAGAAATAAAAAGCCCAAGAAGCCCAGAATCAGTTCCAAAATTTCCAGACATAGAATTTTACCAAAGCTTGAAGTCTACTTTGACTAGGTCTTCCTAAGGATATTTTGGTAAATGTAGATGTGCGAATCAATTGTAACCTAGGGTTTCCTATCCTCTATAAATAGGAACTCTAAATCATTGTAAAGGCTATGCCTCCCTTCATTAATAAATTTCAGCATTCTTTTGGAGAGCATCATTTTTGTAAGTTCTTTATTTTCAGCCGTAGGTTTATTTTCTATTCTTGCCCTAGATAAATTTAATTCCTTGCCCTAGTTAATCTTTTATTCTCTGCACAAGATAAATGTATTTTAATTCCCTAATGAGTGAGTAGTCTCCTCCCTTGTTAGGGTTAGATCTGGGGAAGTTTTGAGAGACGAAGATCTCTCATCCCCTTTCTTGTCCGTCATATATTGTCATAGGACTCTATGCATACATGCACATACCGCTCCCTACGGCACCCTATCCATCGAGGTAGCGGTGATACCGTAGTATAAAGGCCCGGTTGTGATGGTTTTCCATGGAGGTTAGGGTAAGGATTTCTAAAGGAAGGACAAGAACCTAGAGGAAGAAACATCTTTCCAAATGGTTCTAATCCCTTTTATTAATAATTACCATAACACCTAATTAGATCTTCATATGGGTATAGAAAGCGGTGAGATTTATTGACTTTCCAAACTTAACCTAGACCTAACCCTAGCAAGATTTAGATATAGATTGATTTAGTTTTTAGATTTAATAATCAATCCGGCTCCCATCGGAATTAACTCGTTTGAGCGAATAGGAAATTCACAACATCCCTGTGAACCGACCCGTACTCACCGGCTAGCTGCAAAGCGACGCCGTTCTTGATTGCGGTTAATAGATAGTTTTTGAGATCAATCATCCGGTCCTTCACTTCTAAAGCTCTGTGTTGAGGTCCCTTCGCTGCGATCATCGAGTACCCGGACTCTAGAGAGGCTCCACGAAGAGAAATATGCAAGCTTGCTTCCGATCTTCGATAATAAAGATGATCTACCTTAAAGAAACTTTAACTCAAGCTCTCACTCACTAATGAAGTGAACACCCTAATCTAAATGGTTAGGATAGATTAGGATGATGAAGTAGGATTTATGCTCTCTTTTATTATCATAATCTCACACTAATCCATCACAAAACCCAATGCTAGAAAGCTTTGCAAGGAGGAAGAAGAAGAAGAATGAATAAATAATCCTTTTGTGATGAATAATGAATTGTTGTTATAATTACAAATGCAACCATGGTTAAAGATGAAAGGCTAACCATTGTAGAGACTTAACTAGGGTTAAAGGGTGTGGGTTGGGTTTGGAAATATCTCACAAAATATCAACCATAATATCTTTGCAAGAAACAAAACCAAAAGTTTCTAGAAGCTTCCAGAAAAGATTAAACCAAATCAAACCCTAACCATGTTTAATCTCTACTAATCATGTTGCATTAGTAATCATAACTTGTTACAATATTATATATCACATATATAATATATTTTTGTAACAAAAGAAAATAATACAATTAACATATATCGCATATATATCAATGTATTATCCGGTGAGAAAATGAATCAATAAGTGAGCTTATATTAGTTAATGCAATTTAATATATCAAATATATTTTTATACATTAAATTATCAAATCAACACTTGATCCGATAATCTGGCTATTTCACAAATAACCGACTAATATTATCTGTATCAGTTCATCGAATCAACACTTGATCCGATGACCCGGCTATATCTCATATACCCGGCCGATATCTCATATCGCGAGAATCTAATATGGTATCACATACCTGTATTTTTCTCGGTCCCGCACATGTCATATATGTGCTCTTACTCCGTTTTTCCTGAGCCAAGAAACCTCTGTGTAGGACTCTAAAGAATCGTCAATACGCCGACAGTAGGTGATGATCATATCAAACACCCACAAGCTGCAAGTGTAGGGTTCCTAGGCACTCTCAAGAGGTCTCACAAGGCATCAACCATGCCAATTTCAAAAATTACGGGTGCCGAGAAACCCTAATACGGATCGTTAACTAGATATCTAGGCGAAAGATGCAACTAGTAAACTACTTTACTAAGAGAACGGAAATACAACCTTTGTAGATCCGGTCCTCCACCTCCATAGCTCCGAAATGAAGTCTCCTCGCTGTCCAAATGGAAATCCGGGCTCTAGCGTCGGCTTCATCGGAGAAATGGACGGGCAAGGTCGTCGGCTTCGTGCCGAAGATGATCTACGTCGAGGCATCACTAGATCAAGCTCCAACTTCACCAAGTCAAGAAAACTTGTGAAGGAAACACCCTATACTACTTGGCAAGAGGTAGAGGATGAAGAAATAGGAAGTGGGTTCACTTTAGAATTGGATTTCTCACTCATTTGCTCAAGTTGCCATTGTTGAAGCAAGCTTTCTTCAAGTGAAGAAGAAGAAGAAGCAAGATGAATATTATGATAAGTTCATCCTAAAATGAAAAGAATAATGAATTCTTATCATAATAGAACCATGGTTAGGTGTAGAGAATTAATTAGGGTTAAATGGAATGGTTAGGGTTAAGTATGAGACAAAGTGGTCACAAAGTCAAAGTATTCATGAAGCTTCATGAAAGAACAAAGAATGCCACCATTTTATCATTTCCTTTTCTTTTTCCAAAAGAATGAATAAATGAATAAAATGAATAAGCAAATAATAAACCCTAACCATTTCATTAACCAAGGTTTAATTCTTTATACTTAACCAATTTTACATGCACCATCAAACATGATACAAGCATGTGCACAAAATCATATCACATATATAATGCGCACATCCGAGCGAGAAAATCCATTTAAAGTGAACCGATACTAGTTAATGCAAAGTAATATATCAAATATATAATTATACATTAAATCATTAAATCAACACTTGATTCAATGATCCGGTCATATCGCATATAACCGACTAGTATCCAATGTATCGGCTTATCGAATCAACCCTCGATTCGATAACTAGGTTATATCGCATATAACCATTCGATACATTCATCGCGAGAATAGAATACGGTATCACATACACGCATTATTCTCGGTCCCGCACATATCTCATATGCGCTCCTATTTCGTTTCGCTTGAGCCAGGAAACCTCTGTGTAGGATTCTAAAGACTCGTCAATACGCCGGCAGCAGATGATGATCATATCAAACACCCACAAGCCGCAAGCGGTCTGCTAAACGTAACGGCCACCCGGGTATTGAGCGATCAGAAGATCGACGAGCAAGCCCGCTCACACTCCAGTGAATCCAACCAGTAACACTACCGTACAGTCCGGTCTGATCGTCTGATATGTCGCATATCTCGTCTAGGGGTGGTAAACGTCAGACCCCAATAGCTTAATAAGTCATGTCGATATGAGGTCTATAACATTTCGAGAAACTACTGGTAACACTTACCAGTAAATCTCGGCAACCCTGGCCAGGGATTTCCGGTTATAGCCAATCGAACACAGCGCAACATCAACCCCCTATACCGGGAGAGACGAATCCCCTCCTATCGCTCATTGCCTCCATGTGACTCGGGACTGTACCCAAAAACCACCGTTTTGCACGCCCTCTTGGACGTGGTAAGGTGGAAATCAAAGCACAGTGGGAACCACACAAGACTCTATGACGATCTCGGGTCAACAGACTACTCTGTACCAGTGTCACCAGAGAACTGCCATCTGACGTAAGGTATAATACCATCTGGGAGTTCTCGGCGAGTCCGTCCAGTGTACCCAGTCTCTACTGAGCACCCGTATATCATCTCTGATGTCAAACACCAATGGATAGGGGACCATCCATCGCCCATCTGTATGGGTCGAGAAGGTATATGTTAGTCTACTCTGGTATATCGATGCCCTGTCTCGATACACCCACGACTAGGGACTATGAAGGATGTACTTATGGACTACCATGTCCCCACTAGTATGATCCGCATCATAGTCCAGATAGTCAAGTACACATCCTAAGGCCTTTACCAACATGTAACAGAGAGACAATCAGTATACACGTTAAGGTAAAGGGCAACCAGATAGCATATTATCATGTTGAGCAAGAAAGTCCTCCCTATATATGTCCAAGCATCCACTACAATATACATCCTATGTACAGTAATGGCCTCTAGGGCATACATATAACTAACAATCTCCCACTTGCACTAGGGCCATCTGATAGCAGTGGTTGTAGTATCTCATACTCAACCATCCCATAAAAATCTCTCTCTGGGAATAGGCCTTTGTGAGTGGATCCGCTGTGTTGTCCTCTGAGTCTACTCTCCTGACCTCGATCCCCTGGAGATCAACCATCTCCATGATCAGGTGACACTGCCTTAGAATATGTCTGGATCACTGATGGGACCGGCGTTCCTTGGCATAAGTCACAACTCCATTTTCTCACAATGGTTGGAACGTAGTTCATCTCATGAACCAATATACACCCAAACAGCCTCTTTGGTAGCATCTTAAGTAGCGATGTATCCAGCCTTTATCGTCTAGTATGCCACGGTATCTAGCTTGGAACTCTTCCAACATACCGTCCCTTTACTGAGGGTAAAGACAATGCCTGCGACTGACATTCAGTCGTCTTTATCATCCTGGAACCCTTCCAGTGATTCTCCCCAGGATCGATTGATACCATCTCACTACAACTAGTGAGAATCCTAACATCCATTTAGATCTATCTCATAGATCCAAAACCCAGGATTTAGGAGGTATCACTTTGATCCTATATAGAGAATCATTGTGATAAGCGGAGATTGACCGGGCGTAGCATAGGAAACTCCTTCCCTATCAAGAGCTTGTCATCCACGTACTCTACGAGGATCATCACCATACTCCCTACTACCTTTTTGTATATACAAGGTTCATCTACCATTTTGATGATGTCAAACTGTTTGACTAACACATCAAAACAGATGTTCCAACTCCGCGACGCCTGCTTTATCCTATAAAGCATCTTGTATACGTTTCCGTTGCTCCCACTGTCTACGAAGCCCTCTGGCTGTGTACTTATAGACGTTCTCTTCTAAAACATCATTTAGAAAAGCTGTCATGACACCCAACCACCAGATATCGTAGTAATGGTATGTAGCCGTGGCAAGTAGGATCTGGATGGACTTAAGCATAGGCACTGGAAAAGGTTTCATCATTATCCACGCCTGGTCGATGACGAAAACTTTTAACAAGTCTAGCTTTGAAAGTCTCAACTTTTCCATCTACACCAAGTAATCTTCTCAAGATATACTTGCTCTTGATGGGGATTTAACCCTTCAGATATAGCACCCAAAGTCCATACTTTGTTGGTGTACATGGATTCCATCTCAGATCACTAAGCATCCAGCCATTCTTACAGAGTCTTACTCCTGATGGCCAGCTCGAAGCTAGTTGGGTCATCATTTCATGATGTAATCCTCGCTCCCACTGTCATACAGAAACAGAAGTATCTCTCAGGTGGGTGAGAAACTCTACTAGATCGGCAGAGAGGCTGAGGTTCGTTGGTTTCTACTGAATCCTTTGGTTCTATCAAATCATCAGCTGTTGTTTGTATGGCTGGAACCTTTCCAGTTGTACATAACAGACCTTGCCTCGAGCTTGTCCGGATTATGCTTTTAGACATAGGCCGGTCAACCCCAAATCTTAACTAACTTAAGATATGGGCTCTTCCCTTTCCATATCACATATGAAGTGGTAGGCAACTGATTTGATTCGAGCCCTATTCAATAGGTATGCAGCTTCTCAAGTGTATAACTCCCAAAAGGAAACAGGTAACTCAGTAGTACTCATCATAGAGCACACCTTATCACATAGGGTGTGATTGCTCCGCCCCAATATACCATCGTTCTATGGTGTATACGGAGGAGTAATGCTGAGAGAGAATCTCATTCTCCTTTAGAAAAGTCCAAGAATTTCGTGCTCAAGTATTCTCCTCCTTGATCTCATCAAAGGACATAATACTTATACCCGTATTGGTTCTCTACTTCTGACTTATATTCTGTGAATATCTCAAAAGGTTCTGACTTGTGTTTCAACAGGAACATAGGTCTGAATCTCGAATGATCATCAGAGAATGTAATGAAGTAGAAAGAACCGGTCTTGGCATGTGTAGACAGGGGATCTTACATACATCAACATGTATCAATCCCAAGAGTTCACTAACTCTTTCTCTATTTCCAGTAAACGGAGCTATGGTCATCTTATCTCTGTGACATGACTGGCAAGTTTCACAAGATGTAAATTCAAACTGATTTAAATATGCATCTAAAATGTAACTTCAGCCAGTCGGATCGCATTGATATGACCCAGTCTACAATACCTCAAGAAGGATTCGTTCATTTCTGAACTCTTCCTCTTGTGTGTGTTCCGTATACTAAGAACTGTAGTTTGATTTAGAACATCAATGCTTTTAGATAACGTGCCTGAACCGATCAACTTTTGATATAGGAAATGTTCAAAACATTATCCATCTATACAAAATTTTATCATTTCTTTATTAATAAAGAGACTGATATGATTTTGTAAACCAGGTTCGGTATCTAATAACATTCGTTCAGAATCAATGTATTCTGGTAATACAGGGTGACAGTGACCAACAGACTTGGCTGCAACTCTTGCCCCGTTTTCTGCCTCATGAAACTTATCACCCGTTCTCAGTTTTCTACCTTTCTGTAGCCCTATGTAACAGATTATATATCAGGGATCCTGATCTGGTATCACATACCCAGGACGTAGAGGATACTGAGAAACAGTTCTGTATAATGAACACACCCGAAGATGATGCATCATATGCACTTTCTTCGTTTGGGTGGCACGGGAAATCTGGTATTCCCCAATTTCCTGCTCTGTCTTATAACAATTATAAGTTGGAGCGGGACCAACGTTCCGTAGCTCAGTATAACAAGCGGGTTGGGTCAATAATCCATTTTATTATCTTGATTAAGGCGTGACATGGTCGCTACCAGGAGAGAGAGAGAAGAAAACACTCAGCGTGCGCTCTTGCAAGAATAGATTGGTTATTACTTTATCTAATCAGGATGGCTCCCACTGGTTTTTATCAAATCTTCCTTCAAACCCTAAAAGGAAAGACTAGCCGGGATTAATTACACACTACAAGTTCGCCAATCTTTCAGCCAGGCCAGTGTCGGTACTTTGAGGGAGGTCCCCCGTGCTTTCGCACGGACCTAATTAATGTAAACCTCGTTTTCCCAGAGGCGTAACCTCGTTAACACCTTTCTAGACACCTACTTGATCGGCTAATTGTAATGTATAAAACTCTCCCAGGAGTAACTCTTACTCGCAGCGGGTATCGGGATCTAACTATCTCATAGAAGGTATGCAATCTCATTGCAAATTTCAACACTTGAAATTCCCGATAATATTTTGCCCCTAACCTCCTATGACCTTGACAAAGGCCAACAAACCATAGGATGCTAGTCAAGTTCAACCCGTCATTTCCTGATTGAATTAAACCCACCCGCACGGCCCTTGACAAAGGCCAACAAGGTCGCACGACTACCCTAACCCAATCTGCATCATATGCATAAGCAGATAAGCACTAGTTAGCTACCGCACACTACGCCTTGACAAAGGCCAACAAACGCAGCACGAATACTAACTACTACTTATCTGAAATGACGGAGGGCAACGACAGGTTTTTCTGAAAACCTATTGCGTAATGAACTTGATATCGTTGTAGAATCAAATGATTTTGAAATGGAGTGCTTTTGAGGCTTTTCTAGTTTTGCTAAAGGAGTCACTCCCGGTGAAGGGATCGTCGGTCCTTTCCTCGTCGAATGAGGTGCGGGATATATCATATATATCACTGTGCAAAGCAAAAACACTTAAAAGCAATCAAAAGACAAACCGAGTGTGTAGCATCTGCCAGTTATTGCTAAAGGAGTCACTCCCGGTGAAGGGATCTCGGTCCTTTCCCTATCGAATAAGGTGCAGGATATATCATATATACCGCTGTGCAAAGCAAGAACTGTAGCTACCTGTTTTATTTTGAAATTCGATTCTACAACATCTTAGGTTTCTTTTATTTCATTAATCTCATTAATGAAGTCCCATCATTTAAGTACCTAAACATCACAGATAAATACGACGTACACTTATGCCATCCGCATTCGCCTCGATGTCCCCTCGTGCACCGTTAGGTTAGGTAACTAACGGCAGAGCGGGGCAGGGCTAGCGCGGGTGTAAAACATAAGTAACGCCTATATAATATATCATATATACTATATACAGTATCTATCACAGAACATCACAGATATCGCAGCAGAAGAAACATATGAAATATTGGATATACTAGGACGTCCGTGTTTTCAATACGAGCCAGTATAAAACACGGATTCCACGGTCGTGATGAATAGCCAAACCCACACCCCCAGACCCCTACGAGAGCGGCAAGCAACCCTACCAATTCTAGAGTTAGGAGACCCGGACTCGACTCCTCGAGTTGGTCTCCCACTGGACTCCGGAACTCGGTTACTTGTGCCCTCCTCCTTGGGTCTATCCTAGTGCGGAAAAGTAAATAATATACAAAAGGTGACATCTTCCGCAACCTGGAAGTGCCCCAATAAAAGAATATTATATACAAGTTTTTACATGAATGAAAATGAAAAACACTCATCTCACATAAAAACCCCCGGCTATTCAAACACGACGATCCAATATAACATATCCAGCAACACATAACATCACATGTCATCAACGTAAGTAAATATGCGCATCCCAATTGTCGTTGACATATAGCAACGAAACCGGCGATATCACATATTACACTTACGGTCACAGAAAAGAAAGTGTAAAACTACAACAGTTGGAATCCGCAACCACCTCAGACATCGCATGCCTAGCCAAATGAATTCCTTAGACATCGCATGCCTAACAATTATAAACCCCGCATTTTAGTCTCATTATCGAAAACACTTTTCAATATCAAGTCGGGTAATTCAACAAGATTCCCGATATCCTGATCGAATGCTCGTCGCAAACTTTAGTAGGCGGCCGCACCCCCGACGCCGTCGACGAAGTGCACCAAGGAGGAACACCGCTGCCGCGAGCACCCGAACGGATGCTTTCGACGACGGGGTTCTCCTACAGTCACTTGGTCGGGGCTATGGAGTGAGGCTGTCTATTAAGTTTACCCGGCGAGTATCCGCGTACGCTACGTGATTGCGACGGACTTTTGATCACATCAAAATTCCGTGGCAACCGATCAAGTGAGACTAAACTGCTATGTTTATAACATTCATTCAGTTATCTCATAACTTCTTGTGAATTCCAATCATTGTATCCCATTCCGGATAAATAGAAAATGTCAAACTTTCCGATCGAACAATCGAACACCCAAGTTTTCCCGATACAGATCAACACATGAAATAAGTCTAACAACATTCAGTTCATGCCTCAGTACCAACGGTCCAGCCGTAGAAGGGTCAAGCCAACGCCTCACATGTGGCACGCCGTACTGCCCCAAACCCGAAGGTTCAAAGGGCAGTTCAAGACGGTCACATAATCGAGTTAAGGTTTGTTGTCTTCTAGAGGGTCCATCGCGTTACTTGCACTACTTAGAACGTCGTTAAACTACGGAAAAATCCAACACTTGGAAATTTCCCGACAGGGGAAAAATTGGGTATTTATATCCGGTCGAACTTTTTAACATATTCTAAAATTATCCGGAAAGCCACACAGACAAAATTTGATAATCCGATCGAACATTCGAATCCCCAAAACAACCCCAGAAAATTCAACTCTTGAATAAATTTTAAAAATACCCAGAGAACTCTGCACTATTAAATAGGAATTACAGTACAAAATGTTAGGGCTGACGTCACAATTTTGCCGCGGAACCGCCGCATAAGCTAGGCTTATGCCCCGGTTCCGCCGCCGATAGCACTGTTCATGAAATAAATTTTGCGCCGTAATTCTTATAATTCCCTGCTGAGTTTTCTGCATATTTTTAATTTGGAAAAAACCCAGTTTTTTAAAAATGTACAGAGAGCCGTTTTGGAAATGGGTTTCGGGTTCGTTCGGATTTCAAACGTCGTCTGGACTTCGCCTAAGGCTCTAGCTAGGCTCTGATACCACTGTAGGGTTCCTAGGCACTCTCAAGAGGTCTCACAAGGCATCAACCGTGCCAATTTCAAAAATTACGGTTGCCGAGAAACCCTAATACGGATCGTTAACTAGATATCTAGGCGAAAGATGCAACTAGTAAACTACTTTACTAAGAGAACGGAAATACAACCTTTGTAGATCCGGTCCTCCACCTCCATAGCTCCGCAATGAAGTCTCCTCGCTGTCCAAATGGAAACCCGGGCTCTAGCGTCGGCTTCATCGGAGAAATGGGCGGGCAAGGTCGTCGGCTTCGTGCCGAAGATGATCTACGTCGAGGCATCACTAGATCAAGCTCCAACTTCACTAAGTCAAGAAAACTTGTGCAGGAAACACCCTATACTACTTGGCAAGAGGTAGAGGATGAAGAAATAGGAAGTGGGTTCACTTTAGAATTGGATTTCTCACTCATTTGCTCAAGTTGCCATTGTTGAAGCAAGCTTTCTTCAAGTGAAGAAGAAGAAGAAGCAAGATGAATATTATGATAAGTTCATCCTAAAATGAAAAGAATAATGAATTCTTATCATAATAGAACCATGGTTAGGTGTAGAGAATTAATTAGGGTTAAATGGAATGGTTAGGGTTAAGGATGAGACAAAGTGGTCACAAAGTCAAAGTATTCATGAAGCTTCATGAAAGAACAAAGAATGCCACCGTTTATCATTTCCTTTTCTTTTTCCAAAAGAATGAATAAATGAATAAAATGAATAAGCAAATAATAAACCCTAACCATTTCATTAACCAAGGTTTAATTCTTTATACTTAACCAATTTTACATGCACCATCAAACATGATACAAGCATGTGCACAAAATCATATCACATATATAATGCGCACATCCGAGCGAGAAAATCCATTTAAAGTGAACCGATACTAGTTAATGCAAAGTAATATATCAAATATATAATTATACATTAAATCATTAAATCAACACTTGATTCAATGATCCGGTCATATCGCATATAACCGACTAGTATCCAATGTATCGGCTTATCGAATCAACCCTCGATTCGATAACTAGGTTATATCGCATATAACCATTCGATACATTCATCGCGAGAATAGAATACGGTATCACATACACGCATTATTCTCGGTCCCGCACATATCTCATATGCGCTCCTATTTCGTTTCGCTTGAGCCAGGAAACCTCTGTGTAGGACTCTAAAGACTCGTCAATACGCCGGCAGCAGATGATGATCATATCAAACACCCACAAGTCGCAAGCGGTCTGCTAAACGTAACGGCCACCCGGGTATTGAGCGATCAGAAGATCGACGAGCAAGCCCGCTCACACTCCAGTGAATCCAACCAGTAACACTACCGTACAGTCCGGTCTGATCGTCTGATATGTCGCATATCTCGTCTAGGGGTGGTAAACGTCAGACCCCAATAGCTTAATAAGTCGTGTCGATATGAGGTCTATAACATTTCGAGAAACTACTGGTAACACTTACCAGTAAATCTCGGCAACCCTGGCCAGGGATTTCCGGTTATAGCCAATCGAACACAGCGCAACATCAACCCCCTATACCGGGAGAGACGAATCCCCTCCTATCGCTCATTGCCTCCATGTGACTCGGGACTGTACCCAAAAACCACCGTTTTGCACGCCCTCTTAGACGTGGTAAGGTGGAAATCAAAGCACAGTGGGAACCACACAAGACTCTAAGACGATCTCGGGTCAACAGACTACTCTGTACCAGTGTCACCAGAGAACTGCCATCTGACGTAAGGTATAATATCATCTGGGAGTTCTCGGCGAGTCCGTCCAGTGTACCCAGTCTCTACTGAGCACCCGTATATCATCTCTTATGTCAAACACCAATGGATATGGGACCATCCATCGCCCATCTGTATGGGTCGAGAAGGTATACGCTAGTCTACTCTGGTATATCGATGCCCTGTCTCGATACACCCACGACTAGGGACTATGAAGGATGTACTTATAGACAACCATGTCCCTACTAGTATGATCCGCATCATAGTCCAGATAGTCAAGTACACATCCTAAGGGCTTTACCAACATGTAACAGAGAGACAATCAGTATACACGTTAAGGTAAAGGGCAACCAGATAGCATACTATCATGTTGAGCAAGAAAGTCCTCTCTATATATGTCCAAGCATCCACTACAATATACATCCTATGTACAGTAATGGCCTCTAGGGCATACTTATAACTAACAGCAAGTGGTCAGCTAAACGTAACAGCCACCCAGGTATTGAGCGATCAGAAGATCAACAAGTAAGCCTGTACATTCTCCTGTGAATCCAATCAGTAACACTCCCGTACAATCCGGTTTCTTCGTCTGATATATCGCATATCTCGCCAAGGGGTGGTAAACGTCAGACCCCAGTAGCTTGGTAAGTCGTGTCGATATGTGGTCTATAACAGTTCGAGAAACTACTGATAACACTTACCAGTAAATCTCAGCAACCCTGGCCAGGGATTTCCAGTTATAGCCAATCGAACACTGATCAGTCAAAAATACTGCATTTTTTACACGGCAATTTCCCTATCATTTGCACTCATCTAGAAGTGTTCGGTATTCATAATTGCACATATTACCAAATCATCTCTGAAATACCAGATTGCATGTGTTAGACTTTTAAACCGGCACTTTAAGGAAAATTGTGTGTTTATCATGGTATCGCATCATCTTTGTATTCGCAACTCTTGTCCCGAGAAATTTTGTAGGAAATTGCAGGAACAAAAGCTAAAAGTGGTGATCAAAAATACACTAACTCCAAGATGAGAGATCTGGGAGAGGTCAGGAACTCAAATGGAAAATCAACACATCACAAAAAGGCCCAAATATTAGCAGAAGAAAAGCCCAGAAGTTGCAAGCCCTAAGGCTTCAAAAGCGCCGCGGTTCCGCGGCGGGAGCCTGCTTGCGCCGCGGAACCGCGGCGGCTTGATGGCGCCAACTCTCCAGATTTCTTCCACGTGTTACCTCTAACGGCCAAAGCTTCCAGAACATTGTAGAAACGCCACGTCACTCATCTAGAAGGCTCGGCTTAACAAACTATTTCTAGAAATCTCTCTTAACAAACTTTTGGAGGGAAGTTCAAATCTTTTATAACACCCGAGTCCGATGCTACTACTTTCAGTTACTGTTTGAGCATAGTATGATACTCATTTCATTTAGCCTGCTTGATTGTTACTTACTCTGAATTTTTACCCGGCAAAGTCATTTCTGCATATAACAAATTTTGGCATCTAAAATAAAATTAAAAATATCCATCTTGGCCTACTTGACACCCCTAACCCTGTGGTAGCGTCCGTGCATCGTGTTCTCGTTCCGTTCGGTGAAACGGGCGAGTTTGGATGGCTACGTGCGCGTACATGTGCCCGTTTTGCGGGTATGCTTTTTAATCATATAACACTTCATTTTCAATTTTGGATCCCGCCTTAAATTTTATTATTTTAATTTCGAATTTTTGGACCCGACCCGGGCGTGATTTGGAAATGTTTTATTTTGCGCCAAAATCCCAAATTTTAATATTTTTTTAAACCGTAATATAATTCTCAAAACTTATACTATATTTTTTCATATCCTTCAAATATTTTATCAGTTTCTCCTAACCCCACGAATCTTGAATTTCCAGCCAATCAAAGCTCTCAAATTTTATTCCCGTGGGCCCCACTCACATTTCTCTCTCCCTCATCTCTCTTCTCTCTCTCTATCTCTCTCCTCCCGCTCCCCGTCTCTCTCTCTCTCTCTCACATATTTCCCTTTTCTTCCTCTCCTTTTCTCTTACGTAGCCAAAAGAAAACCCACCTCGTCGCGAGCCCGGCCGCCTTGCCCTCGCCGCTGCAACCCCAACGCCGACACCACGATCACCGACCTCTTCGCCTCGTTTCCCTCATCGCGGCCACACCCGCCTCCTTCCTCCTTTTCCCCACGTTCCCGAGCGCTGCACACCCCAACGAGGCCACCTGTGCAAACCACCGTGAGCCCAACCTCGCCGGTGACTCGTCATCATCGCCCTCGTCGCCTCCTCGCCCTCGACTGACCCACTACCTCTCCCTTCCTCCTTCATCAACCCCGGGCACCCTGCACGCGCCTGCACACCCCGACCACCAGCGCGTGTGCCTCCTGCACGCCGTTGCACCGCCGTGAGTCGCCGCCGGTGACCCCGTCCTCGTGTCCTCGGCCTCGCGAACACCCCCTCGGTGAGTTTCACCTCCCCTCTTCTCTTCATTTCTCCCTTTCTCTGTTATTTCTGATCTGCAGATTTCTTGGCCATCGTCGTTGGCCACCGCCGGAGCTCCGTCGGCGTGGTCGACCGTCAGCACCCTTCCCGCAGATCCTTGTGAGCACCCTCGTCTCTATCCTCATTCTCTTCCCTCTTCTTGATTCTTCTTCTATTGTTTCATGAATTCTTGAAATTTGTAGATTCGCTGTTTTTGATCTCACCGGAATCCGGCCGTGCCGACGACGTGTCCCGACGTTCCAGCGGGGTACCCCGACCCGTGTGGTTCCATTGTTCGTCGTTTGGGTTCATTCCGTGAACCGTGCGCCCGTCGCGAGTTTTCCCCGCCGACGTTTCACGTTCCGTCTTCCCGGTTCGCGACCCATCGAGGCAAGTACCCCTTACTACATGCTATACAATATTTACATATATATATTGACACCCTAAACCTGTAAAATTTAACTTGGTACAATCGTTTCCCATTTTTGGGTACAATATTGCATTATATCTTTTTACTGTTAAACATGGAACTTACAGTTTGCAAATTAAACCTAATAATCATATTTACCTGTTCAATCACACTTTACTGTTAAAATAGCTTGTGGCATTTATCCCTGTAGTTCTGTTACATTCGGACACTCGTATGCATTTAACCTGAAATAGCTGTACTGAACCGTTACATAAATTATTGCACCTCTAAGGGTTCTTAAACCTGTTAACATGACTAAACGGCTATATTTGTCTTACTGCACTCTTGTAATCATCTCTATAACAAATTGATATCTGTATTGCAAATTGAATGAAATTGCATATTACTTAATTCATTGCTTATCTCATGTTGTTAATACCCATGTTTGATTATATATCTGATTGTGAGCACACCCACGATATGTTTACATCTTGACCTGACATTGCTACACACACACACACACACACACACACACACACATATATATATATATATATGGATATACCTGACATGGTACCGTATACTGTTGACTTGACCTGATGTACCATGACCCAACCCGTTACCTGATCTTGTGTCTAATGCCAACAAACCTGACATGTAGTCCTCATGGACCGTTCCTGTTGTCTATCCAGACAAACCTGCTTTTACCTGATCCTGTGTTGGCATTAGTTCTTGATTACTGAATACCTGACTCGACATACATAACTTGGGGGTATGGGGAAATCAAAGGTGAAACCTGACTTGTAACTCAACAGTTCGATACCTGTTCTGATCAGTCTTACGGGCTAGGCCAGCCCCGGAGTGATGATGCTGACATCACTCGCCCATCCTGCTACCTGTTACTGCCTAGCGGCACGTCTCGGATTCAGCCCCGAGAGTCTTGACCGTGGTCCCGGGCATGCACGGGATACTATTGAGTTACATCAATGATTCATCAAATTGATTTCAAAGACTTTAGAATAGAAAACCTGATAGAACAGTTTAGTTACCCACTGCACACTACCCTGCACTGCTTGATTTACATTATTGCTACTCTCGTTTTATTCATGTTTATTTTGCATTGCCTGTTACACTGTTCCTATTATATTACTTGATGACATGACGCGCTGACGTCTGGGTTTTGCATGGCCCAGATTCCGTACCGCTGTTGTAGTCCGAGCAGGAGTACTTCAGCCAGCAGGCCGAGCTGTGAGTTCAGTAGTAGTTAGTTTTATTCCCTGCATTTATTTCCTGATGTGAGCCCGCATTATGGGACATGCATTTCAGTTATTTGTATTGGATCATTTGCTTCCGCATTTATTTATTATTGACTCCTGTTAGTCTGGATTATGGACATGTTTTAGATAGTTTTATCTTGTTCTTGATATCTCTACAGCTGTAATGTGATTGTGGATGGATACTTCCTACTCACAGGTAGCATGGTTGGCTATGCCACGTGCTCAATTTAGCATACTCTGGGAAGCGGGGCGTGACATGGTTCTTTTGGTATCAGAGACATAGGTTAGTTGGGTTGATTCTTTTATAGTTGGGTATTGTACCCAATACACGAATCAGAATACCCGTGTTTAGGAAACATGTCCTGCCACCTTGCCGTTTTACCATTCTTGAATCATATTCTCCCTGATTATACCTTTTACGATGTGCAAACTTCTTTTGCATATCGACTCGGAAACCTGATTCCTTGTTATCTCTAGGACTTAGGCGACTTGGGTGGAGTTAAGTAATTGTGGCTATGATACCGCGGTATAGTTACAATGCGGTACTCTATTTAAGTATCTTGGAGTTCTAGCCTTGATCTATACTCAGAATCTATCATCATGCTAATGTTGGGTATTTTGAGTTCAGGATTATGGCCGGTAAGAATTTGAAGACATACCAGAGGCGTGTGGACGAAGCCGCCATGCTTGGAGTGATAAGAGGAATGCTGGAGAATCAAAAGAAACAGACCGAGCTGATCCAGCAGCAAGCGGACTCATTTCAGGAAGGTTTGCAGATCGTTCAGCAGTCTGTAAACAATGTTGGAGCTAAACCAGTCGACCGAGTAGGGACCGTGGCAGATTTCAGGCGTTTGGGTCCGTCTACATTTACTGGTTTGGAGGAGCCGTTGCTAGCCGAGCAGTGGCTAGTTGACATGGAGAATTTGCTGATTGCGGCACAGATTCCAGATAACAAAAGAGTTGATGTGGTATGCATTCAGTTAGTGGATTACGCTCGAGAATGGTGGCTTGTGGAGGAGACCCGCTTGCCCAAGCCGATCAAGTGGGCGGATTTTTCTAAGAGTTTTCTGGAGAAGTTCTTCCCGCGGACTGCACGGGAGGAAATGGAAGAGAAGTTTATTGGGCTAAGGCAGAATGGAGCACCCGTGGATATGCATGCAGCAGAATGGACGAGACTCAGCAGATTCGTTGGACCTTTAGTTGCCAACGATGCAGACAGGGCACAGAGGTTCATGCGCAGCTTGGATGTGGACATCCAGAGGTAGATTGTCTCCCTGGGTTTGACCACTTTCTCACAGGTTCTTACGGCGGCTCGAGAACAGCAGAGCCTATCGGGAAAAACTGGGGGTTCACAGCAGACAGCAGTTGCGGTAAGGAAGCAGTTCTGTCGGGCCAGTCGAGTTTAGGGCTAGGCCGACAAACAATATTCTTGCAGCAATGGAAGTTGATGAAAGTGAAGAGCCGGCTGTTGTTCGTGATTTTATGGACGTGTTTGAAGATATATCGGGTTTACCGCCGAAGCGAGACGTGGAGTTCGCAATTGATCTTATTCCTGGTGCAGCGCCAGTATCTAAAGCGTATTATCCTATGGCACCAGTAGAATTGGAAGAAGTCAAGAAGCAGGTTACTGAATTGCTTGAGAAAGGTTGGATTCGAAGCAGTAACTCGCCTTGGGGAGCTCCAGTTCTTCTAGTAAAGAAGAAGGATGGCACGAGAAGGATGTGCATCGACTATCGAGAATTAAACCGGGTCACTATTAAGAACAAGTACCCTATCCCTCGCATTGGAGAACTTTTTGAGCAACTTAGTGGCGCGAGGGTATTCTCGAAGCTGGATTTGCGATCCGGATATCATCAGGTCCGAGTAAAAACAGAAGATATTTGCAAGATGGCGTTTCGAACTCGGTACGGACATTACGAGTACTTAGTAATGCCCTTCGGAGTAACGAATGCGCCGGCAGTATTCATGGACTTGATAAACCGAATCTTTTCACCGTTCTTGGACCAGTTTATTGTGGTATTCATCGATGATATTCTGGTTTACTCGAAGAGTTTTGAAGAGCATGCTGAGCATTTGAAGATCGCACTGCAGACGTTGAGACAAGAGAAGTTGTATGCAAAGATGAGTAAGTGCGAGTTTTGGCTGGAGGAAGTAAAGTTTTTGGGGCATGTTGTGTCTGGCGACGGGATTGCCGTCGATCCAGAAAAGATTGCAGCAGTTCGAGATTGGCCTATTCCAAAGAATGTTGCTGAGATAAGAAGCTTTCTTAGACTCGCCGGATACTACAGAAGATTTGTGGAGAACTTTGCTCGTCTGGCAGAGCCGTTGACCAAGCTTACGTGCAAGGAGGTACCTTTTGTATGGACGGATAAGTGTGCGTTAGCTTTTGAGACCTTGAAGCAGAAGTTGATAACCGCCCCTATTCTGATCGTGCCAGACAATTCCGGAGGATTGGTGATTCACAGCGACGCATCTGGGAAAGGATTGGGATGTGTTTTGATGCAGTATGGGATGGTTGTAGCGTACGCATCGAGACAATTGAAGACCCACGAGAAGAATTATCCAACTCATGACTTGGAGCTTGCGGCTGTGATTTTCGCTTTGAAGATTTGGAGACACTACCTTTTAGGAGAAAGGGTCGAAGTTTTTACAGATCATAAGAGCTTGAAGTATGTGTTCACATAGAAGGAGCTTAACATGAGGCAACGTAGATAGTTGGAGCTGATGGCTGACTACGATCTTGATCTTAAGTACCATCCGGGGAAGGTCAATGTCGTGCCGGATGCGCTTAGTCGGTTACCAGCAATTCAGGTGTTGACTACGCAGAAGGAGATTGTTGCAGACTTTCGAAGATTTGACTTGGAGGTTGTGCTACCACATTCTATGGGACAGTTGATGCAGCTGCAAGTACATTCGTCATTAATCGAGAATATTAAAGCAGCACAATCGCAGGATCCTAGACTGCAGAAGTTTCGAGAGCAGGTTGAAGCCGGGCTACGAGCAGATTTACTGATCCACGAAGATGGTTTGTTGAGGTATGGTAGCCGTTTGTGTGTGCCAAAGGGGGATATTCATGAAGAGCTTATGAAGGAGGCACACAGTTCAGCTTATTCTGTACACCCAGGAGGTACAAAGATGTACCGAGATATTCGACAGTATTTCTGGTGGGAAGGTATGAAATGGGAGATTGCTCGCTTTGTGGCAAGTGCTTGGTGTGTCAGCAAGTTAAGGCTGAACATCAAAGGGTTGCTGGTTTATTGCAACCACTTCCGATCCCTCAGTGGAAGTGGGAACATATAACCATGGATTTCGTGACGGCTTTACCGCGGAGTCCAAAAGGCAACAATGCAGTATGGGTAATTGTTGATCGGTTGACCAAGGCAGCTCATTTTATTCCTTTTCGGTTGGTCAATCAACAGAGACCTTGGCGGAGCGGTACATGCAGGAGATTGTAAGATTGCACGGAGTACCGGTGAGCATCGTGTCCGACCGTTGCACTCGGTTCTTATCACACTTTTGGCGGACTTTACAAGAAAGTTTGGGGACTCGATTGAAGTTTAGCACAGCTTATCATCCTCAAACTGATGGTCAGTCGGAGAGAACGATCCAAACTCTTGAAGATATATTGAGAGCATGCATGTTGGACTTCAAGGGTTCTTGGGAGGATCATCTACACTTGGTGGAGTTTTCTTACAACAACAATTTCCAGGCAACTATCCAGATGGCTCCGTTTGAAGCTTTGTAGGGTCGTAAGTGCCGTTCACCTGTTTGTTGGGACGATGTCGGTGAACGAAGATTGTTGGGACCAGATTTGGTTGTGCAGACAGTTGAGAAGGTTAAAACTATCAGGAATCATATGAAGGCAGCTCAAGACCGACAGAAGAGTTGGGCAGACACGTCAAGAAGACCTTTAGAGTTCGCCGTGGGTGATTTGGTGTTCTTGAAGATATCACCGACTAGAGGGGTGATTCGTTTTGGGAGTCAAGGAAAGCTTAGTCCTCGATTCGTTGGACCCTTTGAGATCTTAGAGCGTGTTGGTGAGGTAGCGTACCGTTTGGCGTTACCGCAGTCCTTGGCAAATGTGCACGATGTGTTTCACGTATCTCAACTACGAAGGTATGTTCATGATGAAACGCACGTATTGGATCATTCGGAGCTGACAGTACGAGAAGACTTGACTTTTGAGGAGCGACCGATTGGAATCGTGGATCGAAGGGAAAAGGTTCTTAAGAACAAGGTGATCTCTCTTGTGCTTGTTTCTTGGGGTAATCGATCGCATGGAGAGTCCACTTGGGAACGAGAAGATAAAATCCGGCAGAAGTTTCCTCACTTTTTCTTGTAGTTTCTGTCTTTGTATTCTTGGAATTTCGAGGACGAAATTCTTTTGTAGTTGGGTATAATGTAACACCCGAGCCCGATACTACTACTTTCAGTTACTGTTTGAGCATAGTATGATACTCATTTCATTTAGCCTGCTTGATTGTTACTTACTGTGAATTTTTACCCGGCAAAGTCATTTCTGCATATAAAAAATTTTGGCATCTAAAATAAAATTAAAAATATCCATCTTGGCCTACTTGACACCCCTAACCCTGTGGTAGCGTCCGTGCATCGTGTTCTCGTTCCGTTCGGTGAAACGGGCGAGTTTGGATGGCTACGTGCGCGTACATGTGCCCGTTTTGGGGGTATGCTTTTTAATCATATAACACTTCATTTTCAATTTTGGATCCCGCCTTAAATTTTATTATTTCAATTTCGAATTTTTGGACCCGACCTGGGCGCGATTTGGAAATGTTTTATTTTGCGCCAAAATCCCAAATTTTAATATTTTTTAAACCGTAATATAATTCTCAAAACTTATACTATATTTCTTCATATCCATTAAATATTTTATCAGTTTCTCCTAACCCCACGAATCTTGAATTTCCAGCCAATCAAAGCTCTCAAATTTTATTCCCGTGGGCCCCACTCACATTTCTCTCTCCCTCATCTCTCTTCTCTCTCTCTATCTCTCTCCTCCCGCACCCCGTCTTTCTCTCTCCACTTTCTCTCTCTCTCTCTCTCACATATATTTTCCCCTTCTTCTTCTCCTTTTCTTTTACGTAGCCAAAAGAAAATTCACCTCGTCGCGAGCCCGGCAGCCATGCCCTCGCCGCTGCAACCCCAACGCCGACACCACGATCACCGACCTCTTCGCCTCGTTTCCCTCATCGCGGCCACACCCGCCTCCTTCCTCCTTTTCCCCACGTTCCCGAGCGCTGGACACCCCGACGAGGCCACCTGTGGAAACCACCACGAGCCCAACCTCGTCGGTGACTCGCCGTCATCGCCCTCGTCGCCTCCTCGCGCTCGACCGACCCACTACCTCTCCCTTCCTCCTTCATCAACCCCGGGCACCCTGCACGCGCCTGCACACCCCGACCACCAGCGCGCGCGCCTTCTGCACACCGTTGCACCGCCGTGAGTCGCCGCCGGTGACCCCGTCCTCGTGTCCCCGGCCTCGCGAACACCCCCTCGGTGAGTTTCCCCTCCCCTCCTCTCTTCATTTCTCCTTTTCTCTGTTATTTCTGATCTGCAGATTTCTTGGCCATCGTCGTTGGCCACCGCCGGAGCTCCGTCGGCGTGGTCGACCGTCACCACCCTTCCCGCAGATCCTCGTGAGCACCCTCGTCTCTATCCTCATTCTCTTCCCTCTTCTTGATTCTTCTTTTATTGTTTCATGAATTCTTGAAATTTATAGATTCGCTGTTTTTGATCTCGCCGGAATCCGGCCGTGCCGACGATGCGTCCCGACGTTCCAGCGGGGTACCCCGACTCGTGTGGTTCCATTGTTCGTCGTTTGGGTTCATTCCGTGAACCGTGCGCCCGTCGCGAGTTTTCCCCGCCGACGTTTCATGTTCCGTCTTCCCGGTTCGCGACCCATCGAGGCAAGTACCCCTTGCTACATGCTATACAATATTTACATATATATATTGACACCCTAAACCTATAAAATTTAACTTGGTACAGTCGTTTTCCATTTTCGGGTACAATATTGCATTATATCTTTTTACTGTTAAACATGGAACTTACAGTTAGCAAATTGAACCTAATAATCATATTTACCTGTTCAATCACACTTTACTGTTAAAATAGCTTGTGGCATTTATCCCTGTAGTTCTGTTACATTCGGACACTCGTATGCATTTAACCTGAAATAGCTGTACTGAACCGTTACATAAATTATTGCACCTCTAAGGGTTCTTAAACCTGTTAACATGACTAAACGGCTATATTTGTCTTACTGCACTCTTGTAATCATCTCTATAACAAATTGATATCTGTATTGCAAATTGAATGAAATTGCTTATTACTTAATTCATTGCTTATCTCATATTGTTAATACCCATGCTTGATTATATATCTGATTGTGAGCACACCCACGATATTGTTTACATCTTGACCTGACATTGCTACACACACATATATATATATCGATATACCTGACATGGTACCGTATACTGTTGACTTGACCTGATGTACCATGACCCGACCCGTTACCTGATCTTGTGTCTAATGCCAACAAACCTGACATGTAGTCCTCATGGACCGTTCCTGTTGTCTATCCAGACAAACCTGCTTTTACCTGATCCTGTGTTGGCATTAGTTCTTGATTACTGAATACCTGACTCGACATACATAACTTGGGGGTATGGGGAAATCAAAGGTGAAACCTGACTTGTAACTCAACAGTTCGATACCTGTTCTGATCAGTCTTACGGGCTAGGCCAGCCCCGGAGTGATGATGCTGACATCACTCGTCCATCCTGCTACCTGTTACTGCCTAGCGGCACATCTCGGATTCAGCTCCGAGAGTCTTGACCGTGGTCCCGGGCATGCACGGGATACTATTGAGTTACATCGATGATTCATCAAATTGATTTCAAAGACTTTAGAATAGAAAACCTAATAGAACAGTTTAGTTACCCACTGCACACTACCCTGCACTGCTTGATTTACATTATTGCTACTCTCGTTTTATTCATGTTTATTTTGCATTGCCTGTTACACTGTTCCTATTATATTACTTGATGACATGACGCGCTGACGTCTGGGTTTTGCATGGCCCAGATTCCGTACCGCTGTTGCAGTCCGAGCAGGAGTACTTCAGCCAGCAGGCTGAGCTGTGAGTTCAGTAGTAGTTAGTTTTATTCCCTGCATTTATTTCCTGATGTGAGCCCGCATTATGGGACATACATTTCAGTTATTTGTATCGGATCATTTTCTTCCGCATTTATTTATTATTGACTCCTGTTAGTCTGGATTATGGACATATTTTAGATAGTTATATCTTTTTCTTGATATCTCTACAGCCGTAATGTGACTGTGGATGGATACTTCCTACCCACAGATAGCATGGTTGGCTATGTCACGTGCCCAATTTAGCGTACTCTGGGAAGCGGGGCGTGACATCTTTGGCTAACAAACTTGTGGAGGGAAATTTCAAATTTCAAATCCAAGATCTAGAATTTTGAGGTCTATAAAAGAGAGCCTAGATCTAGGGTGAAGGTTGTTCAGGAATCACCATCATCTTCTACCCACAAGTTGAGTGACACAACTTGTGCCTCAAATCCTAACCCCAATTCCAATTCTACCTCAAGATCAAGATCCCGAGAGCAATTCAAGCAAGAAAGCCTTCAACCTTTAGAAGCGACGCCGGATTTCAACGGAGCAAGAGATCCACGCCGATCCGCGACTCAAGGAGCCGAGCGAAGCCGAAATCGACAATCTACTTCCTTCCATTTGTAAATTCAAGAGAGTTGTAACGAAATTTTTCGATAAATAAAGGTGAATTTTCTATATTCTTGCTTATCTTTTAATTCAAGCATAATGATTAGATCTCAATTTGTGATTGTGTTTGTGATCATGATGTTTGAGTAATCTCCGCTCGTGTAGGAGTTGTGACGATCTTTAGATGGTGATGATTTAGATATTTTTACAATTCTTAAATCCTATAATGTTTGGAAATTCTATTGAATCAAATGATTAATGACCTAGTTTCGAAATGATGCTTTCTTGATCGTGTTCACTCGAAACTAGGGAACAACTATTGACCATTTGATTAACTAGAAGCTAGAATTTGAATGCGATCCATCGAAAGGACAGAGGATGAGTTGCGAAATCCCTAATTTCCTCGCAAGATCCTTAAATCTCGATGAATTTGCATCGATCTAGCATCAATTCGTTAATGGATAAGAATGAGTAATCATTAGATCTCATCACATCTATAGATCCGATCTACTCCTACGAGCCATACTTCTAATCTTGATTGTTGGTTGGAAATTATCACACATCTCAATTCTTGCTTTTAATGTTTCTTTTAGATCTAGATTTTTATAATTTTTGATCTTCAATTACAAATCATGAGTTGTTTTCTTTTCTTTTCCTTAAATTTTCAACTCATCTAATTCGGAAATTGAACGGATCTCACTTTTCCTGTGGACGATCCGCACTTACTAACGCGCTACATCCGACACCGTTATTGATTGCGGTCAAAATATTTTTGGTTGTGATTTCTCTTTACAATTTTCCGCCACATCCTAAAAATCATTCAATCAAAATGGCGTCGTTGCCGGGGATCGTGTGCTATTTGTTCATTTTTTGAAATTTGAGTTGAAAAGTTTATTCCATCAATATTTTTTTTAGATCAAAACTCGCGCAAAACACTAAACGAGTTGTTGTGGTTAATTGCAAGGAAATCTGGAGCTTTTTGTACAATTGGAAAAATATTTGGAGATTTCCAGAGAGCTAGGGAAGTGATCAGGAGTGCTCTGGTAAATTTTTGTGTAGAGAGGAGCTCAAGGTGCGGCGGAACCGCGGCATAAGGCGACTAGTGCGGTGGAAGCGCGGCAGTTTAAGGAGATCTCTGTACAATTTTTGGCAGGTAACCTCTATCTTTCTTATCTCCTTCCTAAATCTGCTCCAATTAACAATTTGTTGCAGGCTTCTTTGCAAAAATCGCAGCGCCGCAAAAAGCAAAATAAAATTGTGCTTGTTTTTTATTTTGTGGTTGTTTGCATAATTAATACGGACATTAAGGGGCACGGCCAAATCCAGATTAGGTGGGGAGTTCATTACCCTTCCTAGGCCCCAAAAATCACAAAACTTGCATCCGCATTACCTCATTAACTAAAAAATATCTAGAGATGACTCTAAGGACCGTCGCGCTCACTTAGGACAGAAGAAGGCCGTGGGTAATTCATTGCATATCCGCGCTTCTTTTTGTGGTGTCTAAGACAAGTGTGTCGAAGGCTAGTGGTTACTTAATTAGGCCCACTACTTACGTAGTGGAGAACCTCCCACTTACCTGGCACCTACCTGGCCACAGGAGAAACAAAGAGGCAGTGGAGGATTTTATCCTGCGACTTGTCTTTTGGAAGTTAGGAGCGGTCTAGAGCTTTGACCTAGGTGACCATAAATTTTAGGGTTTCTTGTTGCATTTGTTGTGATCGCATCATCTTTTCAAAATCCGTATCATTTTTCGAAACAATCACCGCATTCATTCATTCATTTCCCTAATTATAATCCACGCTACCACTTGTACTAACCCCTTTTAGTGCAAGATAGGCTGGACACGGGATTCTAGTGCCCGACTTGTCCGCGTCCCCTCGATCGACTCCGAAGTCGGTATTTCTCCATTTACCTTTCTTTTACCCACCACCACACCCACACCGATGGATCCGTCTCCATCGAACCTCTTTACCGCTGCTCTGCCGCCGTCCGTTGGTGCGCAGAATCCTCCCCGCACTCTCTCCAAGAGAGGTGCTACCCTTTGCAAGGTCCTCTCTCGACCTGCTTATCCATTCCACCAGCCAACGGGGATAACTTTGAGATTAAACCCCAGTACATCATCCTTCTACCCAAATTCCACGGTCTCGAGACTGAAGACGCTTACGTTTTCATTACCAAATTTGAAAACGTATGTGTAAGTGCACGGCGGCGCCCCGGCCGTCAATCCGACGGCCAAATGCGGAAACGGTGATAAACTTTAATTTTGCGAACTTAGCAAACCGGCACCACCGCGCACTAAACACCCGGATCGTAACCATTAACTAGTCTAGCTAACAAGAAGAAAGGGAAAAGATATACCGAATGATCCGAATCCTTCGGTCTTCGTCTCCACTCCGATCTCCCGCGGATGCTTCGTCCGTCATCTCCTCGTTGTCGCCTCTTCGCCGGAAGGGCACCACATCGCCTGCATCTTTTACGGGCTCCCACCTCAATACCGAGGCAACTCGGGCGCGAAGCTGGCAAGTCGACACGTCCAAGATTTGCTGTAGAATGTGTACTGTAGAGGCTATGTCTCATTTGGGGTTAGTTGCCTTTGAAGATGATGGAGGAATCAAGATAAGAAAAATGGTGCTTGCATTTTTCTAGCATGAAATGAGATGAACAAATTTTCCCTCTTGAAAATCATCCTCTCTTCTTCTTCTCTCAAGTATATAAAACTTCTCTTCTTAGAAAATGGTGGAGGAAAGAATATGAAGCATGAAGGGAGGTGATGGTAGGAGCACAAGTGGTGACCACATCCAAAACATCATCATAACAAATTCACATCAACCTCTAATCCTTTCTTATCACCAAAAAGCAAGGAAAAGACTAAGAAAGCATCTCATGATTATGAACCATCATGAAGCCCCACAATTGCAAGAAAACCCCTCTACAAATACCAATTTGCACAATTGCAAATTAGTCCCTCCATCGGAAAAGTCCGGCCGGGAAAGAACAAAAGAAAACCGGCCGGAACGGAATGCAAACTGGCAACTCCAAAAAACGGGTCCCGTAATAAATTACAGGAAAACCCCAATACTGTGCATACACACCCGCATCTGTATTCCGACCGGATACAAATGCAATGAGACAAAACTACACTGTACTATACTAGGATCCGGCTTAAACCAAAGCCGGCTAGTAATATCCGTCCGATCCTGATCCGTACAATACCGCACGTATCTGATCGAACCCTGCCATATAACCATACGGCCACTAGTACAAACCGTCCGATCCTGATCCGTGCAATACCGCACGTATCTGATCGGACCCTGCCATATCTCCATGCGGCCTCTACAGCGTTTCGCCCGAAAGCTGAGTAACTGAAAGTGTGGTGGACTCTAAAGACTCGTCAATACTATGGCTGTGGATTTAACCACTAGCACGTCAGAGGTATAAGCCAATACGTAACGAGCCACCAGCTATTGACCAAAAGGGACGTCGATGAGCGAACTCATCCTGACACCCTACTGAGCCTGTCAGTGACAATATCCGTACAGTCCGGTCCGTTCGTCTATGAGCATCGCATGTCGGGCCTAGGGGGTTGGTAAAAGTCAGACTCCCAAAAGCGGTACAAGTCGTGTCGGAGTGTAGCCCAGAACACCCTGAGATACTACTGGAATACCTACCAGTAAATCTCCTGCCTTGGCCAAGGACTTCGTGTAATGGCTCTCCTAGACACAGCGCGACCTCACCCCCAATACCGGGAGAGACGAACCCCCGAAGATCCGCTCACTGCCTCCATATGGCTCGGGACTGTACCCAACTAAAACCTGTTTGCACGACTCCTTTGAGCCGTGGTAGGGTAGTAATCAAAGTACAGTGGGAACTCACACGAGACAAATGACGATCCCCAGGTCGATGAACTAACCTGTACACATGTCACCAGGGAACTGCTATCTGACGTCAGGTATAAGACCAACTAGCATGTTCCCGGCGAGTCCTGTCCGGTGTACTCATAACCTAATGAGCACCTGTATACATCTTAGGTGAACCAACTGACACCAATGGCCTGTGAGACCGGCCACCGCCCCTCGTCGGGGTCTCGACTGTATACACTAGTCTACTCTGGAGTATCGATGCCCTGTCTCGAAACTCCCACGACTAAGGACCTTTTAAGGATGCGCTTATAGACTCCAGCTCTCACTTATATGATCGCCCTCATACTGCTGGCAGTCAAGCAAGAATCCTAGGGGCTCTATCAACGTGCAATAGCGACCTATCAGGTCACCTAAAGCAGTACACGATGATAAAGGTAAACCAGATAGCATACTATCATCTCGAGTAAGACTGTTCTACCGGGATAGGTCCTCCCTCAATCATTGCAATCACGTGCCTGTGATCCAATAATTGACTCTGAGGGCACTATCTCCAACAATCTCCCACTTGCACTCAAGGCTAATTATTGCGATGTCGCATACTCACAGCCCGTGTGATACCGAACACCCAACTCCTCTACTAGTCAGTCTCACAAAGCCTGTTTGCGAAACTCTTGCGTTCGAGGAAGTGCCTCACTGAGTGGATCCGCCTAGATGTTTCTTTCTATGTCTCTCTATATCTCAAGTTCGCGGAGAAAACCATCTCCCGAAATGAGCAATGCCTGTCTTAGAATGTCTGGATGCCTGATGGGACCTAGCTCATAAATGAACTCCAAATCCAAACTTTTTAGACTGTATCGTCAACTGAACTTAATCAGTATCCTGCGCCATGCCTCCCTCAGTATTGCCTTGGATCACCTGTCCAAAATACTGCCCCTCGTCAGAAGGAAAACTATAACTCTGACAACCTCCTTGTCGTCCATGTCACCTTGGAAGCCTGGAGTGATAACCGTCTCCTAAAGGAGGCAGCCGTTATCATATCCCTAGAACATCCACTTATGTTCTAAAACTGCTTCCGACTGTTTCTCCAGGATTGGGTCAATGTCAACTTATTGCATCTAGTGCAAGAACAACATCTGGTGTGGTACTTGACATCTCATGATTGACTCAATTGCCTAAGCAAGTGATCTGCCAATCATGCACATCCCTCTCTACTTTAGTCTATAAGACACCTTTAGAGAGGGTGACTCCATTACCTGTAGGTACACTACCATGCCAGGAGTCGCCCATTCTAAATACTCTTAGAATGCTGTCAAAGTACCCTGATTGGGAAACCACCCAAATCTAGATCTAAAACCATAGATCTAGTAACCAGTATGTCTTATATAATGTCCAAGTCCTTTGTGGAGAAACCACTGTGTGACGACCATAGTATAACCGATCGTAGTATAGGAGTTTCCTTTCCTACTCTGTGTATGTCATCCAAATACCAGGATATCACACCCTACTACCTTCTCAACAGATCCATCCCCTATTCTGATGAAGTCAAACCTATGACTGTCACATCAGAAATAGATGATCTATCTCCGCTTTATCTGCTTTAGTCTATGAATAGACATAAGCCTGATGTCCACCAATGCTTCCGCTGCTCCCACTGACTACGACAACCCTCTGGCAGAGTCATATAGGCGTACACTTCTAAAGCTAGTTTAGAATGACGTTATACTCATCCTCCCGCCGGGTCTCGCAGCCTGGAACAACAGCAATGGCAAGTGTGGGTAAACAAGAACTTCCCTGCCACCGTCCTTGAGCATACCGAAGTACCTCTCGGGTGCCGGAGGTTACCCACCTTATCTGCGGAGTGGCCAATGGAATGTCAAAACAGATTGAATCTTTAGGTTCCTTATCAAATCTTCAGTAATCGTTTGCGGTTCTGGAATCACTTCCAGTTCTACCATACTCCCACTACTGTTTTTGAAAAAACCATTTTTATTAAAACTGTGGCGAGTCAAGAACAATATCACTATTGATCTTTCTTATGGTAGAAAGTCAACCCTCGTCATAGCCTGGGTCAACCCACAAACAGCCATTACTGAAACGTGCCTTGAGTTATCCAGAGTCTGGTTTTAATCATAAGCCGGACAACTCCCCGTACCTTAACAATGTTAAGATATGAACTGTACTATATCCAATATAGAACCAGAGGCACTGATTTAATTGAACCAGATTCAAATCATGCAGCTGTCTCCAGTGCATGTCAACTAAATGGAGAGAGGCCGATCAGCGTTACTCAACTTAGGAATGCTTCCAATTATGAGTAACATGAAAGAGAAGCAATTTCTCTTTATCATTACTATCAACTGAATACCATACACAAGTATCTACATCTTCGATTACCTTGAAGAATCCCGATACTTGCTACACCTGGTTCTCTACTCTATTCAAATACCTATAACTCCTCAAAACTTAGACCCTGTGTTTCTACGAAACACATGTCTAAAAACTAGAGAAGTTAAAAGTGAACAGAATATAGTATGAGGACCAACCCCTCTGTCCTAATGGACACTGGACAACATACAATACTCTGTATAAGTCCGCTGAGTCTAACAACTCTTTCACTGTGTGTCGTAGGTTGAAAACTGTACTTATGGTTAATAAGAATTACACCGCTGTTTAATGCTCCTTACCTAACCATCCACTGATATAGGTAAATGTCATCGACATAATATCAAAAGGTATATCTCACTCTATTCAAATAGACGTACAGATATATCAATTTGAAATTGGTGCACAACAGCGGATATTCAAAACCAAATATTTGCCGACCGGCAAACAGCCCAGGTGATCTCCTCAAATATCACCGATTACAACGAATCCCGATATAATGAGGATGATCACCCAATTCCCAATAACTTACTCCCACTCATCATCTGTAAAACCATACAGATGTGAGAATCAAACCTGGTAAATACATACCCTGGAGCAAGTGTCCAATCGGGAAATCAGTTTTCTTTTAACAGTACACAGTTGAACTGAAACATTGAAATGTTTCGATGGGGTATCCTGGTATTCTTAGTAATGCCTCTACCATTATCCAGATTCACAACTATAACCGTATAATTCTTTGCCACCTCTCCAAATCCCTTTATATGTCTTTGGTCATTACCTTCTGCACACCCCTTAGGCCAAATGGTTTTCTTCCTTCCCTACCGTTCGGCTCCAGCCTATGGTTTGGAAGAAGACTATCCAATAAGCATAATGGGTGTATTGTCCTAGTCCTAGGAGCACTCGCAATGCGAGAGAAGGTGAAGATAAAAGACAACCGAATAAACCTTATTCCTATTTCTCCTGGACCAGAATCCATCCCCGAACTGGAACAAGTTCCTTTCGAGTTCGTATATAACCATACGATGGAGTATCCAATAAACTGTGGATCTTCATAGTGATACGGAGTGTCCTGGAGAAATACAAAGGTGATTTAGGATTGGTGAAGAAATACTTGGTTTGGTCGTGAATAACAGTCGCAATTTACTTTGCCCTCTTACTAATCCCTTGCTTTGTCTTAATCTTAATACCTTCTGCACACCATCGTAATGCTAATTGGTTTTCTTCATTCCCTACCGGTCGGCACCAGCCTAAGGTTTGGAAGAAGACCATCCAATTTGCGTAATAGGTGTACTATCTCCTAAACCAAGTAGTACTCGCAACCTGAGAGAAGGTAAAAGGAAAAGGCAACTGAATAGTCCTATCCGTTTTCTCCAGAACCTGAAACCATCCTCGAATAAATTCCTTCGAGTTCGTATATAACCATACGATGGTTTTGTCCAATGGAAGTGGACGTTCGTAGTAATACGGGGTGTCCTGGAGAAAAGGGTAAAAGTAGGAGTGGTAATGAGGTCTGCAACTCTGACAATCCAAAAGCCAGTGTTAAGAAGGTTCGGTCAACTTGGTCACTGAGTCAAAGTCTTAGGGTCGGGTCAATGGTCGCTGCCAGAGAGAGAGAGAAAAGAAACACTCAGCGTGCACTCTATCCTAGATCAGAATGGTTACCAATTTATCTAATCTGGAAACCTCCCACTGTACCTCAAATTCTCCTCCAAACCTGAAAGAAGAATTAGTCGGGGTCACCCGAGGAGTAAACCAACTCATCAGTGGGAATCGGGATCCAACTATCATCGCATGATAACGTGACGGAATCCGCTCACGGTATCACACTCCAGAAGGTATGCGTATATCTGGCAAGTTTCAGTTCTTTTGAAACTCCCGATCTGATTTTTACCCCATGCTCTTATGACCTTGACTTTGGCCAACAAATCATAAGTCACATGTTAAGTTCTACCCGTCATTCTCCAGGTTGTTTTGAATCCACCCGTACCTACCCTTGACTTTGGCCAACAAGGCAGCACGACTGTTCCAAACCAACGCATCTATCTATGCTACATATGAATAACCAACAGCTACCAAACACTGTGCCTTGACTTTGGCCAACAAACACAGCTTGAATACTATTGACTACCCATATGAAACGACGGAGGGCTACGAATGGTTTCTGGCGAAAACCTTTAACGTAATGAACTTGATATCGTTGAAGGAACGGATAGCTTTTTAGAAAATATAGTGACGAAAACCTTTACTAAAGAGGTCACTCCCGGTGAAGGGATCTCGGCTCTTTCCCCGTAGAATGGGGTGCAGGATATTCCAAATGAATACCACGATGCAAAGCAAAAGTAATCGGCTATAGTGAAGTTAATGCCCTGACGCAAACTTCTGTCCAAGGGGTCACTCCCGGTGAAGGGATCTCGGCCCTTGCCTCGTCGACTGAGGAGCAGGATATTCAAAATGAATACCACGATGCAAAACAAAAGTGAACGTCCTTGCAATAACAGCTTTTTGAAAAATGTTCCAACAACATCAGAATAGGTTTGTTTTAACTTGCATTGATCCAAAACAACGCAGTCCCATCAATTGATCACACCACAAAGAACGAAAATATACTGACGTACGTATATGCCATCCGCATTCGCCACTGGGTCCCGTCATCACCCGTTAGGTTAGCTAACTAACGGCAGAGCGGGGACTGGACTAGCACGGATGAAAAACATATACAACATCTACTAATATATATACCAATATATTATATTCGCTCAAGGCGTGAATAAAATGCAACATCACAGAAATGTACAGCATCACAGAACAATACAGATATCTGGGATCCCCGGGTTTCACAGAGCCACTACTGAAACCCGACGTTCCCCTGGTCGTGTGGATAGCCTGTGCAATGAAAACCTATACCCCCTACGAGTGCGGCGAATAGCCAGCCAATTCTAGAGCGAAGCCCCCTCCGTCTCAATGCCCTGAGATGCGGGCCCGTTGCCCTCTAGAACCCGGCCATCCGTGCACCCCTCCGCGGGGTAATCCTAGTACAGAAAGTAAAATATACATACAACGGGTACATCGACCGCAACCTGGCCGTGCCCCAAAAGAATAATACAAACAGGCAGTGACGGCAGTCCACATGTCGGACACTCGCCCCGCAATATCAAATGTACATAATACAACAAAACTGTACTAGCATTGCATCCAGGCTATCCCCACCGACCGATCCGCAACATCACAGCAAAACACAGAACATCAATGTGAAAGTCACGTTCGCAAATCCGTCTAACCGGGCTATAGCAGTTAGACAGGATTTACCGATCGAGTGACATTCACGGTCGCAGATATAATGTAAATACTGTGAAAAATGTGTTTAAAATATCCGATCGATCAAAAATTAACAAGTGGGCCCCCAAGCAATACTGTAGCACTCACAGAAAATCTGGGCCCAATTTTAATATTCCAGAACCCCTATTTTTAGCCCAAAAGCCCACTGCAAAAAAATGATGACATGATCCCTCATTCATGCGGCGGATCCGCGGCCTCCAGAGTGGTAATGGCCGCGGATCCGCGGTCGTACGGAGGGATCGTGTTGTCGAATTTTTCCAGTGTTCTTAGAACTCCCTGCACATCATTCTGAGACAACCTGAAAAATTTTTCGAGACCAAAAAATTTCAACAGAAAACTGATGTGAACAAAAATGCAAGTTTTGGAATTTTGGTCGATCGGAAAAGCAAAACACATCAAACGAAGCTAGACGAAGTTAATGGCGAGGCTCTGATACCACTGTAAGTGCACGGCGGCGCCCCGGCCGTCAATCCGACAGCCAAATGCGGAAACGGTGATAAACTTTAATTTTGCGAACTTAGCAAACCGGCACCACCGCGCACTAAACACCCGGATCGTAACCATTAACTAGTCTAGCTAACAAGAAGAAAGGGAAAAGATATACCGAATGATCCGAGTCCTTCGGTCTTCGTCTCCACTCCGATCTCCCGCGGATGCTTCGTCCGTCATCTCCTCGTTGTCGCCTCTTCGCCGGAAGGGCACCACATCGCCTGCATCTTTTACGGGCTCCCACCTCAATACCGAGGCAACTCGGGCGTGAAGCTGGCAAGTCGACACGTCCAAGATTTGCTGTAGAATGTGTACTGTAGAGGCTATGTCTCATTTAGGGTTAGTTTCCTTTGAAGATGATGGAGGAATCAAGATAAGAAAAATGGTGCTTGCATTTTTCTAGCATGAAATGAGATGAACAAATTTTCCCTCTTGAAAATCATCCTCTCTTCTTCTTCTCTCAAGTATATAAAACTTCTCTTCTTAGAAAATGGTGGAGGAAAGAATATGAAGCATGAAGGGAGGTGATGGTAGGAGCACAAGTGGTGACCACATCCAAAACATCATCATAACAAATTCACATCAACCTCTAATCCTTTCTTATCACCAAAAAGCAAGGAAAAGACTAAGAAAGCATCTCATGATTATGAACCATAATGAAGCCCCACAATTGCAAGAAAACCCCTCTACAAATACCAATTTGCACAATTGCAAATTAGTCCCTCCATCGGAAAAGTCCGGCCGGGAAAGAACAAAAGAAAACCGGCCGGAACGGAATGCAAACTGGCAACACCAAAAAACTGGTCCCGTAATAAATTACAGGAAAACCCCAATACTGTGCATACACACCCGCATCTGTATTCCGACCGGATACAAATGCAATGAGACAAAACTACACTGTACTATACTAGGATCCGGCTTAAACCAAAGCCGGCTAGTAATATCCGTCCGATCCTGATCCGTACAATACCGCACGTATCTGATCGAACCCTGCCATATAACCATACGGCCACTAGTACAAACCGTCCGATCCTGATCCGTGCAATACCGCACGTATTTGATCGGACCCTGCTATATCTCCATGCGGCCTCTACAGCGTTTCGCCCGAAAGCTGAGTAACTGAAAGTGTGGTGGACTCTAAAGACTCGTCAATACTATGGCTGTGGATTTAACCACTAGCACGTCAGAGGTATAAGCCAATACGTAACGAGCCACCAGCTATTGACCAAAAGGGACGTCGATGAGCGAACTCATCCTGACACCCTACTGAGCCTGTCAGTGACAATATCCGTACAGTCCGGTCCGTTCGTCTATGAGCATCGCATGTCGGGCCTAGGGGGTTGGTAAAAGTCAGACCCCCAAAAGCGGTACAAGTCGTGTCGGAGTGTAGCCCAGAACACCCTGAGATACTACTGGAATACCTACCAGTAAATCTCCTGCCTTGGCCAAGGACTTCGTGTAATGGCTCTCCTAGACACAGCGCGACCTCACCCCCAATACCGGGAGAGACGAACCCCGAAGATCCGCTCACTGCCTCCATGTGGCTCGGGACTGTACCCAACTAAAACCTGTTTGCACGACTCCTTTGAGCCGTGGTAGGGTAGTAATCAAAGTACAGTGGGAACTCACACGAGACAAATGACGATCCCCAGGTCGATGAACTAACCTGTACACATGTCACCAGGGAACTGCTATCTGACGTCAGGTATAAGACCAACTAGCATGTTCCCGGCGAGTCCTGTCCGGTGTACTCATAACCCAATGAGCACCTGTATACATCTTAGGTGAACCAACTGACACCAGTGGCCTGTGAGACCGGCCACCGCCCCTCGTCGGGGTCTCGACTGTATACACTAGTCTACTCTGGAGTATCGATGCCCTGTCTCGAAACTCCCACGACTAAGGACCTTTTAAGGATGCGCTTATAGACTCCAGCTCTCACTTATATGATCGCCCTCATACTGCTGGCAGTCAAGCAAGAATCCTAGGGACTCTATCAACGTGCAATAGCGACCTATCAGGTCACCTAAAGCAGTACACGATGATAAAGGTAAACCAGATAGCATACTATCATCTCGAGTAAGACTGTTCTACCGGGATAGGTCCTCCCTCAATCATTGCAATCACGTGCCTGTGATCCAATAATTGACTCTGAGGGCACTATCTCCAACAGTATGCGCAATGATGGGTACATCACAACTTTCTGTGGATGCCATGCGTCTACGACTTCTTCCATTTACCTTGTGCGATATAGCCGAGAAGTGGCTGTATAACACCACCGCACACTCCATCACGAATTGGGAAGAATTCGTTGCGGCATTCCTTAAGAAATTCTACCCTATGTAAAAGACAGCTCGAATCCATAGCGAACTATATCAATTCTCCCAGCTTCCGGATGAACCATTCTCAAAATGCTTTGAATAATTCAAGGATCTTTTGGTTCAATGCCCACATCACGGCATCCCGAGATGGGACCTTTGCCGAATCATATATGAGGGCAGTAACCCTACCACTAAACAAAACCTTGAAAACATGTGTCAAGGCACCTTTATGACCAAGGATGATGGGGAAGCTTGGGAATATTTAGAAGAGTTCGCTGAAAAGTCCTTACAGTGGGAGACTGGAACCCAGCCATTGAGTAGGGGTGGCGTACACCAAATAGACGTGTCGATAGGTGTTCGAGCTGAGATGGCAGCAATGCAAAAGAAGCTCGACGCTATGGAACACAAATTCTTAGCAGCCTCCCTAAACCCGATGTCGCTCCCCAAAACTGTATATGGGTGTTGTTCTGATCCTTCTCACTTAACGGAAGAATGTCCATTAAACTCTCAGTTTCAAGGTCACGAGCATACCAAAGCCGCATTTCAAAGACCTAGAAACGATCCATATTCTTCCACGTACAATCAGGGTTGGAGGAATCACCCGAATTTTGCTTGGAACCAATCCCAAAACTCGGTTCCAAACCCGTATCAATTCCAACGGGTCCCTCCACCACAACAACAACCACTTCAACTCACTCAGCACCCCTACCAGTCACAAAATTTCCAAAACTAAGTCAACACTCCTGCACCGTCTAATCCTATGCAGTCGACCTGTTCTGACGAGTTCTCTCAATTCACTCAAACCATGAAATCACTCCTTTCAAATTTCATGGACGTGTCGGCTGAGGTTAGGTCTTCCGTCAGTGATATAAAGAAAAACTCAGCGTTCCAAGCTGAGAGTATCAAAACGATGGAAGCTGAAATTGCACGACTAAAAGCCGAAATGAGTGCGAGAGAAAAAGGGAAATTTCCTTCTCAACCCCTATCGAATCCCGGGCATTACAATGTAAATTCCGTCACAACGTTGAGATCAGGAAGAGTGCTGAATAACCATGTTGGGGAAGAAGTTGATGATATTGAAAATTCTATCAACACCCCGGCTGAGACCTTTCCTCACACACACACTTCTGCTCCTGATTCTTGTTCTTCTACCCCACCGCCTTTTCGCGAGCCTATTCTCCATTTCCCTCTAGGCTCGACACCTCAGCCCACCTCTTCTACTCCTCCACAGACGATCCCTACTTCTATTTTGGGATCAGGTCCACACACACTTTCTTCTCCTATGATGGACCCAGCGCTTATTGCTAAAGCACCTTATCCTAATCGGTTAAGGGCTAACAAATCGAGTTCACATATGGAGAAAATTATGGACATGTTTAAGCAAGTTAACATCAACATCCCTCTCCTAGATGCCATCCAACAAGTTTCGTCCTATGCGAAAACTCTAAAGAACTTGTGCACTAGGAAGAGGAAGACTCAAGTGCCCAAGAAGATATTCATGGAAAAAATGGTAGACACGGCTTTCCCCCAACAATTACCGAGGAAACGTAAGGATCCTGGATATCCTACTATTTTCATTTCTATCGGGGAAAAACACATCAACCGTGCTCTACTAGACCTTGGCGCTAGTGTTAACTTGCTTCCATACTCAGTCTATGAGCAACTAGGTATCGGAGAGTTGAAGCCAACCCATTGTACTCTCCAGATGGCTGACCAATCAATCACTAAAGCTAGGGGTGAACTGGAGGATGTGTTAAAAAAAATCGGGGAATTTATATTCCCTGTGGACTTTATTGTAATTGATACACAGCCTGTAGCGAACCCACGAAATCAAATTCCGGTGATTTTAGGTTGCCCCTTTTTGGCCATTTCCAACGCTATCATCAACTGTCGTAATGGTTCTATGGCCCTATCCTTCGGGAATAGGTCAATTGAGCTGAACATTTACAAGTTGGGAAGTGTACCCTCCGAACCTACTGCTCAAGTCTGTTCTGTCGACTTAATGGATGTCGACAGCAGCGAATTTGATGATCCTCATGATACTGATCTTGACTCTTTTCATACGATGTTGTTTGACCCTACTATGTATCATACACATACGGACTCTTCCACCGAGATGTCCGGGTCAACATCTAACACCGATTGTGAACTGCTTTTAGAGTCTGAAGATCACTCCGCACTTTGTGATGACATTATTCTTCGGGGTATTGACGGAACTATTGAGGAGATCTTCGCTGATGAACTCGCATTTTTGAATGACACGGGTGCTGAGATGAATCATCTCCCAATCAATGAAATTGAACCTCCACCCCTTCTTCTGAACTGTAAAAAGAATACGAGCAATCCATCACATTCACTGCATCGTCTCTCCAAAATGAGACGCACACATATTCTATTCCACCACTTACCCTTTCCCCACTTCTTCTTTCACCAACCAGAGCACTGCATTGATAAATTTTTTGAATGGTTGGTGTTAACTTTCGGTCTTTGTAAAGCTTGGCATCGACCACTAATTTTTGACCCCCTCATGTGATTTTCAAAAGATTAACATTGCATAACTCAAGTTTGGGGGGGCATCTTTTTTCTGGCTCTTGAAAACAAAAAATTTTTACAAAATAATGAGCCAAAAATAAGTTTGGGGGAGGATCTTCACTTAAATATTTTGCCCCCGTTAATAAATTCCTCCTAGGCTTACAGGTTTTGTAGATATAGCGGTTGGCAACATTGAGGACATTGTTGAAAACAAGTTTGGAGGAGTTTTGCATCATGTGCATATCATTTGCAGAAGCACAAAACATTTCTTTAAAAACCATAAAAATTTTAAAAAAAATTAAAATAAAACCCATAAAAATTTTGTGTAAATATTTTTTTTGGCTCATCATTTTTTGTAAATAATTTTTCAAAACCCATTAAAACCTATAAAAATTTAAATTTTTTCAAAATCCATAAAAATTCAAAAATTTTCAAAACTCATAAAAATTTAAATTTTTTTCAAAACTAAAAAAATATTTAATATTTAAGATAATAAAAGATTAGATAGTGAACAATTACATCCATGAGATTAGAAAAATTTAAGAAAACTAAGAAAATTAGAAGTTTCCTTATACGAACTAGTAATAAGTAGTTATGAGCCGTTGTCCCAAGGGTTAGTAGGATAAAGGAAGTCACTAATCTGAGAATAAAAATAAGTCTGAAAATTAGTTTCTATTCTGGAAAGCCAAACATTTTGAACGTTGATACCCTGCTATTCGCACTTACACACGTCTTAAAGCCTGGGATAGTAGAGGATACCTTGAAATGCTCTTGTCTTAAAGCCGATGTATGAAGGAAATAAAAAAAATGAATAAAATATAAAGTGGTGAGAAAAATGGACACTGGTTTTGTTATCACCAAGGGCAATAAAAAAATATATAGCGAGGGTGCCTCTTCACCTAGTGCCCTAAGGCCAACTGGTCTGGGAGTCACTGCTATGCCTTAGGTGGTGCAAGACGAGGAAAATACACCAAATAAGCAAGAACATGAGTAATCGGTCGGTTAGTACCTCAAGAAGTACTAACGGTCGCATGAAAGTGTGTGAGCAATCTAAATATTCATTAATTAAAAAGTACTGAGGCTGATGGGCAAGAGTATGATAGCTTGAATTGAATTCTCCGGGTGTAGGGATGTCCTTTACACACACGCAGGGTGATATGATCGATGTTTGGAAGAAAGATAGGAATGAAGAATAAGACGATGTTTTATTGAGGGAGGACGATGTTTCTGACATCTTTTCATGACCATTAAGATAGGGCTCATGACAACCGAAAAGTTAGCTTAGTTGGAAACCCTAATTTTCAAGGCTTTTCTTTTACAATTCTTTTCTTTAAATGTAATATTCATGATCTTCCTTTTATTATTGGATTTTGTGGGTGCAATCCGCTGAAAACCCTCAGGAGACAACACTCCTCCTACTAGGGACACCTAGAGGTTTAAAGGCTTGTTGCACGTGCTCAGTGCAATCGTGTTGCCTACGAAAGTGTGCTTTTCTCCTTCTTTATTTTCTCCTTCATTTTTTAAAAACAGTTCGATCGAGACGATCGAAAATAAGTTTGGGGGAATTTGATCAGTCGAAAATACTGCATTTTTTAACACGGAAATTTCCCTATCATTTGCACTCATCTAGAAGTGTTTGGTATTTATAATTGCACATATTACCAAATCATCTCTGAAATACCAGATTGCATGTGTTAGACTTCTAAACTGGCACTTTAAGGGAAATTGTGTGTTTATCATGGCATCACATCATCCTTGTATTGCGCAACTCTTGTCCCGAGAAATTTTACAAGAAATTGCAGGAACAAAAGCCAAAAGAGCTAATAAAAAATACACCAACTCCAAGATGAGAGATCTGGCAGAGGTCAGGAACTCAATTGGAAAATCAACACATCATAAAAAGGCCCAAATATTAGCAGAAGAAAAGCCCAGAAGTTACAAGCCCTAAGGCTTCAAAAGCGCCGCGGTTCCGCGGCGGGAGCTTGCTTGCGCCGCGGAACGGCGGCTGCTTGATGGCGCCAACACTCCAGATTTCGTCTACGTGTTACCTCTAACGGCCAAACCTTCCAGAACATTGTAGAAACGCCACGTCACTCATCTAGAAGGCTCGGCTTAACAAACTATTTCTAGAAGGCTCTCTTAACAAACTTTTGGAGGGAAATTCAAATCTTTGGCTAACAAACTTGTGGAGGGAAATTTCAAATTTCAAATCCTAGATCTAAAATTTAGAGGTCTATAAAAGAGAGCCTAGATCTAAGGTGAAGGTTGTTCAAGAATCACCATCATCTTCTACCCACAAGTTGAGTGACACAACTTGTGCCTCAAATCCTAACCCCAATTCCAATTCAACCTCAAGATCAAGATCCCGAGAGCAATTCAAGCAAGAAAGCCTTCAACCTTTAGAAGCGACGCCGGATTTCAACGGAGCAAGAGATCCACGCCGATCCGCGACTCAAGGAGCCGAGCGAAGCCGAAATCGACGCTCTAGTTCCTTCCTTTTGTAAATTCAAGAGAGTTGTAACGAAATTTGTCGATAAATAAAGGTGAATTTTCTATATTCTTGCTTATCTTTTAATTCAAGTATAATGATTAGATCTCAATTTGTGATTGTGTTTGTGATCATGATGTTTGAGTAATCTCCGCTCGTGTAGGAGTTGTGACGATCTTTTGATGATGATGATTTAGATATTTTTACAATTCTTAAATCCTATAATGTTTGGAAATTCTAGTGAATCAAATGATTAATGACCTAGTTTCGAGATGATCCTTTCTTGATCGTGTTCACTTGAAACTAGGGAACAACTATTGACCATTTGATTAACTAGAAGGTAGAATTTGAATGCGATCCATCGAAAGGACAGAGGATGAGTTGTGAAATCCCTAATTTCCTCGCAAGATCCTTAAACCTTGATGAATTTGCATCGATCTAGCATCAATTCGTTAATGGATAAGAATGAGTAATCATTAGATCTCATCACATCTATAGATCCGATCTACTCCTACGAGCCATACTTCTAATCTTAATTGTTGGTTGGAAATTATCACACATCTCAATTCTTGCTTTTAATGTTTCTTTTAGATCTAGATTTTTATAATTTTTGATCTTCAATTACAAATCATGAGTTGTTTTCTTTTCTTTTCCTTAAATTTTCAAATCATCTAATTCGGAAATTGAACGGATCTCACTTTTCCTGTGGACGATCCGCACTTACTAACGCGCTACATCCGACACCGTTATTGATTGCGGTCAAAATATTTTTGGTTGTGATTTCTCTTTACAATTTTCCGACACATCCTAAAAATCATTCAATCAAACACTGCGCAACATCAACTCCCTATACCGAGAGAGACGAAACCCCTCCTATCGCTCATTGCCTCCATGTGATTCGGGACTGTACCCAAAAGCCACCTTTTTACACGCCCTCTTGGATGTGGTATGATGGAAATCAAAGTACAGTGGGAATCACACAATACTCTATGACGATCTCGGGTCTACAGACTAACCTGTACGAGTGTCACCAGAGAACTGCCATCTGACGTGATGTATAATACCATCTGGGAGTTCTCGACGAGTCCGTCCAGTGTACCCAGTCTCCACTGAGCACCTATATACCTTCTCTGATGCCAAGCACCAATGGATATGGGATCATCCATCGCCAATCATATGGGTCAAGAAGCGCATACACTAGTCTACTCTGGAGTATCGATGCCCTGTCTCGGTACTCCCACGACTAGGAACATTTGAAGGATGTACTTGACGACTACACTGTCCCCACTAGTATGATCTGCATCATAGTCCTGGTAGTCAAGTACTCATCCTAAGGGCTTTATCAACATGTAACATAGAGACAATCAGAGTACATGTTAAGATAAAGAGCAACCAGATAGCGTACTATCATGTCGAGCAAGAAAGTCCTCCCTATATATGTCCAAGCATCCACTACAATATACATCGTATGTACAGTAATGGCCTCTAGGGCATATATATAACTAACAATCTCCCGCTTGCACTAGGGCCATCTGTTGTGGTATCGCATACCCAACATACAGCTATGGTTGAAGTATCTCATACTCAACCATCCCATAAAAGTCTCTACTTGAAAATATGCCTTTGTGAGTGGATCCGCGCTGTTGTTCTCTGTGTCTACTCTCCTAACCTCGATCTCCCTGGAGATCAACCATCTCCATGATCATGTGATACTGCCTACGAATTATATCTAGAATTCAGATGGGACGGGGGTTTCTTGGCATAAGCCACAACTCCATTGTCACACAATGGTAGGAACGAAGTTTATCTCATGAACTTATATATATATCCAGACTGCCTCTTTGGTAGCATCTTTGGTAACGATGTATCTTGCTTTTAATCGTCTAGTAAGTCACGGTATCTAGCTTGGAACTCTTCCAACATACCGTCCCTCCACTGAGGGTAAAGACAATGCCTGCGACTGACATTCAGTCGTCCTTATCACCCTGGATCCTTTTCCAGTGATTCTCCCCAGGATCGATTGATACCATCTCACTATACCTAGTGAGAATCCTAACATCCAATTAGATCTATCTCATAGATCCAAAACCCAGGATTTAGGAGGTATCGCTTTGATCCTATATGGAGAATCCTTATGATAAGTGGAGATTGACCGAGCGTAGCATAGGAAACTCCTTCCCTATCAAGAGTATGTCATCCACGTACTCTATGAGGATCACCACCACACTCTCTATTACCTTTTTGTATATACAAGGTTCATCTACCATTTTGACGAAGTCAAACTCTTTGACTACCACATCAAAACAGACGTTCCAACTCCGCGATGCCTGATTTATCACATAAAACATCTTGCACACGTTTTCGCTGGTCCCACTGTCTACGAAGCCCTATGGCTGTGTACTTATAGACGCTCTCTTCTAAATCATCATTTAGAAAAGCAGTCATGACACCCAACCGCCAGATATCGTAGTCATGGTATGTAGCCGTGGCAAGTAGGATCTGGATGGACTTAAGCATAGCTTTGAAAGTCTCAACTTTTCCATGTACACCAAGCAATCTTCTCAAGATATACTTGCTTCTGATGGGGATTTAACCCTTCTGATAAAGCAACCAAAGTCCATACTTTTTTGGTGTATAAGGATTCCATCTCAGATCACTAAGCATCTAGCCATTCTCACAGAGTCCCACTCCTGATGGCCTGCTCGAAATAAGTTGGGTCATCATCTCATGATGCAATCCTCGCTCCCACTGTCATGGAGAAAACGAAGTATCTCTCAGGTGGGTGAGGAACCCTACTAGATCGGCGGAGAAGCTGGGGTTCGTTAGAAACTATTGAATCTTTCGGTTCTACCAAATCATCAGCTGCAGTTTGTATAGCTGGAACTGTTTCCAGTTCTACCTCATGACCACTAATTTCTTCACAAGAAATTCCTTTTCATAAAGGTGGCATGCTGAGAAAACAAAAACACCTTTTGTTCCCCAGTTTGGTAGAAGATATTCTCTTTCGAATGCTTGAGATATCCAACAAACTTCCACAGAACTGACCTTGCCTCGAGCTTGTCCAGATTTTGCTTTTAAACATAGGCCGGACAACCCCAAATCTTAACTTACTTAAGATATGGGCTCTTCCCATACCATATCACATATGGAGTGGTAGGCAACTGATTTGATTGGAACCCTATTCAATAGGTATGCAGCTTCTCAAGTGCATATCTCCCAAAAGGAAATAGGAAACTCGGTAGTACTTATCATAGAGCGCACCATATCAAATAGGGTGTGATTGCTCCACCCCGATACACCGACGTGCTGTGGTGTATACGGAGGAGTAATGCTGAGAGAGAATCCCATTCTCGTTTAGAATAGTCCAGGAATCCCATGCTCAAGTATTCTTCTCCCTGATCACATCAAAGGACATAATACTTATACCCGTTTTGGTTCTCTACTTCTAACTTATATTCTGTGAATATAATAAAGTACAAAGAACCGGTCCTGGCATATGTAAACAGGAGACTATCATACAACATCATGTATCAATCCCAAGAGTTCACTAACCCTTTCTCTGTTTCCAATAAACAGAGCTGTGGTCATCTTATCTTTGTGACATGACCGGCAAGTTTCACAAGATGTAAATTCAAACAAATTTAAATATGCATCTCTATGTAACTTAGCTAGTCGGGTCGCATTGAAATGACCTAGTCTACAATACCTGAAGAAGGATTTGTTCATTTCTGAACTCTTCCTCTTGTGTGTGTTCTGTACGTTAAGAACTGTAATTTGATTTAGAACGTCTATGCTTTTAGATAATGTGCTTGAACCAATCAACTCTTGATATAGGAAATGTTCAAAACATTATTCAACAATACAAAATTATATCCTTCTTTACTAATAAAGAGACTGATATGATGTTGTATATCAGGTTCGGTATCTAATAACATTCGTTCAAAATCAATGTATTCTGATAATACAGGGTGATAACTGCTAACAGACTTGGTTGCAACACTTGCATCATTTCCAACTCTTGAAACTTATCACCCGTTCTCAGTTCTCTACCTATCTGTAGCCCATGTAACAAATTACATTTGCGGGATCCTGATCCGGTATCTTATATTCAGGATGTAAAGGATATTGAGAAACAGTTCTCAGTAATGAACACACCCGAAGAAGATGCATCAGCATGCACTTTCTTCGTTTGGGTGGCACGGGAATTCTGGTAATCCCCTATTTCCTGCTCTGTCTTATAACAATTATAAGTTGGAGCGGGACCAACATTCCTTAGCGCAGTATAACAAGCGGGTTCGGTCAATACATCCGTATTATTATCTTGATTAAGGCGTGACATAGTCGTAACCAGGAGAGAGAGAGAAGAAAACACTCAGCGTGCACTTTTACAAGATTAGATTGGTTATTAATTTATCTAATCAGGATGGCTCCCACTTTTTTTAGTCAAATCTTCTTTCAAACCCTAAAAGGAAAGACTAGCCGGGATTAATTACACCCTACAAGTTCGTCAATCTTTCAGCCAGGACAGTGCCGGTACTTTGAAGGGGGTTCCCCGTGCTTTCGCACGGACCTAATTAAAATAAACCTCGTTTTCCCAGAGGCATAACCTCGTTGACACCTTTCTAGACACCTACTCGATCGACTAATTGTAATGTATAAAACTCTCCCAGGAGTAACTCTTACTCGCAGCGGGTATCGGGATCCAACTATCTCATAGAAGGTATGCAATCTCATTGCAAATTTCAATACTTGAAATTCCTAATAATATTTTACCCCAAGCATCCTATGACCTTGACAGAGGTCAACAAACCATAGGCTGCTAGTCAAGTTCAACCCGTCATTTCCTGATTGAAGTAAATCCACCCGCACGACCCTTGACAGAGGTCAACAAGGTCGCACGACTACCCTAAATCAATCACATCATATGTTTATACAGATAAGCACTAATCAGCTACCGCACACTACGCCTTGACAGAGATCAACAAACGCAGCACGAATACTAACTATTACTTATCTGAAATGACGGAGGGCTACGACAGGTTTTTAAGAAAACCCTTTGTGTAATGAACTTGATATCGTTGTAGAATCGAGTGATTTTAAATGGAGTGTTTTTGAGGCTTTTCTAGTTTTGCTAAAGATGTCACTCCCGGTGAAGGGATCTTGGCTCTTTCCTTATCGAATAAGGTGCAGGATATTCTACAAGGAATACCGCTATGCAAAGCAAGAACTATAGAAGCATTCAAAAGACAAACCGAGTGTGTAGCATCTGCTAGTTTCGCTAAAGAGGTCACTCCCGGTGAAGGGATCTTGGCTCTTTCCTTATCGAATAAGGTGCTGGATATTCTATAAGGAATACTGCTATGCAAAGCAAGAACTAGAGCTATCAGTTTTTAAACAAGTTTCGACAACATCTTTAGGTTTCTTTTTCTTTCATTAATCTCATTAATGAAGTCCCATTTTATTATGCTTCACAAGCATCACATTTGAAACGAAATCTGCAATATAACATATATCTCATATATATAATATAAACATTCGTCTCAGGCAGTAATATGATCTCATCACAGAACATTGCAGCAGAAGAACATATAGAAATATTAGATATACTAGGAGGTCCGTGTTTTTAATACGAGCCTATATAAAACACGGATTCCACGGTCGCGATGAATAGCCCAACCCACATCCCTAGACCCCTACGAGAGCGGCAAGCAACTCTGCCAATTCTAGGGTTAGGAGACCCGGTCTCGACTTCTCGAGATGGTCTCCCACTGGACCCTAGAACCCGGTTACTTGTGCTCCCTTCCTTAGGTCTACCTAACGCGGAAAAGTAAATAATATACAATGGTGACATCATCCTCAGCCCGGAAGTGCCCCAATAAAAAAATATTACATACAAATGAATTTTACATGAATGAAAAAGAAAAACTCTTATCTCACATAAAACCCCCGGCTATTCAGAACACGACGATCCAATATAACATATCACAGCAACACATAATAACACATATCATCAGCAAGCTTCCGTATCTCGATTGTCGTTGATGTATAGCAACGAAGCCGGCGATACACCACATACTACGCTTAAGGTCGCAGAAAAGAAAGTGTAAAACTACAACAGTTGGAATCCGCAACCTCCTTAGACATCGCATGCCTAACTAAATGAATTCCTTAGACATCGCATGCCTAACAATTATAAACCCCGCATTTTATTCTCAATATCGAAAACACTTTTCAATATCTAGTCGGGAAATTCAACAAGATTCCCGAAAACCTGATCGAATGCTCGTCGCAAACTTTAGTAGACGGCCGCACCCCCGGATGCCATCGACGAAGTGCACTAAGGCGGAACACCGTTGCCGTGAGCACCCGAACGGATGCTTTTGGCGACGGGGTTCTCCTACAGTCACTTGGTCGGGGCTATGGGGCGTGGCTGTCTGTTAAGTTTACCCGGCGAGTATCCGCGTACGCTACGTGATTGCGACGGACTTTTGATCGCATCAAAATCCCATGGCAACCGATCATCTGAGACTAAACTGCTATGTTTATAACATTTAAATTAGTTATCTCATAACTACTTGTGGATTCCAAATATTGTATCACATTCCAGATAAATAGACAATGTCAAACTTTTCGATCGAATGATCAAACACCCAAGTTTTCCCAAATGGTTCTCAACACTTGAAATTAGTTTAAAAACATCCATCACATGCCACCGTACCAATGGTCCAGCCGTAGAAGGGTCAAACCAACGCCTCATATGTGGCAACGCCGTATTGCCCCAAACCCTAAGGTTCAATGGCAGTTCAGACGGTCACATAATCGAGTTAAGTTTTGTGTTCTTCTAGAGGGTCCACCGCGTTACTTGCACGACTTAGAACGTTCTTAAATTACGGAAAAATCCAACACTTGGAAATTTTCTGGCAGGGGAAAAAGTGAGTTATTGATATCCGTTCGAACTTTTTAACACGTTCTAAATAATCCGGACAAACACTTAAACGAAGTTAAACTTTCCGATCGAATCAACGAGTTCCCAATACATCCCAGAAAACTCAACACTTGAGTAAAATTAAAAATTCTCAGAAACATGCAAAAGTACCTACGGATATTACTGTTGAAAACTGATCCCATAATGCTACTGTTTGGCCGCGGAACCGCCGCGCAAGCAAGGGTATTGCCGTGGTTCCGCGGCGCAATAAAGGTATTTTGGGCCCGTTTTTTACAGTAACCCATAAAATCACCTGCTGAATTTTCTGAGCATTTTTAATATGAAAAATGTCAACTTTTTGAAAAATTTCCAGAAACTAGGTTTTATCGGGTATTCGGAGTTCGATCGGATTTTAAACTTCGCCTAAAGCTCTAGCTTAGCTCTGATACCACAGTAGGGTTACTAGGCACTCTCACAAGGGTCTACAAGGCATCAACCATGCCCGATTTAAAATTTAGACGTGCCGAACAACCCTAACCAAGATCTTTAAACTAGAGATTAGGCGAAACAAAACAAGTAAACAACTTTACTTCTAAGAATTTGGGATTACAACCTTTGTAGTCCAGTCCTTCACTTCTAAAGCTCCGTGTTGAGGTCCCTTCGCTGCGATCATCGAGTACCCAGACTTTAGAGAGGCTCCACGAAGAGAAAGATGCAAGCTTGCTTCCGATCTTCGATACCAAAGATGATCTACCTTGAAAAAACTTTAACTCAAGCTCTCACTCACTAATGAAGTGAACACCCTAATCTAAATGGCTAGGATAGATTAGGATGATGAAGTAGGATTTATGCTCTCTTTTATTATCATAATCTCACACTAATCCATCAGAAAACCCAAAACTAGAAAGCTTTGCAAGGAGGAAGAAGAAGAATGAATAAATAATCCTTTTGTGATGAATAATGAATTGTTGTTATAATTACAAATGCAACCATGGTTAAAGATGAAAGGTTAACCATTGTAGAGACTTAACTAGGGTTAAAGGGTGTGGGTTGGGTTTGGAAATATCTCACAAAATATCAACCATAATATCTTTGAACAAAACCAGAAGCTTCTAGACAAGATTAACCCAAATCAAACCCTAACCATGTTTAATCTCCACTAATCATGTTGCATTAGTAATCATAACTTGTTACAATATCATATATCACATATATAATATATTTTTGTAACAAAAAAAAATAATACAATTAACATATATCGCATATATATCAATGTATTATCTGGTGAGAAAATGAATCAATAAGTGAGCTTATATTAGTTAATGTAATTTAATATATCAAATATATTTTTATACATTAAATTATCAAATCAACACTTGATCCGATAATCCGGCTATTTCACAAATAACCGACTAATATTATCTGTATCAGTTCATCGAATCAACACTTGATCCGATGACCCGGCTATATCTCATATACCTGGCCGATATCTCATATCGCGAGAATCTAATACGGTATCACATACCTGTATTGTTCTTGGTCCCGCACACATCATATATGTGCTCCTACTCCGTTTTGCCTGAGCCAAGAAACCTCTGTGTAGGACTCTAAAGAATCGTCAATACGCCGGCACCAGATGATGATCATATCAAACACCCACAAGCTGCAAGCGGTCAGTTAAACGTAACAACCACCCAGGTATTGAGCGATCAGAAGATCAACAAGCAAGCCTGTACACTCTCCTGTGAATCCAATCAGTAACACTCCTGTACAGTACGGTCTTTTCATCTGATATGTCGCATATCTCGCCTAGGGGTGGTAAACGTTAGACCCCAGTAGCTTGATAAGTCGTTTCGATATGAGGTCTATAACAGTTCGAGAAACTACTGATAACACTTACCAGTAAATCTCAGCAGCCCTGGCCAGGGATTTCCAGTTATAGCCAATCGAACACTGCGCAACATCAACTCTCTATACCGGGAGAGACGAAACCCCTCCTATCGCTCATTGCTTCCATGTGATTCGGGACTGTACCCAAAAGCCACCTTTTTGCACGCCCTCTTGGACATGGTATGATGGAAATCAAAGCACAGTGGGAATCACACAAGACACTATGACGATCTCGGGTCTACAGACTAACCTGTACCAGTGTCACCAGAGAACCGCCATCTGACGTGATGTATAATACCATCTGGGAGTTCTCGGCGAGTTCGTCCAGTGTACCCAGTCTCCACTGAGCACCCGTATACCTTCTCTGATGTCAAACACCAATGGATATGGGATCATCCATCGCCCATCATATAGGTCAAGAAGCGCATACGCTAGTCTACTCTTGAGTATCGATGCCCTCTCTCGGTACTCCCACGACTAGGAACATTTGAAGGATGTACTTGACGACTACACTGTCCCCACTAGTATGATCTGCATCATAGTCCTGGTAGTCAAGTACTCATCCTAAGGGCTTTATCAACATGTAACATAGAGACAATCAGAGTACATGTTAAGATAAAGAGCAACCAGATATCGTACTATCATGTTGAGCAAGAAAGTCCTCCCTATATATGTCCAAGCATCCACTACAATATACATCGTATGTACAGTAATGGCCTCTAGGGCATATATATAACTAACAATGCGAGCAGCGCATCGAAGAAGCGCCTGCGGTAGGCATGTTCGTGGGTACTCTTGACCCTCAAGCAACTATTTCCCAATTCATGATGTTCTTCAAGCCGACCCCGTTCCAGGCCTTGATTGACAAGTTGGCCCAAACGGACCAGAAGGGTCATAGACCATCTCCTTCAAAGACGGATCCTCGGAATGAAAAAGGGAAAGGAAAAGAAACTTTTGTCGCCAATACTCAACAACAGCCGAGCAACTTAAAGCCGGTTGTTCGCCAAAACAACGTGCGTCCACGCCTATCCCTCGAGGAGAGACTGGGACGTCCTTACTCATTTCCCCAGGATAAAACGAGGAGCCTGTTCGAGCTGGCAGTGCACAACAGGCTCATAAATTTGCTGGATCCAAAACGTCTGCTGCAGCCAGACGATGTCAACAATCCTAATTACTGCCCTTATCACCAAGCAGTAAGCCATCCAATTGAAGATTGCTTCGTCTTCAAAGGCTGGATTGAAGACCAATACCAACAAGGAAAGTTCGCATTATCCGAAAACTGGAAGGTGAACCCACCACAACCTCACGCCCCTAAAAAAGTGGACGTGCCGGGGGCATCGTGCTCATTCATAAGGGAAGCCCCATGGGAAGTTGTTCTTTCAGCAAAGACGAAAAGAATGCTAAAGGATCTCCAAACGTGCCCGGCAATCAGGTGGAAAAATCCACTGGAACCCGAGATCATCGAAGGAATGTTAAAACCTCATCCAACTCCAAAGATCGATGGTGATAGCCAAAGCACTCACACCCAGCCATCGAAATCTTCGAAGAAGAAGAAAATATCCAAGGTGCCCGTGAAGCCTGGTGACAAGCGCATGGACCTGCAAAAGCAGATTGACACGCTGGAAGAGTATAACCAGAATGCGTGGATCCCGGTCACACTTCAAGAGTTTCTTAGCCACGTCCTTGTGGACGGAGATGATGGAGAAGACTTGTCGGATGAATCTGAAGATTACGTAGCAAGCTGCCATATGATCTCTCACTCGTCAATAGACAATGAGGAAGCTCTTTACACAGAGAAACTGGGGGCAGATCCTGAGCCGGAATTTTCAGGGCCATCAGACGAAACGATTGATGCATTCCTGAACGAAGCCTTTCTTAAAAGCAAAGCTACTCGAGAGCGTGAGATGGCCATATTTGAAAAGGCCAAACGCCGGCGACTGGACGAAAGAGTTGAAACACTCCCGCCAGATCAAAATACATCCGTCGCGAATAAAAACAGGTTCAAGACGAGGAAAAGGTTCGCCAAAGCCCTGGCAATAGGAATGAAGTTGCCTTCTTTCAAAGGAAATTCTCCTGGCGGTATACATCTTGATGAAGCGGACATACATCCTAACTTTTGCCTATACCATAAGAGGATTGCACACCCTACCGAGGAGTGCATAGCCTTTAAAAAAAATGGTGGCAGGGATATGTTGCCCATCGACGACATGTTCAACGAGTGAAGCGCAAGGCTCGTCGGGAACAGAAAAGCACGACAGATGAGCGTGAAAGAGCTGCTGGCAAATGTCACATAGCCGACACCAAAGGATCGCAAGTTATCACCTTTGGAAGCGACTTTGACGAAGAAACCTCCCTCAGCCCTCTCTTCAAGGAATCCACCTCCGACACAAAACATACGAAGATATGCGGCAAAATCTAGCTGCGTAATCGTATGTTGACTCATGACCGAAACATCATTAAACTACTACCAACCCGCGGCATACTCAGACTGACGTGGTAAAAAAAAACGGTACGTCCACAAGCGAGATGGGCACGGATGAAAATTCGAAAGGGCTCCGTGAGTAAAAACAGCAGAGCTGCTGGCGAGTTTTGTGAAAACCCGAAAGAGCGCAATCTCGTTAAAAGACACTTGCAAGGTCCTCTCGACCTTGTGAGGAGAAACCATCTGCGTGAGATCCTTATGACTCATAAAGGAGAAACACACTTAGGGATCCCCACGACTCTTAAGGAGAAATTAAACTTGCGAGATTCTCACGACTCGTAAGGAGAACCCTTTTATGAGACCCTCACGGCTCCTAAGATTCAAAAGTCTAAGCTACAGGGATCTGAACCTGTTCTTAAGCGGTCACCACAACCTCTAATGCTTCCGTACAAGCGGCTCAACGTTGACCCTTGTATACAATCCACGGGCGCGAATAAACATTTCCCTAACAAAGTCCCATCCGTGACTAGGGATATGTCTACACGGTGAACAACCCTTGTCAGTCCTCTCGACTTATAAGGAGGAAACACCCTTGTAAGATCCTTACGACTTATAAGAGACCATGCACTTAGGAGTCCTCACGATTCCTAAGGAGAAAACGCACCTACGAGATTCTCACGACTCATAGGGAGAAAACCTTTATGAGACCCTTACGGCTCACGAAGTCGAAAGCCTTAGTCGATAGGATCCTAACCCTGTTCGCTAAGCCACCTTTGTTCGACATCGACAGAGGCAAATGATGATTCTCTCCTGGCAATATTCCAGTTGTAGCGGTGCTGATGCCGAAATCGGTGTCTAATTCCAAATTTTCAGCAAAAAAAAGCTAGCGAGCCACACATGCATACGAAATAGCCGAAATGATGGAGCAATTTGCAACAAAATCAGCAAGTAAAAGTGTATGCATGCAAAATAGCCGAAATGATTGGGCAACTCGCAATAAAAAGCAGCGAGTAAAAATAAAATAAATAGCCGAAATGATTGGGCACCGTGAAAAATAGCCGAAATGATTGGGCAATCGTGACCCTCGCGATATAAAAGCTGAAATGATAGAGCATCGCAGAAAGAATTAAAAAAAATGATGAAAGAATGAAACTTTTTGCCCTACAGCTGAGACCACATCGATCCCTGTATACAATCCAGGGGCACAAACAAAGAGGGAACCATACCTTCCCAACAGACTCCATCAGAAAGCGAAGCCAAATATCGACGGTTTATAGACAACCAAGAGAACATCTCAGCATTCGTCTCGTTACACCAGATGCAATGTCGACAACGGCGTTCCTTCGCGGTCCAGCTGGATGCAGATGCAACGCCAACAAAAGACCTCACGGTCAAAGCAAAGCGGAGTGATGGCAAAATCCCAGTTCCACTTCGGCATTCGTCTCGTTCCAGCAGACGCAATGTCAACGACGGCGTTCTTTCGCAGTCCAGCAGGATGCAGATGCAACGTCAACGAAAGACCTCACGGTCGAAACAAAGCGGAGTGACGGCAAAATCTCAACTCCACCTCAGCATTCGTCTCGTTACACCAGACGCAATGTCAACAACGGCATTCCTTCGCAGTCCAGCAGGATACAGATGCAACGTCAACGAAAGACCTCACGGTCGAAACAAAGCGGAGTGACGGAAAAATCCCAGCTCCACCTCAGCATTCGTCTCGTTACAGCAGACGCAATGCCAACAAACGAAGCAAAGGCCAAATTCCTAGCTTCAGTGTCTTGATGGCAACTCATATAAAACCTGAAAGACTATCGGAGATCATCCCACATCAGCGCGGAGTGGTCACCACCTCGACGTTCGTCTCGATACAGCAGACAAGATGTCACCATAGCGTTCTTCCTCCAGCAGGATTCAGACGCGACACCAACAACGGAGCCACGGCAAAATCCCTAGTTCCAAAGCTCGACGGTTCACCAACAACCTAGAGACAACCGCGATATTCGTCTCGATACAGCAGACGTAATACCAGCAAACGAAGCAAATGCCAAATTCTTAGCTTCAGGGTCTTGACGGCAACTCATATAAAATCTGAAAGACCATCAGAGATCATTCCACGCCAGCGCGGAGTGGTCACCACCTCGACGTTCGTCTCGATACAGCAGACGATATGTCACCATAGCGTTCTTCCTCCAGCAGGATTCAGACGCGACACCAATAACGGAGCCATGGCAAAATCCCTAGTTCCAAAGCTCGACGGTCACCAACAACCTAGAGACAACCACGAAATTCGTCTCAATACAGCAGACGCAATGCCAGCAAACGAAGCAAAGGCCAAATTCCTAGCTTCAGGGTCTTGACGGCAACTCATATAAAACCTGAAAGACTATCAAAGATCATCCCACGCCAGCGTGAAGTGGTCACCACCTCGACGTTCGTCTCGATACAGCAGACGAGATGTCACCATAGCGTTCTTCCTCCAGCAGGATTCAGAAGCGACACCAACAACGGAGCCACGGAAAAATCCCTAGTTCCAAACCTCGACGGTTCACCAGCAACCTAGAGACAACCGCGACATTCGTCTCGATACAGCAGACGCAATGCCGGCAAATGAAGCGAAGGCCAAATTCTTAGCTTCAGAGTCTTGACGGCAACTCATATAAAACCTGAAAGACTATCGGAGATCATCCCACACCAGCGCGGAGTGGTTATGACTCATCGGGGCTCTCCAAAATGAGCCTAACCTCAAGTAAAAAGCGGCATGGCAAAATTCCTAACGCTTGCTCTTCCAACGGTCAAACTGCCTAGGAGTATTGCTTGAAGACGTCTTGTCCAGCCCCCGAAGGGATCAGAGACACGACAGTCGTAAGGCTACTCGAACAGCAAGATTGCCTATCGAGGAATACATCAGCCAACACGATGGTACGGCAGACAAAACCCTAGTACCACAGACCCTAATGGACCTCTGTCGTAAAGAGCAGAGGTTAACTGTGACGTTAGGACATTCTTGCGAGAACTGCTCGATTCATCTCGACTCGTGAGGAAATTAGTGTCTTTGCGAGAACTTCTCGATTCGTCTCGACTCGTAGGGAAAAGCCTTAGGCAATGGGGATAAGAACCGGTTTCCTAAGCACTGGGGCCCTGCAAGCCGGTCTAAAATGGACTCTTGCATACTATTTACGGGCCACACTCTCCAAAGTCGAATCTCGACAAGGAGGGGAACAACCGCTTACGGGTCTTCTCGACCTGTAAAAGGGAAAATTCTCTTGTGAGATCATTACGACTCTCAAGAGAAAACGCACTTAAGAATCCTCATGATTCCTAAGGAGAAAATACACCTATGAGATCCTTTCGACTCGTAGGGAGAAAAGCCTTCATGAGACCCTCACGGCTCATGAAGTTGAAAAGTCTTAGGTAGCAGATCTGAACCTGCTTCCTAAGCCATCACTACCGCTCAAAGAATTCAAGAGCGAAATGCTCACTCTGTCATCTACAGGTTACGCTTACTAAAGTGACATGCCAGCAACAAAGAAAAGATAATAAAGCGATAAGGAGAACATTTGATTCGCATTTGGTTAAGCGTTCGAAGCATACCCATTCATGCATGTGCAAAAGATTTAGTATATAAAATAAAACACGCTGAAATGAGGAATTTTCCATTCATACTTCGAAAAGTTCTTACAATCATGAAAGCAGTAAACGAAAACATCATCAAAATGATTACAATGGTAAAACCTCAGTTCCAGGGCATGGATTGAGGAATTCGAATGTTAGGCCGTCTAGAATCTTTCTGGCCTTTCTGACCATTCTCGTGTGCATCCTCTCGCGCTCACGAGTGTCGAGATCCTCGCCAATGTCCTCCTCCCTTTGATAAGAAGCGATTATCGTCGTCTGTTGGAAAGTTTGATGTAGAATATCAATGAGGTTATCTCGCCGCTTCTTCGAGATCAGGCCCAACAGGTATACCGAATGCACCTTGTCTTCGGCATCATCCAGCGCATTAAGCGACATGGCTTCGTGAAACCCAGGAAGTGCTCCCTAAATTGCTCCCACTATGATTTTCAAGACAGCAGAACGGCGAGGAAGCAGTCGACCGACGTGTGCATACAGACGATCCATAATCTCCGCATATTGGGCACCTGTAAACTCTTGGTTCTGGCAATGGCCCTGTATGCGGATATCCTCATAAGAGATGAACTCGTTCAGACTATATAAATGAACAACCATAGTGCCTGAAAAGAAACATCATTAAAAGATTAGTAATGAGGAAAAACAGGCACAGGGATTTAAACGACTCTTGATATCCCTATGGAGTAAACAAATTCTAATTATGACTTCTAACAAATTCGAATTTGCGAGAAATCCTAAAAATGAAATCTCATTTAATGAGCGACCCCTCGGGTCAAGGAGTTAAACTCCTTGAGAGAAATGCTCTGCAGACAGGAGTGACATCTGTCAAAGTCAATTATGAAAGGAATTTAAAGAGATTCCCCGAGAATGCTAAGAGCATGGCTCTGTAAAGATAATGGAATAACCCATCAAAATGTTTAAAAGGTCTCTTAGGATCTAAGATCTAACAAGGGCAAAGCCTTATTAAGAAACCCTAAAATGGTTTTCTTGAAGATCTATGATCTAAGTAGAGCAAAAAGCTCTGATAATGAGTGAAACTCCAGATTATTAACCAATCCCTTTAAAAATTAATCTTTACCTAGAAAAATCTGACAGAGTTTTAACTCTTAACTTTCTTAAAAAAGAGAGCAATGCTCTGCGGGAGAGTGAAATTATCAGAAAACAAGAAGAAGATGAAAATCATCTAAGGGATCAAAGGTCCTATTTATAGGCAATGAAACGCCTCTTCGACTTCTGAGTTGATCTAAGGGCGCAGATGCTGCCACCGCTGCACTCACGTGTGGGCCACGTAAGCGCAACGGTGGGGGGGGCATTTATTTCCCCCAATCAGAGCAGAGCTCTGTTTTGAAATTCAAAATTCAAAAATTGAAGCAACGCTTCAGATCCAGCGCTAGGCGCGCTGCGCGCTACGTGTCAAACACGGATGCGCTAGCGCCAGGTGCGCTGCGCCCTAGGCAGTGCACCATGTGTGCGCTAGCGCTAGGCGCGCTGTGCGCCACGTGTCAAACACGGGTGCGCTAGCGCAGGCTGCGCTGCGCTCTGTGCTGCGCCCTACGTGTCAAACGTAGGTGCGCTAGCGCAAAGTGAATTGTGCTCTGAGCAGCGCACCACATGCAAAGCACGGATGCGCCAGCGCTGGAATTATAAAATTCCCCACCGTTAGATCAAAAGATCTAATAATAATGATAAATCATTAATTAATCAGAATTAAAATTCTGTAATGAAAAGATCTTTCCAATCCTGTTAAAAATAAGAAGATTGCCTTCTGTAAAATAGAAGCCCTAGGATCAAAGATCCAACGGTGGGGAAACATCCCCAAATCAATCAAAGAAAGATCTTTTTAACTAATTTAACAAATCAATTTGCCCTATATAAAGGCCCCAAGACTTCAAGTCTGACAGAGGAATCCCCTACAAACTTTGAGAAAACTCAAAGAAAGAAAAGCAAGTTTTTAGCAAAAGAAGATCAATTCTTCAAGGTAAAGAACATGAGCAATGAATACAGAGATGAAATCATCTCATGAAAAGAAGAACTATCTTCTAAAAAAGATCATAGATCTAAAAAAGACCAAGGTCTTTCATAAAAGAGATCAAAAGATCTCATCAAACAATAAAGAAGTATTTACTTCATTCACAGATCATTGATCTACAAAGGCAAAGAACTATTATTCTTGAATCTTGAGGCAAAGCCTCCTTTTAAGAGAACATAAACTTGTTCTCTGATCATAAATTTGATCAAATGCGCTTTGCGCTACTGAAAAGTGCCTTGCACTCATGAACTGCATTTTTGCGCTCCTTGGACCAGCGCTCAGCGCCAAAACGTGCCACGTGTCAACCACAGATACAACTTGCGCTTTGCGCTTCTGAAACAGCGCACTGCGCTCATGGGCTGGCGCTCAGCGCCAAGCACGCCACATGTCACTCACTGGTGCGCCACTAAACTAGCGCAACGTGCTCATAAATTAAAAGCGCAAGCTTATAAACTGGCGCTTAGCGCTAAGCGCGACATGTGTTCTTTTCGTGTGCGCTACTTGGCAGAAGCGCAATGCGCTCTTTAAATTGACACAAAGCGCCTGGCGCGCTGTCAGAACACACATTGTTCTGATGAATGCTATTCATTCAATACAAGACAAAAAATGTCAGGATCTAATGCTCAGCATTATTAAAAGGGCCAATCCCAAGTAAAGGCTCAACAGCCCAGAATAATAAAATGTTAAACATTTTAATCTTATCGGACTTAGCCCAATTCTGGCCATAAGTCCTCAACTTATATTCAATTGAGCCCATCTGCTCACGAATATTCAACAGATCTCAGTCTTTAACTGGGCTACAGATCTTTCAACCAACTCACACCGGTTCAAGGGTACATCTCTTTACTCTGATATTTGTCGTTGTAATCCTTCAACGTCTTCAGAGAGGTGACGGGTCCCGACAACCACACATTTCTACGGACTGTGGGGTCCTTAAACTCATGGACTACGATGTCCTTAAACTTCATAGACTACAATGTCTTTAAACTACGGACTGTGGGGTCCTTAAACTCATGGACTACGATGTCCTTAACTTCAGACTGTGGGGTCCCTTTAAACTCATGGACTACGATATCCTTAACCTCGACTGTGAGGTCGTTAAACTCACGGACTACGATATCCTTAAACTGGACCGAGATGTCCTTAAACTAACATTGGACCGAGATGTCCTTAAACTAACATTGGACCGAGATGTCCTTAAACTAACATTAGACCACCATGCCCTTAAACTGGTAATCGACCGCAATGTCCTTAAACTAAACAAAGAGGCCAAATGCTTTCTTGTTGGATCTAAATGATCCTGTTAAGTTGATCTTAGTCTAGAAAATTAGACTAACGTATCCTTAACTAACGTTTAAGTTGATCTTAGTCTCAAATAAGGCTAACGTATCCTTAAACCCAACCCCCAAACCCAAATCTAAGAAGATACGGATTTGGACTAATCCACGCCCTACGGGCGACAACATAAATTAGTCTCCATATACAATCCACGGGCAACCAAAAACAAAACAAACACCCACGACACGAAGTGACCATCTGGAGAAGGAGAACGTTGTTACCGCGATGCGGTAGCATAATTAACTGCAGGGGCTTACGCCTGCAGGGAAGAGCGTCCCCACAATCAAAAACCCCTCAATGAGGGGGAATCTGACGAAGTCTGCTACATCGGCCGCATCCGTTTAAACCTTCGATACATGGTGTCATAAATCAACTTGGCATCTTCGGAGAGGTGGACGGATAGCACCGATTAGCATCTGCCCTCGGAATTCAGGCCCCGACGTCCCGACGTCCCGGTCGCGTCTTTCGGTGGAGAACAGGGAGCATGGTCCCAAAGAACAGCCTAGTGGTAGCTCGCGTCACCTGTTCCACTAGCATGGTGAAGATGGAGGCCGCTTGAGGCCCGTAGGTCACTCCTTCTGCGAGGACGGAGCAGGAGTTGTTGCAATTGTTGCAGTTGGCACAGTTGGAAGCCATTTTCTCTGCACGGGAGCAAGACACCAAATCTTAGTACCTCGAATCCAAGGGCAACCACATTAAACCGCGATTCGTTCACGAAACATGACATATGAAGTGTGGAGTGGAAAGAGGAAAAGGACCCACCGGGCGTGCCAGAATCTGTTCTCCGCCGAAAGACGCGACCGGGACGTTGGGACGTCCGGCCTGAATTTTGGGGGCAGATGCTATTTGGATTTATCCGTCCACCTCTCCGAAGATGCCAAGTTGATTTATGGCACCGTGTATCGAAGGTTTAGACAGATGCGGCCGTTGTAACAGACTTCTTCAGATTCCCCTTCACTTACGAGGGTTTTTGATTATGGGGACGCTCTTCCCTACAGGCGAAAGCCCCTGCAGTTAATTACACTACCGTATCGCGGTAACCACTTTCTCCAGCTCCAGAAGGTCACTTCGTGTCGTGTGTGTTTGTTTTATTTTTGGTTGCCCATGGATTGTATACGGAGACTAATTTATGTTGTCACCCGTAGGGCGTAGATTAGTCCAAATCCGTATTTTCTTAGATTTGGGTTTGTGTTGGTTTAAGGATCGTTAACCTCATTTGAGATTAAGATCAACTAAAGTGTTGTTGATGATACGTTGGTCTAATTTTAGACTAAGATCTACTCAAAAGGGTTTTGGGATCATTTAGATCCAACGAAAGAGCATTTGGGCTCTATCGTCTTAGTTTAGGGACGTTGCGGTCCATTGGGTTTAAGGACATCATAGTCCATGGGTTTAGAGACATCATAGTCTGTAAAGTTTAAAGACATCATAGTCTATGAGTTTAAGGACCTCATAGTCCGTAAAGTTTAAGGACATCATAGTCCATGAGTTTAAGGACCCCATAGTCTGTAAAGTTTAAGGTCATCATAGTCCATGAGTTTAAGGACATCATAGTCCATGGAGTGTCTGGTTGTCGGGACTCGTCACCTCTCTGAAGACGTTGAAGAATTACAACGACACATATCAGAGGAATGAAGAGATGTACCCTTGAACCAAGGTTGGTTGGGAGATCTGTAGTCAGACTTGGGAGCAAGACCAATTGTGAGCACATGGGTTGAGCTGGTCTGATCTAGGGACTTGTGGCCAACTTGGGCTCAATCCATTCAGTTCTGGTTAAACTGTTGAACATTTGTTTGGGCGTTAAACATTTGTTTGGGCTTAGCCTCTTTTGTTCAATAATACTGAGCATTAATTTGGGTTTTGACACCCCTTGTCTTTTGTCTTTTATTGAGTGTTGAACACTCTTTGTAGCGCAGAGCGCTTTATGTACAGAGCCTTTATGTACAGAGCACTTGGCGCTGAGCACCAGACATGGAGCGCTGAGGCGCTTCTTACGAAATAGCGCACAAGTGAGGAGCACGTGGTTCGCCAGACTTGGAACTGTAAGTCTACGGTAGCGCCTCGGCCGTCTGTCCGAGGCCAACATGTGGAAACGAAAACTTTTCAAAACTTGAAACCGGCACTATCGTATACTTTCTCCCGGATCGAACCATTAACCTATAACTAGCAAACTATAGATGGGATAGAAAAGCTATACCGATCGATCCGTGTCCTTCGGTCTTTGGCCACCATCCCAAGCTCCTCACGGCATCTCCGATCTCCGTTCTCCTAGTCGGAAAGGGCACTACATCTTCGAGTCTTTTTACGGGCTCCCGCTTCATCCGAAGCAACTCGGACATGAAGTTTGCTAGCCGACGTGTCCAAGGCGATGTAGAGAATGTGTGTGATAACTTTGTCTCAAGCATCCATTGATTCTCATCACATGAGAGTGTATGGATGGAGGTTGAAGATGATGCCATTGATGGAATTTGTGAGCTAGAGGAAGAAGAAGAAGAAGAGGCACTCCTTTTCTTTTCTTTTCTTGTGTTATTGTGTTGAGATGATAAAATGAGAGCTAGCATAATAATACAAGAGCTAACCTCTCTCATATGGCTGCCCCTTCTCTCTCTACCTCTCATTTCAACACTCTAATCACTCAATTAACATGACATGTTCACAAGAAAAGAGACCATGAGTCACCAAAATGAACATGCCACATTAATTTCACCTCATCATGAAATCCACTCACATTTTCCACCAAAATAAACATTAACCCAAATGTTTATGACAATAAAAAGAACCGCATCATCTAAAGTAAACTCGCGACGGATCACAAGGATACCCCTCACCCGTATATACATACCTACATCCGCATTCCGACTGAATGCAAATGCGATGAGACTAAAGTAATCCAACAAATCTAATACTAGGATCCGGCTTAAACCAAAGCCCACTAGTATGATCCGTCCGATCATGATCCGTGCACTACTGCATGTATATGATCGAACCCTGCCATAATACCATACGGCCTCTACAACGTTTCGCCCGAAACTTGAGAAACTGTCTGTAGGGGACTCTAAAGACTCGTCAATACTTTGGCTGTGGATTTAACTACTAGCACGTCAGTAGTACTAGCTGTACGTAACGGGCTACCAGGTATTGACCAAAAGGGAGGTCGATGAGCGAACTCATCCTGACACCCTACTGAGCCTGTCAGTGACAATATCCGTACAGTCCGGTCCATTCGTCTATGAGCATCGCATGTCGGGCTTAGGGGGCTGGTAAAAGTCAGACCCCCAAAAGCGGTACAAGTCGTGTCGGAGTGTAGCCCAGAACACCCTGAGATACTACTGGAATACCTACCAGTAAATCTCCTGCCTTGGACAAGGACTTCATGTAATGTCTCTCCTAGACACAGCGTGACCTCACCTCCAATACCGGGAGAGACGAAACCCCTGCCGATCCGCTCACTGCCTCCATGTGGCTCGGGACTGTACCCAACTAAAACCTGTTTGCATGACTCCTTTGAGCCGTGGTAGGGTAGTAATCAAAGCACAGTGGGAACTCACACGAGATAAATGATGATCTTAGGTCGATGAACTAACCTGTATACATGTCACCAGGGAACTGCTATCTGACATCAGGTATAATACCAACTAGCATGTTCCCGGCGAGTCATGTCCGGTGTACTCATAACCCAATGAGCACCTATATACGTCTTAGGTGAACCAACTGACACCAATGGCTTGTGAGACCAGCCACCGCCCCTCATCGGGGTCTCGATCGTATACACTAGTCTACTCATGGAGTATTGATGCCCAGTCTCGAAACTCCCATGACTAGGGACCTTTTAAGGATGTGCTTATAGACCCCAGCTCCCACATATATGATCGCCATCATACTGCTGGCCGTCAAGCAAGAATCCTAAGAGCTCTATCAACGTGTAATAGTAATCTGTAATATCACCTAAAGCATGTACACGATGATAAAGATAAACCAGATAGCATACTATCATCTTGAGTAAGACTGTCCTACCGGCATAGGTCCTCCCTCAATCATTATAATCACATGCCTGCGATCCAATAATTGACTCTGAGGGCACTATATCCAACAATCTCCCACTTGCACTCAAGGCTAATTATTGCGATGTCGCATACTCACAGCCCGTGTGATACCGAACACCCAACTCCTCTACTAATCAGTCTCACAAAGCCTGGTTGTGAAACTACTGCGTTCGAGGAATAGCCTCAGTGAGTGGATTCGCCCTGATGTTTATTTCTACGTCTCTCTTAATCTCAAGTTCGCGGAGAAAGCCATCTCCCGAAATGAGCAATACCTATCTTAGAATATGTCTGGATATCTGATGGGACCCAGTTTATAAATGAACTCCAAATCCAAAACTTCTTAGACTGTATCGTCAACTAAACTTAATCAGTATCCTGCGCCATGCGTCCCTCAGTATCCGCTTGGACATCCTGTCCAAACTACTGCCCCTCGTCAGAGGGAAAACTATAACTCTGACAGTCACTCTGTCATTCAGGTCACCTTGGAAGCCTGGAATGATAACCGTCTCTCGAATGAGGCTGTCGTTATCATATCCCTAGAACATCCACTTATGTTCTAAAACTGCTTCCGAACGTTTCTCTAGGATTGGATCAATATCAACTTATTGCAGCTCGTGCAAAAACAACATCTGGTCTGCGGAGTGGCCAATGGAATGTCAAACCAGATCGAATCTTTAGGTTCTTATTAAATTTTCAGTAATCGTTTGCGGTTCTGGAATCACTTCTAGTTCTACCATACTCCCACTATTGTTTTCTGAAAAAGTCCATTTTACTAAAATTGTGGCGAGTCAAGAACAATATCACTATTGATCTTCCAGATGGTAGAAAGTCAACCCTCGTTATAGCCCGGGTCAACCCACAAACAATCATTACAGAAACGTGCCTTGAGTTATCCAGAGTCTGGTTTTAAGCATAAGCCGGACAACTCCCCGTACCTTAACATCGTTAAGATATGAACCGTTCTATATCCAATATAGAAACAGAGGCACTGTTTTAATTGGAATCAAATTCAAATCATGCATCTGTCTCCGGTGCATGTAAACTAAATGGAGAGAGGCCGATCAACATTACTCAACTTAGGAGTGCATCCAAACATGAGTAACCTGAAAGAGAAACAAGTTTCTCAAAACCATTACTATCAACTGAATACCATACACAAGTATCTATATCTTCGATCTCTTTGAAGAATCCCGATACTTGCAACACATGGTTCTCTACTTTATTCTTATACCTATAACTTCTCAAAACTTAGACCCTTTGTTTCTACGAAACACTTGTCTAAAACTTGAGAAGTCACAAGTAAACATAATATAGTACGATGACCAACCCCTCTGTCCTAGTGGACACTGGACAACATACGATACTCTGTATAAGTCCACTGAGTCGAATAACTCAAACCCTGTGCGTCGTAAGTTGAAAACTGTACTATGGTTATGAAGAATTACACCGCTGTTTAATACTCCTTTCCTAACCATCAAATGATATAGGTAAATGTCATCGACATAATTTCAAAAAGTTATATCTCACTTTATTAGAATAAACGTACAGATATATCAATTTGAAATTGGTGCATAACAACGGATATTCAAAACCAAATATTTTCCGTCCGGCAAACAACCCAGGCGATTTCCTCAAATATCACCAATTACAACGAATCCCGATATAATGAGGATGATCACCTAATTCCCAATAACTTACTCCTACTCATCATCTGTAAAACTATACAGATGTGAGAATCATGCCTGGTAAATACATACCCTGGAGCAAGGATTAATTGAGAAATCAGTTTTCTATTAACAATACACAGTGAAACTGAAACATAAATATGTTTCGAAGGGGTATTCTGGTATTCCTAGTAATGCCTCTTCCATTATCAGGTTCATGACTGCAACCGTACATTTCTTTGCCATCTCTCCAAATCCCTTTATATGTCTTTAGTCATTACCTTCTGTACACCACCTATAGGCCAAATGGTTTTCTTCCTTCCCTACCGTTTGGCACCAGCCTATGGTTTGGAAGAAGACTATCCAATAAGAGTAATATGTGTACTGTCCTAATCCTAGGAGCACTCGTAATGCGAGAGAAGGTAAAGATAAAAGACAACTGAATAAACCTTATTCCTATTTCTCCTGAACCAGAATCCATCCCCGAAAAAGTTCCTTCGAGTTCGTATATAACCATATGGTAGATTTATCCAATGGAATTGGATATTCGTAGTGATACGGGGTGTTCCGGAGAAATACAAAGGTGAAGTAGGAGTGGCGATGAAATACTTGGTTTGGTCGTGAATAGCAGTCGCAATTTACTTTGCCCTCTTTCTAATCCCTTTATTTGTCTTTACTTAATACCTTCTGTACACCTTTTTTAGGCTAAATGGTTTTCTTTATTCCCTACCCTTCGGCACCTGCCTATGGTTTGGATGAAGACTATCCAATTAGCGTAATAGGTGTACCGTCCTAATCCAAGGAGCACTCGCAACCTGAGAGATGGTAAAAGGAAAAGACAACTGAATAATCCTATTCTTTTTCTCCAGAACCAGAAACCATCCTCGAATCTGGAACAAGTTCCTTCGAGTTCGTATATAACCATACGATGGTTTTATCCAATAGAAGTGGATGTTCGTAGTAATACGAGGTGTTCTGGAGAAAAGGGTAAAAGAAGGAGTGGCAAAGAGGTATGCAACTCTGACAATCCAAAAGCCAGTGTTATAAGAAGGTTCGGTTAATCTTGGTCACTGAGTCATAGTATAGGGTCAGGCCATGATCGCTGCCAAAGAGAGAGAGAAAAGAAATACTCTGCGTGCACTCTAACCTAGATCAGAATGGTTACCACTTTATCTAATCAGGAAACCTCCCACTGTAACCTCAAATTCTCCTCCAAACCTGAAAGAAGAATTAGTCGGGATTACCCGAGGAGTAAACCAACTCATCAGTAGGAATCGGGATCCAACTATCATCGCATGATACGTGATAGAATCCACTCATGTTATCACACTCTAGAAGGTTTGCGCATGCCTGGCAAGTTTCAGTTTCTTTAGAAATCCCCGATGTGATTTTTACCCCATGCTCTTATGACCTTGACTTTGGCCAACAAATCATAAGTCACATGTCAAGTTCTACCCGTCATTATCCAGGTTAATTTGAACCCACCCGTACCTACCCTTGACTTTGACCAACAAAGCAGTACGACTGTCCCAAACCAACGCATCTATCTATGCAACAGAAAGGTAACAAATAGCTACCATACACTATGCCTTGACTTTGGCCAACAAACATAGCATGAATACTAAGTGCTACCCGTGTGAAATGACGGAGGGCTACGAATGGTTTTTGGCGAAAAACCTTTAACGTAATGAACTTAATATCATTGAAGGAACCGGATAGCTTTTTATAAATATAGTGGCGAAAACCTTTGCTAAAGAGGTCACTCCCGGTGAAGGGATCTCGGCTCTTTCCCCGTAGAATGAGGTGCAGGATATTCCAACTGAATACCAAGATGCAAAGCAAAAAGGCAATCGGCTATGGTGAAGTTATTACCTTGACGCAAACTTCTCTCCAAGGGGTCACTCCCGGTGAAGGGATCTCGGCCTTTGCCTCATCGACTGAGGTGCTGGATATTCATAACCGAATACCACTGTGCAAAACAAAAGAAAACGTCCTTGTAATAACAGCTTTTCGAAAAATGTTCCAACAACGTCAAACAGGTTTGTTAGCTTGCATTGATCCGAATCAATGCAGTCCCATCAATTGATCACACCAATAAAGAATGAAAATATGATGTACGTATATGCCATCCGCATTCGCCACTGGGTCCCGTCATCACCCGTTAGGTTACTTAACTAACGACAGAGCGGGGACTGGACTAGCGCGGGTGTAAAACATATACAACATCTACTAGTATATATATATCAATATATAATAATTGCTCAAGGCGTGATAAAATGCAACATCACAGAAATGTAATAAGCATCATAGAACAATACAGATAATCTGGAAGCCCCGGGTTTCACAGAGCCGCAACTGAAACCCGACGTTCCCCTGGTCGTGTGGATAGCCTGTGCAATGAAATCCTAGACCCCTACGGGTGCGGCAAGTTACCCGCCAAAACCTGAAGCGAGGCAGCCCCCTTCAACAAAGTGAATGGACTACCCAGCATTTCACGGAATCCGGTAACTTGAGCACCCCTCCTTGGGTCAACCTATACCCCCTACGAGTGCGGCGAATAGCCTGCCAATTCTAGAGTAAAGCCCCCTCCGTCTCAAAGCCTTGAGATGCGGGCTCGTTGCCCTATAGAACCCGGCTATCCGTGCACCCCACCGCGGGATAATCCCAGTACAGAAAGTAAAATATATACAACGGGTACATTGACCTCAGCCCGGTCGTGCCCCAAAAGAATAATATACAAACAGGCAGTGACGGCAGTCCACATGTCGGACGCTCGCCCCACAATATCAAATGTACAAATAATACCAAACTGTACTACCATTGCATCCAGGCTATCTACCACGACAAATCCGCAACATCACAGCACAACACAGAACATCAACGTGAATGTCACGTTCATAAATCCGTCTAAAAGAGCTATAGCAATTAGACAAGATTTACCGCTCGAATGACATTCACGGTCGCAGATATAAAGTAAGCACTATGAACTAACATATTTAAAACTTTTGATCGACAAAATTTCCCGAAGTGGGCCCCAAGCACAAATCCAGCACTCAAAATAATCTGGGCCAAAACTAAAAATACCAGAAACCCCAATTCCAAGTCAGAGACCACAGTAGAAAAATTGGTACACTGAAGTTACAGTAGTGCGGCGGAACCGCGCCCAAAACGTGGGTAATGCCGCGGTTCCGCGGCGCTATGGTGAGATCGTTATACAAAATTTCTGCAGTGGTCTTAGAAATGCCTGCCTGATTTTCTGACATACCCAAAAAAAATTTTAGACCACAAAAAAAATTCGACAGAAACTGCAAAATTGGAATCGCGGTTTTGGAAATTTCGTTCGATCGATGTTTTAAACACGTTAGAGCAAGCTAGTAAAGGTTAATGGCGTTTCTCTGATACCATGTAAGTTTACGGTAGCGCCCCAGCCTTCTGTCCGAGGCCAAAATGCGGAAACGAAAACTTTTTCAAAACTTGAAACCGGCGCTATCGTATACTTTCTCCCGGATCGAACCATTAACCTATAACTAGCAAACTATAGATGGGATAGAAAAGCTATACCGATCGATCCGTGTCCTTCGGTCTTTGGCCACCATCCCAAGCTCCTCGCGGCATCTCCAATCTACGGTCTCCTCGTCGGAAAGGGTACCATATCTTCGAGTCTTTTTACGGGCTCCCGCTTCATCCGAAGCAACTCGGACACGAAGTTTGCTAGCCGACGTGCCCAAGGCGATGTAGAGAATGTGTGTGATAATTTTGTCTCAAGCCTCTATTGATTCTCATCACATGAGAGTGTATGGATGGAGGTTGAAGATGATGCCATTGATGGAATTTGTGAGCTAGAGGAAGAATTAGAAGAAGAAGAAGAAGAAGAAGAAGAAGAAGAGGCTCTCTTTTTCTTTTCTTTTCTTGTGTTATTGTGTTGAGATGATAAAATGAGAGCTAGCATAATAATACAAGAGCTAATCTCTCTCATATGGCTGCCCCTTCTCTCTCTACCTCTCATTTCAACACTCTAATCACTCAATTAACATGACATGTTCACAAGAAAAGAGACCATGAGTCACCAAAATGAACAAGCCACATTAATTGCACCTCATCATGAAATCCACTCACATTTTCCACCAAAATAAACATTAACCCAAATGTTTATGACAATAAAAAGAACCGCATCATCTAAAGTAAACTCGCGACGGATCACAAGGATACCCCTCACCCGTATATACATACCTGCATCCGCATTCCAACTGAATGCAAATGCGATGAGGCTAAAGTAATCCAACAAATCTAATACTAGGATCCGGCTTAAACCAAAGCCCACTAGTATGATCCGTACGATCATGATCCGTGCACTACTGCACGTATATGATCGAACCCTGCCGTAATACCATACGGCCTCTACAACATTTCGCCCGAAACTTGAGAAACTGTCTGTGGGGGACTCTAAAGACTCGTCAATACTTTGGCTGTGGATTTAACCACTAGCACGTCAGTGGTACTAGCTGTACGTAACGGGCTACCAGGTATTTACCAAAAGGGAGGTCGATGAGCGAACTCATCCCGACACCCTACTGAGCCTGTCAGTGACAATATCCGTACAGTCCGGTCCGTTCGTCTATGAGCATCGCATGTCGGGCCAAGGAGTTGGTAAAAGTCAGACCCCCAAAAGCGGTACAAGTCGTGTCGGAGTGTAGCCCAGAACACCCTGAGATACTACTGGAATACCTACCAGTAAATCTCCTGCCTTGATCAAGGAATTCGTGTAATGGCTCTCCTAGACACAGCGCGACCTCATCCCCAATACCGGGAGAGACGAAACTCCTGCCGATCCACTCATTGCCTCCATGTGGCTCGGGACTGTACCTAACTAAAACCTGTTTGCACGACTCCTTTGAGCCATGGTAGGGTAGTAATCAAAGCACAGTGGGAACTCACACGAGACAAATGACGATCTCAGGTCGATGAACTAACCTGTACACATGTCACCAGGGAACTGCTATCTGACGTCAGGTATAATACCAACTAGCATGTTCCCGGCGAGTCCTGTCCGGTGTACTCATAACCCAATGAGCACCTGTATACGTCTTAGGTGAACCAACTGACACCAATGGCTTATGAGACCAGCCACCGCTTCTCGTCGGGGTCTCGATCGTATACACTAGTCTACTCATGGAGTATTGATGCCCAGTCTCGAAACTCCCACGACTAGGGACCTTTTAAGGATGTGCTTATAGACCCCAGCTCCCACGTATATGATCACCATCATACTGCTGGCCGTCAAGCAAGAATCCTAAGGGCTCTATCAACGTGTAATAGTAATCTGTAATATCACCTAAAGCATGTACACGATGATAAAGATAAACCAGATAGCATACTATCATCTTGAATAAAACTGTCCTACCGGCATAGGTCCTCCCTCAATCATTGCAATCACGTGCCTGCGATCCAATAATTGACTCTGAGGGCACTATATCCAACAGAAACGCTAAGGCGCTTCTTATGAAATAGCACACACGTGAGGAGCACGTGGCGACCTTGGCGCTGAGCGCCAGATTTGGAGCGCTAAGACGCCTCTTATGAAATAGCGCACACGTGAGGAGAACGTGGTGCGCTCGGCGCTGAGCGCCAAACTTGGAGCGCTAGGGCGCTTCTTATGAAATAGAGCACACGTGAGGAGCACGTGGCGCGTGTAAGGTTCTTAGGCACTAAAACAAGGTTCTATATGGCATCAAACATGCCGTATTTATGTTTTTCAAGTGCCAAACAAGCTGAGCAAGGATATTTACTAGAGAATTAGGGTTAGAAACAACAAGTAAACAACTTTACTTCTAAGAGTTAAGGATTACAACCTTTGTAGTCCGTTCCTTCGCTTCGTAATCTCCGAGTTGAGCTCCCTTCGCTGCGATCATCATGCTACCGGACTCTAGAGAGGCTCCATGAGGTGAATGAGATATCCTTGCTTGAAGACTTTACAATCCAAGATGATCTACCTTGAGGAAACACAAACCTAAGCTTTCACTTCACTAATGAGGTATTAGTGAAGCAAACATCCTAATCTAAGTGGCTAGAATAGATGAGGATGATGAAGTAGGAATTTTGCTCTCTTTTATTTTCTTTTTCTTACAAACAATCATCACCTAATAAAAAGCTAGTAAGCTTTTATGAGAGGAGGAAGAAGATAAAGTGTGATGAATGAATTATCGTTGAGGTTAGAAATGCAACCAAGGTTAAGCATGGCATGCTTATCCCTTGTAGGGAATAAAGCATAGGCTAGGGTTAAAAGGTTAGGTTAACAAATATCAAGTAAATATCTAAAGAGTGGACAAAGTCAACATAACAAAATATCTTAACTTTAATCCATAATTTAGAATTAACTAAAAAGAAAATATTAACCCTAATTTAAACCCTAGCATGGTTTAATCTCATAAACCCTAGTTTCATTTGTACCTAGCATGCTACAATTTTATATATCACATATATATTATTTAATGTAACAAAAGAAAATAATACAATCAACATATATCACACACACACACACAGATACACACACACACACACACACATATATGATTTGAATGCTTCTCGGTTCGTGTATAATAGAAAAGTGTAAGAAATCACAACCAAAAATATTTTGACCGCAATCAATAACGGTGTCGATTTGTAGCGCGTTAGCGAGTGCGGATCGTCCACAGCGAAAGTGTAATCCGTTTGTAGTTCGAATTAGATGAATTGAAAATTAAAGAAAAGAGAAAAGACAATTCAATTCAAGATTTATAAAATGAAGTTCAAGAATTATCTAGATCTAAATCTAAAATCAAGAAAAACATTAAAAATCAAGAATCAAGAAGTGATGATATCCAATCCAATAATCAAGAATCGAAGTGAGGCTCGTAAGAATCGATCGAATCTATAGACGTGATGAAATCTATTGATTACGTTTTCTTATCCATTAATGATTTGATACTAGATCGATGACGATTAATCGAGGTTTAAGGATCTTTCGAAGAAACTAGGGTTTCTTCATCTCATCCTTTGTCCTTTTGATGAATCTCATTCAAAAACTAGCCTCTAGAAAATTCAAGAATCGATCGTGGATCCCTAATTAAGAGCGAACACAATTAAGAAAGTATCGCTCGAAACTAGGTTGCCGATTCTTCAATTTACAAGAGTTTACAAAACTTATAGGAATTAAGAATCGTTTCAAGATTTGTAACATCATCGTCTATTGATCGTCTCGATTCCTCCACGAGCGGAGTTTTACTCAAACATCATAACAAGAAACACAATCACGAATTGAGATCGAATCATGATGCAAGAATGTAAAGAAAGCAAGATGTAGAAATTTCACCTTTATTTATCAACAATTTAGTTACAATTCTCTCAAGATCTACAAGAGGAAAGAACTTGATCGTTGATTTCGGCTTCGCTCGTCTCCTTGAGTCGCGGATCACCTTGGATCACTTGCTCCGATGAAGTCCGGCGTCGCTTTCTAAAGGATCGAAGGCTTCATGCTTGATTTGGTACTCGAAGTTCTTGATTTTTGGCTTTGGAATTTGAATTGGGGATTATGGTTTACAAGTTGTGTCACTCAACTTGTGTTGGGGAATTGATATAGGAATCAACAACCTTTGAGAAGAAGCTTTAGGGTCCCTTTTATAGTCTTCATTAGCTTTGGCTTCCTTTAGAAGCTAGGTTTAGTTTAGCTTCCCTTGTAAGCTAGGTAGTTAGGTAGAAGATTCTAGAGGTAGTTAGTTAGGCTTAGCTTCTTTCATAAGTTTGGAGGTTAGGGAGAAGCTTCTAGGCTTTAGGTTGTTAAGTAGCTTGCTTTGGAAGCTTGAGGGTGTTTAGCTTATACCAAGAGCCTTGCTGTTCTGGCAGAAACTTCTAGAGTTCTCTGGAATTTGCATTAGCTTAAAGGGGTTTTGAAGCTGAGAAGAGCAGCCTGAAGTGAAGCGACGATGATGACGTGGCAGGCCAACCACGGATCCGCGGCGGGAGTGGGTATTGGGCCGCGGATCCGCGGCCCTTTTAGGTCATCTGTGCTTCAAAATTCCTCATTTGCTTTGTGTTGGCTTCAGTGATGTTTCCTGATATGTGGAATCTTTTAAATATTCTTTGATCACTGCCAGATTACAAGTCTTGGACTTGGGGTATTTTTCTCAGCACTTTTAACTCTTTTTGCTCATTTCCTGGAATTTCCTGCACAGGTTCTCGAAACAAGTGTTGCGCTATACAAAGATGATGCGATGCCATGATAAACACTCAATTTTCCTCAAGATGTCGGTTTTAGTATACAATACAAGTTATTTTGTATTTAACGGCTGTTTTGCTAATATGTGCTATATTAATACCGAACACCTCTAAATGAGTGCAATTGGTAGGGAAATTGACGTGTTAAAAATGCAATATTTTCGATTGATCAAATTCCCCCAAACTTATTTTCGGTCGTCTCGAGCGAACTGTTTTACTAAAAAGAGAAGGAGAAAATAAAGAAAGAGAAAACTAACTAGCACACTTTCGTAGGCAACACGATTGCACTGAGCACGTGCAACAAGCCTTTAATTCTCTAGGTGTCCCTAGTAGGAGGAGTGTTGTCTCCTGAGGGTTTTCAGCGGATTACACCCACAAAATCCAATAATAAAAGGAAGAACGTGAATGTTACATATAAAGAGAAGAATTGTAAAAGAAAGATTTTGAAAATTAGGGTTTCCAACTATGCTAGCTTTTCGGTTGTCATGAGCCCTATCTTAATAGTCATGAAAAAATGTTAGAAATCACATCATCCCTCAATAAAACATCGTCTTTATTCTTCATTCCAATCTTTCTTCTAAACATCGATCATATCACCCTACGTGTGTGTAATAGACATCCCTACACCCGGAGAATTCAATTCAAGCTATCATACTCTTGTCGATCTGCCTCAGTACTTTTTAATTAATGAGTATTTAGATGAAATTGCTCACACATTTTCATGCGACCGTTAATACTTCTCGAGGTACTAACCGACCAATTACTCATGTACTTGCTTATTAGGTGTATTTCCTCGTCTTGCACCACCTAAGGCTTAACAGTGACTCGCAGACCAGTTGGTCTAAGGCACTAGGTGAAGAGACACCCTCGCTATATTTTTTTATTGCTGCCTTGGCGATAACAAAACCAGTGCTCATTTTTCACACCACTTTATATTTTATTCATTTTTTTTATTTCCTTCATACTTTGGCTTTAAGACAAGAGCATTTCAAGGTATCCTCTACTATCCCGAGTTTCAAGATGTGTGTAAGTGCGAATAGTAGGGTATCAATGTTCAAAATGTTTGGCTTCCAGAATAGGAACTATTTTTCAGACTTATTTTTATTCTCAGATTAGTGACTTCTTTCATCTTACTAACCCTTGGGACAACGGCTCATAACTACTTATTACTAGTTCGTTTAAGAAAACTTCTAATTTTCTTGGTTTTCTTAAATTTTTCCAATCTTTTGGATGTAATTTTTTACTATCTAATCTTTTATTATCTTATTTATGTACAAAAAAATTATTTTTTTGTAAATTTTTAAATTTTTATAGATTTTGAAAATGTTTTGTGCTTATGCAAAGTATGATGCAAATGATGCGTAAATAAGCACAAACCTCCCCCAAACTTGTTTTCAACAGTGTCCTCATTGTTGCCAACCGCTATATCTACAAAAACCTGTAAGCCTGGGAGGAAATTTATTAATGGGGGCAAAACATTTAAGTGAAAATCCTCCCCCAAACTTATTCTTTTCACTCACCTCCATTCAAAAGATGATGCAGTAATTTACAGGACATGAAGGTGAGACGGAGGAATTTTAATCAAGATATAATGGCTCCTGTAAGAATAAGAGCTCCTCCGTGGGGTCAGTAGAAAAATACGGCTTTAATCTATGTCCATTCACTTTGAAAAATATACCGTTTTAAACATTTTCTACCTCAACTGCCCCGTGCGGGTATACAGACCGCACAATAAAAGGTCCCTTCCACCGAGATCGTAGCTTACCCGCGTGAAGGTGTAGTCGTGAATCATAAAGAAGGACTTGCTGACCAGGTGTAAACGTTTTCCTCAACATGTTTTTATCGTGAAATACCTTAGTCCGATTCTTTACGATTACAGCATTATCATAAGCTTCATCGCGGAGTTCGCTTAGCTCGTTTAATTGCAGCTTCCGAAAGTTGCAGGCTTGATTTAAGTCAAAGTTGATTTCTTTAATAGCCCACATTGCTTTGTGCTCAATCTCGACTGGCAAGTGACAAGCCTTCCGAAACACTAACCTATATGGAGACATCCCTAGATCGGTTTTATATGCAGTTCGGAAAGCCCAAAGAGCATTCGTCAATTTGGTCGACCAATCTTTTCTATTCTTCGCAACAGTTTTCTCCAAGATTTGTTTGATCTGTCTATTCGAAATCTCAGCCCGCCCGCTCGTTTGGGGATGATAGGGTGTGGAAAGTTTGTGGTTGATTGCATATTTCCGCATCAAAGTCTCGAAAACCTGTTGCAGAAATGTGTCCCGTTATCGCTAATGATAGCGCGTGGGTATCCAAATCGCGAAAAGATGTTTTCTTTTAAGAACTTAATGACAACCTTCTTGTCATTAGTGCGACAAGGAATAGCTTCAACCCACTTTGAGACGTAATCAACCGCAAGCAGTATGTACAGATTCCCAAAGGAGTTGGGAAAGGGACCCATAAAGTCAATGCCCCAAACATCGAAAATTTCAACCACTAAGATGGGTTGCTGTGGCATCTCATTTCTCCGGGAAATCCTACCCGTATGTTGACACTGTGTACAGGTTTTGCAATGATCAAATGCGTCTTTGAACAAGGTCGGCCAATAAAAACCGCATTGCAAAACCTTCTCCGCCGACTTTTTAGGACCGAAGTGACCCCCACATGCCTGATCATGACTAAAAGATAGAACACTCTTGAATTCCTCATTCGGGACACACCGGCGAATGATCTGGTCAAGATAATACTTAAACAGATAGGGTTCATCCCAGTAAAAGTGTTTTACTTAGGATAGAAAATGATGTTTGTCCTGTTTTGACCAATCGCTAGGTATAAGTCCCGTGACAAGATAGTTCACAATATCCCTGAACCAAGGTTCATCGGATACGTTCGAGAGTTGTTCGTCCGGAAAAGAATCATTGATCGGCAGGGTCACAGGTGAAGAAGATATGCGTGAAAGATGGTCGGCTACAACGTTTTCACATGCTTTCTTATCTTTAATAACAAGATCAAATTCTTGTAATAGAAGGATCCAACGTATTAGCCTACCTTTAGCATCCTTCTTCGCCAAAAAATGTTTCAAGGCGGAGTGGTCAGTGTACACAACTATTGGTGAGTCAACAAGTAAGGCCTGAATTTTTCTAATGCAAATACAACCATCAAAAGTTCTTTTTTGGTAGTTGTATAGTTAATTTGAGCATCGTTCAGGGTCTTACTTTCATAATAGATCACGTGTGGCATCTTTTCAATGTGCTGTCCTAAGACTGCACCAACTGCAAAATCTGATGCATCACACATAAGCTCAAAATGGTGGTCCCTATCTGGAGACGATAGAATGGGGGCTGTAGTAAGGGAGTGTTTGAGTGAGTCGAATGCTGCCTCACAATCCGAGTCAAAGTGGAAGGTCATATCCTTGGCCAAGATAAGAGTTAAAGGTCTAGCAATTTTGCTAAAATCCTTAATAAATCTCCTGTAAAAACCTGCATGGCCAAGAAAAGATCGGATATCCTTGACGCTTTTAGGATGAGGAAGGTTTTGAATGACATCTATCTTAGCTCTGTCAACCTCAATGCCTTTTCGTGAAATAACATGTCCAAGCACAATTCCCTCTTGGACCATGAAATGGCATTTTTCCCAATTCAAGGTTAAGTTCTTCTCTTTGCAACGAGTAAGAACTGCGTCAAGATTCGATAGGCAGTCAGAAAAAGAGTCTCCGAAAATCGAGAAATCTTCCATGAAAATCTCCAAAAAATTCTCGACCATGTCCAAGAATATCCCCATCATACACCGCTGAAACGTAGCGGGAGCATTGCATAACCTAAAGGGCATGTGTCTATAAACAAAGGTACCAAAAGGACAAGTAAATGTGGTTTTATCTTGATCCTTTTTGGCAATGGGGACCTGATTATAGCCAGAGTATCCGTCCATAAAGCAATAATACTCACGTCCAGCTAAGCGTTCCAGCATCTGATCAATGAAAGGTAAAGGAAAGTGGTCTTTCCTCGTAGCGGCATTGAGTTTTCTGTAATCAATACATACGCGCCACCCAGTTTGGGTGCGTGTCTGAATTAACTCATTTGCCTCATTGGTAATGACTGTGATGCCAGATTTCTTAGGGACGACATGAATTGGACTCACCCATTGGCTATCGGAGATTGGGTAAATGATACCATTGTTAAGGCATTTAACGATCTCTTTCTTCACCGTATCCTTCATGACGGGGTTCAACTGTATCTGTGGTTCTCGGGTTGGTTTGGAATCATCCATTAAGTGTATATGATGTTCTACAATCAAGGGACTAATCCCTTTGATGTCCGCCATGGTCCAACCAAACGCCTGCCTATTAGATCTCAATACCGTTAAAAGCGCATTCTCTTGCTCTGATGCTAGAGAAGCGGATATGATAACCGGTAAAAACTCATTCTCACCAAAATATGCATATTTAAGATGAGAAGGTAAAAGTTTGAGATCTAATGCTGGTGGAGAAATAATAGAAGGTGGGATCATCGAATGATATTTGGAGTCACAAAGAAGCTCATAGCCTGTGAAAGATACAGACTCGGATGGTGATGAATCAGGAGTGTCGGACTCAAGCGTAGAAAATGTGTCCTCACTAAGATGTGCAAGATCAAATATTGATGTGATAGTGTCATCGAGATCTTCAAAGCAAAGTTCCTCAACTCCGCAACTTTCGGGAGCAATCTTGTGGATAGAGCACACATCAAGTATATGAGCAGAGGGTTCAGATGGCTGACTTCCAATTTTGTAGATGTTCAGTTCAATTGTCATATTTCCAAATGATAAGTTCATTGAACCGTTTCTACAGTTAATGACAGCATTGGAAGTGGCAAGGAATGGTCGACCCAAAATCACCGGAATTTGACTTCGTGGGTTTGCTACAGGTTGTGTATCTAGAACAATGAAGTCCACAGGGAATACAAATTCCCCGACTTTTATCAACACATCCTCTAGTTCACCCCTAGGTTTGGTGATTGAACGGTCTGCCATTTGGAGAGTGCAGTGAGCTGGTTTCAACTCTCCAATCCCTAGCTGCTCATAAACAGAGTATGAAAGTAGGTTAATACTTGCGCCTAGGTCTAAAAGAGCACGGTTGATGTTTTTACCCCCAATAGAAATCGATATCGTAGGACATCCTGGGTCCTTACGTTTCTTTGGTAGCTGTGGGATAAAAGCAGTGCTAACATTATTAGACATGAAGACCTTCTTTGGCACTTGAGTCTTCCTCTTCCTAGTGCACAAGTCTTTAAGAATTTTCGCATAAGCGGGGACTTGTTGAATAGCATCTAGAAGAGGGATGTTGATGTTAATCTGTTTGAACATTTCCATAATCTTCTCCATATGTGGACTCGATTTGTTACCCCTTAATCGATTAGGATAAGGAGCTTTAGTAATAAGCGATGGGTCCATCATAGGAGAAGGTGGTGTGTGTAGACGTGATCCCAGAATAGGAGTGGGGATCATCTGTGGAGGAATAGAAGAGGTGGGTTGAGGTGTCGAGTATAGAGGGAAACGGAGAATAGGCTCGTGAGAAGGCGGTGGGGTAGAAAAACAAGGATCAGAAGTAGAAGTGTGTGTGTGAGGAAAGGTCTCAGCCGGGGTGTTATTGATAGATCTTTCAGCATCATCAAACTCTTCCCCAACATGATTATTCAGCACTCTTCCTGATCTCAACGTTGTGATGGCATTTACATTGTAATGCCCAGGATCAGTAGGGGTTGAGACGGAAGTTTCCCTTTTTCTCTCGCACTCATTTCGGCTTTTAGTCGCGCAATTTCTGCTTCCATCGATCTGATACTCTCAGCTTGGGATGCTAAGTTTTTCTTTATCTCACTGACGAAAGACCTAACCTCAGCCGACACTTCCATGAAATTTGACAAGAGTGACTTCATGGTTTGTGTGAATGTAGAGAACTCGTCAGAACAGGTCAACTGCAAAGGATTAGAGGGTGCAGGAGTGTTGACCTGGTTTTGAAAATTTTGTGACTGGTAGGGGTGCTGAGTGAGTTGAAGTGGTTGCTGTTGTGGTGGAAGAGCCCTTTGAAAATTGTTTTGGTTTGGAACCGTGTTTTGATTTTATTTTTGGTTCCAAGCAAAGTTAGGGTGATTCCTCCAACCCTGATTATATGTGGAAGAATATGGGTCGTTTCTAGGTCTTTGAAAAGGGCATTCGTATGCTCTTGATTTTGAAATGGAGAATTCAATGGACATTCATCCGTCAAATGAGAAGGATCAGAACAGCATCCACATACAGTTTTGGAGAGTGACATCGGATTTAGGGAGGCTGCTAAAAATTTATGTTCCATAGCCTCGAGCTTCTTTTGCATTGCTTCCATTTCAGCTCGAACACCTATGGAAACATCAATTTGGTGTACGCCACCCCTAGACAATGACTGTTTTCCACTCTCCCACTGTAAGGATTTTTCAGCGAACTCTTCTAAAAATTTTCAAGCTTCCCCATCATCTTTGGTCATAAAATTGCCTTGACACATGGCTTCAAGGTTCTGTTTAGTGGTAGGGTTAATGCCCTCATATATGATTCGGCACAGATCCCATCTCGGGATTCCGTGATGTGGACATTGAACCAACAGATCCTTGAAGCGTTCAAAGCACTTCGAGAATGATTCATTCGGAAGCTGGGTGAATTGATTTAGTTCACTACGGACTCGAGCTGTCTTGTGATTAGGGTAGAATTTCTTAAGGAATGCTGCAACGAATTCTTCCCAATTCGAAATGGAATGTGCGGTAGTGTTGTACAGCCACTTCTCGGCTATATCGCACAAGGTAAATGGAAGAAGACTTAGACGCATCGCATCCACAGAAAGTTGTGACGTACTTATCATTGCGTATACATTTTCAAATTTTGTGATAAAGACATATGCATCTTCAGACTCGAGACCGTGGAATTTTGGTAGAAGGTTGATGTATTGGGGTTTAATCTCAAAATTGTCCCCATTGGCTGGTGGAATGGATAAGCAGGTCGAAAGGGGACCTCGCATAGGATAGCACCTCTCCTGGAGAGAGATGCGGGGTGGATTCTGCGCACCTGCGGATGGCGGCAGATTAGTGGTAGAGAAGTTCGATGGAGAAGGATCCATTGATGTGGGTGTGGTGGTGGGTAAAGAAGAGGTAAATGTAGAAATACCGACTTCGGAGTCGATCGGGGAACGCGGACTAAACGGGCACTAGAATCCCGTGTCCAGCCTATCTTGCACTAAAGGGTTTAGCACAAGTGGCAGCGTTGATATAATTAGGGGAAATGAATGAATGTGGTATTTGTTTTGAAAAATATACGGATTTTTTGAAAAAATGATGCAAATCACAACAAATGCAACAAGCAACTCTAAGTCTAGTGGTCACCTAGGTCAAGGCTCTAGACTGCTCCTAACTGCCAAAAGACAAGTCACAGGATTAATCCTCCACTGCCTCTTTGTCTCTCCTGTGGCCAGGTAAGTGCCAGGTATGTGGGAGGTTCTCCACTACGTAAGTAGTGGGCCTAATTAAGTAACCAATTGCCTTAGACACACTTGCTTTAGACACCACAAAAGAAACGCAGATAAGTAATGAATTACCCACGACCTTCTCCTGTCCTAAGTGAGCGCAACGGTCCTTAGAGTCATGTCTAGATATTTTTTAGTTAATGAGGGTAATGCGGATGCAAGTTTGTGATTTTTGGGGCTTAGGAAGGGTAATGAACTCCCCACCTAATCTGAATTTGGCTGTGCCCCTTAAATTCCGTATTAATATGTAAACAACCAAGAATCAAAACACGCACAATTTTTATTGCTTTTTGCGGCGCTGCGAATTTTTGCAAAGAAACCTGCAGCAAATTTGTTATTGGAGCAGATTGAGGAAGGAGATAAGAAAGTGAAGAAGTCATCTGAGAAATTTCGTGCAGCGAAGCTACAGTCTAGCCGCGGTTCTGCCGTAATAGCCTCCTAAAACCGCGGATCCGCGGTTCGATGGTTTGTTCCCTACACAAAAATTTCAAGAACCACTTCTGTTCACCTCCTGAGCTCTCTGGAATATTCCAAATATTTTTCCAATTGCACAGCAGACTCCAGATTTCCTTGCAACAAATCACAACGAATCGTTTAGTGTTTGCGCGAATTTTGATCCCAAAATTATAATGGAATAAACTTTTCAACTCAAATTTCAAAAACGAACGAATTAGCGCACCATCCCCGGCAACGGCGCCATTTGATTTGAATGCTTCTCGGTTCGTGTATAGAAGAAAAGTGTAAGAAATCACAACCAAAAATATTTTGACCGCAATCAATAACGGTGTCGATTTGTAGTGCGTTAGCGAGTGCGGATCGTCCACAGGGAAAGTGTAATCCGTTCGTAGTTCAAATTAGATGAATTGAAAATTAAAGAAAAGAGAAAAGACAATTCAATTCAAGATTTATAAAATGAAGTTCAAGAATTATTTAGATCTAAATATAAAATCAAGAAAAACATTAAAAATCAAGAATCAAGAAGTGATGATATTCAATCCAATAATCAAGAATCGAAGTAAGGCTCGTAGGAATCGATCGAATATTTAGACGTGATGAAATCTATTGATTACGTTTTCTTGTCCATTAATGATTTGATACTAGATCGATGACGATTAATCGAGGTTTAAGGATCTTTCGAAGAAACTAGGCTTTCTTCATCTCATCCTTTGTCCTTTCGATGAATCTCATTCAAAAACTAGCCTCTAGTAAAATCAAGAATCGATCATGGATCACTAATTAAGAGCGAACACAATCAAGAAAGCATCGCTCGAAACTAGGTTTCCGATTCCTCAATTTACAAGAGTTTACAAAACTTATAGGAATTAAGAATCGTTTCAAGATTTGTAACATCATCGTCTATTGATCGTCTCGATTCCTCCACGAGCGGAGTTTTACTCAAACATCATAACAAGAAACACAATCACGAATTGAGATCGAATCATGATGCAAGAATGTAAAGAAAGCAAGATATAGAAATTTCACCTTTATTTATCAACAATTTAGTTACAATTCTCTCAAGATCTACAAGAGGAAAGAACTTGATCGTTGATTTCGGCTTCGCTCGTCTCCTTGAGTCGCGGATCTCCTTGGATCACTTGCTCCGATGAAGTTCGGCATCGCTTTCTAAAGGATCGAAGGCTTCATGCTTGATTTGGTATTCGAAGTTCTTGATTTTTGGCTTTGGAATTTGAATTGGGGATTAGGGTTTACAAGTTGTGTCACTCAACTTGTGTTGGGGAATTGATGTAGGAATCAACAACCTTTGAGAAGAAGCTTTAGGGTCCCTTTTATAGTCTTCATTAGCTTTAGCTTCCTTTAGAAGCTAGGTTTAGTTTAGCTTCCCTTGTAAGCTTGGTAGTTAGGTAGAAGTTTCTAGAGGTAGTTAGTTAGGCTTAGCTTCTTTCATAAGCTTGGAGGTTAGGGAGAAGATTCTAGGCTTTAGGTTGTTAAGTAGCTTGCTTTGGAAGTTTGAGGGTGTTTAGCTTGTACCAAGAGCCTTGCTGTTCTGGCAGAAACTTCTAGAGTTCTCTAGAATTTGCAGTATTTTAAAGGGGTTCTGAAGCTGAGAAGAGCAGCCTGAAGTGAAGCGACGATGATGACGTGGCAGGCCAACCGCGGATCCGCGGCGGGAGTGGGTATTGGGCCGCGGATCCGCGGCCCTTTTAGGTCATCTGTGCTTCAAAATTCCTCATTTGCTTTGTGTTGGCTTCAGTGATGTTTCCTGATATGTGGAATGTTTTAAATATTCTTTGATCACTGCCAGATTAAAGTCTTGGACTTGGCGTATTTTTCTCAGCACTTTTAACTGTTTTTGCTCGTTTCCTGGAATTTCCTGCACAAGTTCTCGAAACAAGTGTTGCGCTATACAAAGATGATGCGATGTCATGATAAACACTCAATTTCCCTCAAAATGTCGGTTTTAGTATACAATACAAGTTATTTGGTATTTTACGGCTGTTTTGCTAATATGTGCTATATTAATACCGAACACCTCTAAATGAGTGCAAATGGTAGGGAAATTGACGTGTTAAAAATGCAATATTTTTGACTGATCAATATATATCAATGTTTCATCAAGTGAGAAAAAGAATCATTTAAGTGAGCTTATATTAGTTAAAATAATATAATATATCACATATATAATTATACATTAAATTATTAAATTAACACTTGATTTAATAACTCGGCTATATTACATATAACCGACTAATATAATATGTATCTTTTTATCGAATCAACACTTGATCCGATAACCCGGCTATATCACATATACCCGGCCGATATCACATATCGCGAGAATAGAATATGGTATCTCATATCGTATTAATCTCGGTCCCGTACATATCACATATGTGCTCCTACTCCGTTTCACCTGAGCCCGGAAACCTCTGTGTAGGACTCTAAAGACTCGTCAATACACCGGCAGTAGGTGATGATCATATCAAACACCCACAAGCTGCAAGCGGTCATCTAAACGTAACAGCCACCCGGGTATTGAGCGATCATAAGATCAATAAGCAAGCCTGCACACACTCCTGTGAATCCAATCAGTAACACTACCGTACAGTCCGGTTTCTTCATCTGATATGTCGCATATCTAGTGTAGGGGTGGTAAATGTCAGACCCCAGTAACTGATAAGTCGTGTCGATGTGAGGCTCATAACGGGTCGAGAAACTACTGATAACACTTACCAGTAGTTCTCCATATCAGCCCTGGCTAGCGACTTCCAGTTATAGCCAATCGAACACAGCACAACATCAACCCCCAATACCGGGAGAGACGAAACCCCTCCTATCGCTCATTGCCTCTATGTGATTCGGGATTGTACCCAAAAGCCACCGTTTTGCACGTTCTCATAAACGTGGTAAGGTGGAAATCAAAGCACAGTGGGAATCATACAAGACTCTATGACGATCTCGGGTCTACAGACTAACCTGTACCAGTGTCACCTGAGAACTGCTATCTGACGATAGGTATAATACCATCTAGGAGTTCTCGGCGAGTCCGATCAGTGTATCCAGTCTCCACTGAGCACCCGTACACCATCTTTGATGTCAAACACCAATGGATATGGGATCATCCATCGCCCATCATATAGGTCAAGATGCGTATACGCTAGTCTACTCTGGAGTATCGATGCCCTGTCTTGATACACCTTCGACTAGGAATAGTTATAGGATGTACTCCTGGACTACCCTGGCCCCACTGGTATGATCTGCATCATAGTCCTAGTAGTCGAGTACATATCCTAAGGGCTTTATCAACATGTGAGAGCAAGACAGTAAACCAATACAAGTCAACATGTTAAGATAAAGTGAAACCAGATAGCATACTATCATGTCGAGCAAGAAATTCCTCTCTCTATATATATATCCAAGCATCCACTATAATATACATCATATGTACAACAATGGCCTCTAGGGCATATACATAACTAAAAATCTCCCACTTGCACTAAGGCCAGCTATTGTAGTATCTCATACCCAACATCTCGAAGAGTCTATCAAATTGTATCTGGGGTATGGCCTTCTTGAATGGATCCACAGTGTTGTCCTTCGTGTCAACTCTCCTGACCTCGATCTCGCGGTGATCAACTATCTCCCGGATCAGGTGATACCGCCTCAGAATATGCCTGGATCTCTGATGGGACCTGGGTTCCTTGGCCAAAGCCACAGCTCCATTGTTATCACAATACAAAGGTATTGGATGCACAATGGACGGAACCACATCAAGTTCAGTGATGAACTTCTTGATCCAGAAAGCCTCTTTGGTAGCATCGTTGGCAACGATGTATTCAGCCTCCATCGTCGAGTCCGCCACGGTTTCCTGTTTGGAACTCTTCCAACAAACCGCCCCTCCATTTAGGGTAAAGACAAATCCCGAGTGCAACTTAGAGTCATCCTTATCACTTTGGAAGCTTGAATCGGTGATGGACTCCACCTGAAGTTCACCGTTACCATACACCAAGAACATCTCCTTAGTCCTTCTCAAGTACTTGAGAATATTCTTCACAGCTGTTCAGTGACTCTCTCCTGGATCTGCTTGATACCTATTCACTACACTTAGTGAGTATGCTACATCGGGTCTGGTATATAGCATCGCGTAAATGATAGAGCCTACTGCCGAAGCATAGGGTATCCCTTGCATGCGAGCTCTTTCTAAATCAGTCTTAGGAGATATCTCTTTGGAGAGAGTGAGTCCAGAGATCGTGCGAAAATTCCCACGCTTGGATTCTTCCATACTAAACCTCTTTAATATGGTGTCAATTTACCTGGATTGGGACAATCCCATTATCCGTTTAGATCTATCTCTATAGATCTTAATTCCCAAAATGCAGGAGGCATCACTGATCGAAAGAATTAAAGTTAACCGCAATCAAGACGGTGTCGCTTTGCAGCTAGCCGGTTGAGCACGGGTCGGTCCATAGGGAGATGGTGTTATCTTACCTTCTTGTCTTAGACGAGTCAATAAAGAATCTGTATGTTTGTTCAGACTAACCTATGTGTATTATTTGCAAGTATAAAGTTGTTAAGAAAAGATACGAGATTATAAGCTAAAGAAATCCGTACTCAAAACCTTTGAGCCGAGTCTTGACCAATTGAAGCTAAGCAATTGGCAACAACATGGATTAGGGGATTTAAGCGCGGTATTCGTGGAATCCGGCTTATTTACCTTTGTCCTTCCGTTCTTGTCTCTTGCTTTCGCCTCCGGCCAAACCGAACGCAACCGGTCGCGGTTAGGAATCACCGTTACCTTATCAGGGTAGGGTGCCTAACGGAGCGCTTGTGTATGGTTTGGGCGGAGTTCAAATGGAAAATAACGGGAAAAGGAATTGGCAAAGAAATGTTAACTTATAATACCGTATTTCTTCTTAACAATAACAATAATTACAACATTCACAAAATGAACAACAAAGAGCAAAAGAGAAGAACAAAGAAAAGAAAAGATTACAAATATTAAGTGCATGAAATAAATTGCAAGTAATTAAAGACAAGGAAATAAATTGCAAGTAATAAAAAGCGATAAAAAGAATACGAAACTAGGACTCAAGACAAGCATGTGATCAATAGCCAACCCTTAAACTTGCAAGCTCAATGAAGAGGTTGCAAGATCAAGGGAAGGGTAGAGAACGCATGTGAAATGAAGTGCTAGTCCCGTGAGAAAATACGACCCTTGAGATCAATAACTAACCCTTAACCATTCAAGCTCAATGAAGAGGTTGAATGATCAAGAGAAAGCAAGAATCTCAAGGGGGAGCAAAACTAACAAGAAAGATAAAAATACCTCATCTTCATTAATCTTCCACTCAAAAAGCTCTCACTACAATTTTAATGGAGAAAGAATGAAGAAGAAGAAGAAGAACAAAACTACACAAAAAAGAGGCTAAAGAAAAGCTCCCTTGGTTGAGCTCAAATCTGCTGTATTTATAGGCAGGGAGTTGAAGATCTAGGGCAACAAACTGGACCCATGTGAAAAGACCATCCTACCCCCCAAAGCCCATGCCCTGAAGCGCCTGTACGGCCGCGGATCCGCTACGAATAGCCCCTATTGGCCGCGGATCCGCGCCCCTACAGTAGGGTTAGGGTGTGGGCAACTTTGTACTTCCCTGGTCTGCTGTCCCCTGTTGTCTGGTACATGTATTTTCTGATAATTTCTTCCAGAATATCTTCAGATTCTTAGTCCAAGATTGCATCTTTTCTTCACTTTTGACTTTATCTCTCTTGAGCTCCGCGCACCCATTGATTCTTGTGCTGCCCCCCTCGTGCTCTGTGCTTGTCCGAGACACGAATGACCGCTGTCATATGTCTTGTCCCTGGAACTGGTACTCGGCACTGGACGGATATGGATGACCGGAACCCGGCTTTTATCTGCTGTGACAGATGTTCTGTATTTGGTGTAACTGTGGAGATTTTGTCTTGATTTGCAATATTTTGACTGAAAACCTGAACTCTGTAAATATGTAACAAACACGGATTAAAAGTACCTACCTATAAACACACGAGCATAAGAATAGGCGGTAAAAAATGCAGTATTCTGATATGAACAATCACCTAGATCTTTCATTGAGAGTCTTTATGATAAGAAGAGTTTGACCGAGTGCAGTATAGGAACATCATTTCCTATCAAGAGTATGTCATCCACGTACAATACGAGGAAGACCACCTTACTCTCTGCCACCTTCTTGTATATACAAGGTTCATCTACATTTTTGATGAAGTCAAACTCTTTGACTACGACATCAAAACAGATTTTCCAACTCCGCGATGCCTGCTTCAACCCGTAGATGGATTTAAGAAGCTTGCACACCTTCCCGCTGCTCCCACTGTCCACGAAGCCCTCTGGCTGAGTCATGTACACGCTCTCTTCTAAATCACCATTTAGAAAGGCGGTCTTAACATCCATTTGCCAGATTTCGTAGTCATGGTATGCAGCAATGCCAAGTAGGATCCGGATGGATTTAAGCATAGCCACTGGAGAAAAGGTTTCATCATAATCTACACCTGGTCGTTGACGATAACCTTTTGCAACAAGTCTAGCTTTGAAAGTCTCAACTTTTCCATCTACACCAAGTTTTTTCTTCAAGATCCACTTGCTCCCGATGGGTTTTACCCCTTCAGGAGCATCTTCCAAAGTCCATACTTTGTTGGTGTACATGGATTCTATCTCAGATTGCATTGCATCCAGCCATTTCACAGAGTCCCCACTCATGATGACCTGCTCGAAGCTAGTTGGGTCATCATCTTCCATGATGCAATCATCGCTCCCACCATCAATGAGAAAACCGTAGTATCTCTCAGGTGGATGAGGAGCCCTACTAGATCGGTGGAGTGGCCGGGGTTCGTTGGAAACTATCGAATTCTCTGGTTCTACTAAATCTTCTGTCGTAGTTTGTATAGCTGGAACCTCTTCCAGTTCTTCCTCCTTGCCACTAATTTTTTTTTCAAGAAATTCCTTTTCTAAAAAGGTGGCATGTCGAGAAACAAGCACCTTTTGTTCCTCATGGTGGTAGAAGATATTTCCTCGCGAATGCTTGGGATATCCTACAAACTTGCATAGAAAAGACCTTGCCTCGAGTTTGTCCGGATTTTGCTTTTTAACATAGGCCGGACAACCCATATCTTAACTCGTTTAAAATATGGTCTCTTCCTACTCTATATCTCATAAGATGTGGTAGGTACAAATTTAGATGGAACTTGATTCAATTGGTATATGGCTATCTCAAGCGCATACCCTCAAAAGGAAATAGGCAACTCAGCAGTGCTCATCATAGAGCGCACCATATCCAATAGGGTGCAATTCCTCCGTTCCGATATACCGTTGTGCTGTGGTGTATGAGGAGTAACCTGAGAGAGAATCCCATTCTCTTTTTGTCACGACCGGAAATGGCACGTGACTGGCCCTTGAATCATATGAAGTCTATAGGACCCCATCTAATTCAAGTAAGCCAAAAATCCCAGAAATCTAAACCATTTTTAAAGAAAGTGTTTTGTTAAAATAAGCCAAATATGCGTTTTTAAAACCACAAATCTTTTCTGAAAATTTCGGCAGAGTTTCCTTTGTAAATACTGGCCCCAAATGGGTACAACATGCATAATATATAAAAAAGCATCCCCAAGCGGGAGCTAGCTCTTCGACAATTGACGGTCACAACCACGCAAGCAATATAATATACAACGCCAAAGGGCGGGGATCAAAACTCAAAAAGGAAACTCAAATCATCATGAAAACCATAATAATACAACGCGCGGCTCTAAGGTCGAAATAATATACAACTGGTCTCTAAGTCAAATAAATAATACAGTCTGGTTAATGGAGTTACTAGATACTACTGAAATAAATAGAGTACAATGGTGGTCACGATGCATGTGAACCCACCTACCAAAGAAAAACACCCGGAATGAAGCAATGTGCCAGCAAAGCCGCAACGAAACCTGTACGACAAAACCTTCAAGAAACTGTGGCACAACGAGGGTGAGTTGCTAACTCGTGTGTAGAAAACATCACCGAGCAGAAATCGTATGTATGACTCAATCTTAGGTCAATACGATTAGTAATATCCTAAAAATGATATAGTCTAAAGCATGATAAGGTGGCAAGGGTAAACATCTATACATAAGTGTAATACCGTGTGCTCGTGTCAGTGCCTCAGATAGCAACATATCGTAAATATGAGGTATGAATAAAATATAATGAAAACAGAATACATATAAGTGAGAAAACTGTTTTCATAATTAGTGAGATTTCATTATATTTAAATAGAGGTATCATCAATGAAATCAGCAGAAAATCAGTGTCTAGCATCGACACAATATCTCAAATCTTAAGGTCTCAATATATAGGTCTCCGGCTATTCGGACTGGCCCCTGGGCTCCGGCTATCCGGACTGGCCCAACTCCGATCGGTATCCTCCGGATATCCGTCGAGTCACAAGAAATCACCGGTCCACTATGCACCCACAAACGGTTCCTCCTCCTCCTCGAATCGGGTGTATCATATCACTTAAGAGCCGAGAAAACTCATGGTGGACTCCTCTCTAATCATATCATGGGAAAACCGCAACTTTCATTTTAAATAGATAATCAGTTTATAAAATCCTTGTGGTTTCTCCAAATCCAGAAATCTCATGGAACTCCAAAATCTAAATCTCAAATATAAATAAACAATAAATTCCAAAATATTGGGCTTCGGCAATCCGGACCGGCCCTAATAATAATGAATGAAAATGAACGTTTAAATATGCATGGCAATCACAGTAATAAATGCAATGTCTAAGCTATCAGCTAACAAGTGATATCAATGAATTAATATTCTCTACAGTGTACGTAGCATGGCAATTACCGATGATGATGTGTGTGAGCCGGTAAGCAGGTGTACGTGGAACATCGCATCATCGATAATGGTGCTGGTGTCCTGACAGCATGATTTCAATAATAGCATATGAAAACCCAATATAAGCATGCAATGCGATGCGAACAACAAGAATATGCGGGAGCTGAATAATAAATACAATAATAAATAATCTACATTAATATATATATATATATATATATATATATATAAATGGGTCATACAGTTTGCCGTTTGAAATAACATGAATCGTGGTGTTTAGAAAATAGGGCTACGGTGTTTTTAAGAAAAGGTACGTCCTTTGAAATATCCGTAGAATCCCTTAGCCTGTATTTAAAAATACTCACGATTCGTTAGTTTTGAAATAGGTATGACCCGAGTCAAGTCTAACATCTACAAGTAAACTACTGGACTAAACTAACAGACTGATCAAAAGAGTAAGGAAAACCACCTAAGTCTGAGTCGATATATATATATATATATATATATATATATATATATATATATATATATATATATAAAATAATCGGTGATCCCGCCTCAATAGTATCCCATACGATATAATATATATAATATGACATCCTCAAGTCAAGATTGCGGATCTATCATCAATATAGCTTGTACGGTAAATCCATCGTACGACATCCCCAAATCTGGGTACGGGTCGAATATCACATTTATCTCATTATTCATCTGGTATCCTTATTATCATGTCCTGTATTAGGGGTACTGATCTAAGTCTAGTACATACTGATACCATCTATATATTTGTATGCGTGTGTATGAAAACACATCGCCTAAGGACCCGCTATAATATCATGTCGTATCTCATAATACAAACCATGTCTCATCACCGATCTCATGGCATCATGCCCAATCACATCGACTCATCTCCAAGTACCATATACTATCCTCATCATCCGTGTATATGTATACGTATATATATATATATATATATATATATATATATATTCCCATTCCCATGTGTGTGTGTGTGTGTGTGTGTGTGTATTCCCTTATACGCACAGTAATAAAATGTATGCGAGTATGTGTGTGTGCATGTATGCAAAACATTACTCTAGGGTTCGCAACTACTAAACTAGCTAAAAACGTTATCTACCAATTACATTAAAATCAACACCTGCTCTACTAAAACCTTCTTGCTAGTAACCAACGTTTCATATAACACGTAATCGTATATATAAATACATATAATATATGTTACACTACGAACTGCGGGGGTGCTATACGCCATCCACCCGACTTCCCCCATAGATATATATCTACTCACTTCGTCCTCTCTTGCTGGAGTCGATGACGCCACGCTCATCCTCGTCATCTCGAAGTCTATGTGGGGGTACCTACAATTTCCAATGCATCATATAGTATTAAGAATCGGACATGAAAACCAAAACGACATGCGAATCGCTTATAGGTTAGAACCTATAGCCTACGCCTGCAAAACCACCAAACAACCCCGTTCGCTGACGTACAAACATCAGATGACGGAACACAATATCAAATACCAAATCCCAAATTAAAACGAAGTCGCAAAACAAGGCAGCAACCCAAGAAAACAACTCCATATTTTGCCGTACGTGAAATTAGCCAATTTTGCATACATGGAGGGTCTATTTTACTGGAGATGAACCCATGGACCAAACACAGATCATTTCAGAAGTACCCAGGCCGCAAATTGCGGCTGTAGGGATTAAATTTGCGGCCATGATGAAAGGGTTTGGTCTCGGGTTTTCAGGGTAGCATCTAGGTAACCTGCACTACTCACTGTGTTTGCTAAATAATTTTCCAGTTCCCCGAGTTTTAGCAGATTCCAATTTACCATCACAAAGTCTATAATAATACGATATCGGGGTTTTCTAAGTTTGCAAATCGGGGTTCTAATCTCTGGTTTAGGTCTTTAATTAAACACCACAAGGGTTTAAGGTCAATATTAAGCCTCAATTTACGCTTCACAATTCATACAAATCCCTAACATCTTCTAGAAATTTTCTAAGTTCACTGATCTTCACTAAAACGGTTATAAACACATATGGATACTAAAGTGAATGAAATACAATGCAAATGGCAATGGAAGTACCTCATTTGGCAACTCAAGAATTTTCTTGAGTTGCCCCAAGTGTCCAAAATACATGCTTTCTTGGTCCAAAGTGTTTGTAGGGAGCTTGTGCACATTTTAGATGAAGTAGGGATGGACTTTTGATGAGTTTTTGATGATGTTTTGAGGTGTTTGAGGAGGGAGGAGGGAGGATGCAGCCATGGTTGAGGGAGGAGAGGAAAATGAAGAAGAAATATTGGAGGGAACAAGAGCCATGACCAAGGTTTGACCCCTCACCTCTCTCTCTCTCTCTCATGCCCATACCCATTTTTCTAATGTTTCCCCTTTTTCTTTTCTTTTCTTTTGTTTTCTTTTCTCATTAATTTTAAAACAAATCCAAGCATGAAAACAAGGATGAAACCATGGTAGGAAAATGTAGCAAATGTGAAAAATGACTTGGTGCATGTCACATGCACAAAACAAGCTTAATGCACGATTAGCGATATTTAATCGTGATTATCTTTAAAATTGTATTTAATTAATTATAAAAATTCATAATTTGCCTAAATCACATAAAACACCCTCATTTCAGAAATTCTTATAATTTTCCAAATATTTCCCAATTTATCGGTAATTAATTATACCGCATTATCAAAATATTCATAATATTTATTATTTAATTAAATAAATTCCTAAAAATAATATTTTATTTTTCTGAAATGTTACAGTCTTCCCCCCTTAAATAAATTTGGTCCCCGAATTTAACTTTAAACTCCCCCAATATCTAAAACATTTCAGCAAAATGATCAAGTCGTCGGGGCTCCGAAATCATAAATTCATAAAACACATCGTAGCGCAATGCATGTGCATGAAAAAAGAGTATATAACTCAAAATCAAAACTCTGTCTAGCATCCCGCAATCATCGGAGTTATGGTGAAGACACCAATGCCAAAATCCAATACGAAAACCAACATGATATACATCGAAACTATACATGTACACATCGTTGTACTTCGTCAAAACATCTAAAATAAATGCATGCCAAACCTTTTTCAAATCACTGTGCGTTGCGCGTAACACGACACGGTGGGAGACGTTTATTGTAAGAAAATAACTATATATATATATATATATATATATATATCCTTTGTTAAATATGCACGCCCCACCGTTTTAAAAACAATTTAGAAGGGTTTCCTTTATTAAATGTCTTGTGTCATCTCAGACACGTAGGTAAATACTAAGACTATAGCTCCTTTTTGGAAATCCCTTCGATAACTATAAATGCATGCAAAAATATATTTAGGTACCGTCCTCTAACTAGTCCTGCTGAGTCACTATATTAAATACTAAATATCATAAAACATGCCGCTCAAAGGAAATAAATCCCAAAATGTATATATGACTGCCATGTCCGTCTGATGCGCACGGAAATCGAAATCAATGAATGTGCCGTACATGTGCACAGAAACAAAATCTAAGTGCAACAGGTGTGCACGAAACACCTGTCAAAGGCAACGAGTGTGCCTGACAGCAATATCAGGTGCATCTGATATGCACGAAGAATCTTGATTTAGTGCATCTGGTGTGCACCAAAATCGCATCAAGCGCGTCAAGTCTGGTCAAAAATCCAACTCAAGTGTACAAGGTGCACGGAAACAAATATTGAGTATCACAATCGAAATCGACGGTATACAACACATTTCAATCCAAATCCAAATCAGGTATACCGTGGTATATAATCTCACAACCATGTGCATCAGTGTGCACAAAATCTAATCAAACTACTAAAAGTGCATGAAAACTATGCCGAAAGCATAAGTCAAATCACATGCATACCATAGGTATGAAATCAAAATCATCATCTCGAATGACATCAAATCGAAGTCAAGTGCAACCATGGTGCACAAATCTCAATCATGCAAATAAATCGCCCAAAATACATAATTCAAAGGTGGCGGAAACAGTCCCGCTCTAGCACATCTCCTAAAGATCTCTGGCCAATTGTCATGGTCACTCATAACATGTCTCGTCGACGATACTGAACTCTGGCCTACTGGGTGTGCGTAATATGACCGATCCTGGGTCTAAGTCCTCTCGTATAGTGTTCCAGAAAGGCTCTGTCGAAGTCTCTCCCAAATCTCATTTCTGCCGAACTTCCTGAAAGTTATCATCCTTCACTAAATCTATGTCTTGTTCCGGAACGGCTGCATACTCATCGCGACTCCTCTTGGAAGATATATATCCATATAAAACGCCCCTGCATGCGTATCACATCTCTGATGTCAGCGGAATGGAACGTCATCTCATCAAGATCTCGTACGAACCTCTTACTCCACTTTTCTCTAATGTCGACTGATTCAGACTCGTCTCTTCATGGCTGCATAGACTGCGCTCTAATGGCTATAATCGTATCTGGAGTCTCCCAAGCAATGTACCCTATCACATGATATCCGAAGGACGTCGAACTTTTCGATCGATTCGTTAAAGTTCCATAATCCCCCAAGAGCTTAACATCTTGGTTACAGTTTAATAGTATTCTAGTACATGCCGCAGTACCTATGGACCAGCCATAGAAAGGCAAACCCAAGCCTCATTAATGGCACCGCTGAACTGCTACAAACCCTATGGTTTCAAAGCGTTCTCATGGTCATTATATCGAGTTAGGGTTTCATTCTTCTAGAGGGTCCACAGAATTACTTGCATGTTTCTCCGAATACTTTAAACTTGGAAAAATGAGTTTCTGACATTCGATCGTCTTCTATCGACTCTCAACGTACCTGCGTGAAGTCGTTTCTAGCTGGAATCAATCAATCTGATGACCTCGCATCGGGGTGTGCAAACGAACCACATGTCCTAGTCATTCATCCTCGGTAACTAGCGATCTTCTATCATATCTCTAAGTATAAACTCATGCTACAGTAGCTCCAACATCTGGGGCGGTATCTCGTCAGTCGCAACAACATTTGGCTCATTTGTCCGCATGTTGAACAGTGTCTCAATCATCAAAATAATCGGTGCATTGGCGGTCATCACATGCTGGCTGGCCTCTAGCAGTAGCTTGATCCCCTGGTGCTGATCTGCACGTCCGAGAAATCTTGTAAAAGCGATCCATCAAACTCCCATAGCGCGAAAATACAATAACATGACACATCTATACAATCGTGTGTCCCTGGAATCACACCCTGGTCAGTCCTCGTCCGTGACAAGCTCATGCTGACGCAACTCTAGCCGTAGCTCTCTCTGCCCGTGTAATCGTGGCGGCAAAACCATAAACCGATATCGATGAAGATAGATCATAGGAATGAATATAATGCTGTGCAAGGAAATGTACATCCTAAGGCTTCTTAAGCGGAGTAGCGTATCGTAAGTATGCCGCGGAACATACACACGGTACGTCACTCTACTTAAGTCACCTACTCCATCAACCAAGGTCAACCTACACGACGAAAGTTTGGGTCTAATACCCCCTCGACTAAGTCTAAGTTCCGTAAGGTCAAGCCTAGATTCCGTATATATACAAACGCCCTAGGATCCGCATAGTCAAACATAGACTCGAACCAAGGTTAACCCAGCATTTTGATACCAACTTTGTTACGACCCGAAATGGCACGTGACTGGCGCTTGAATCATATGAAGTCTATAGGACCCCATCTAATTCAAGTAAGCCAAAAATCCCAGAAATCTAAACCATTTTTAAAGAAAGTGTTTTGTTAAAATAAGCCGAATATGCATTTTTAAAGCCACAAATCTTTTCTAAAAATTTCGGCAGAGTTTCCTTTGTAAATACTGGCCCCAAATGGGTACAACATGCATAATATATAAAAAGGCATCCCCAAGCGGGAGCTAGCTCTTCGTCGATTGACGGTCATAACCACGCAAGCAATATAATATACAACGCCAAAGGGCGAGGATCAAAACTCAAAAAGGAAACTCAAATCATCATGAAAACCATAATAATACAACGCGCGACTCTAAGGTCGAAATAATATACAACCGGTCTCTAAGTCAAATAAATAATACAGTCTGGTTGATGGAGTTACTAGATACAACTGAAATAAATAGAGTACAATGGTGGTCACGATGCAAGTGAACCCACCTACCAAAGCAAAACACCTGGAATGAAGCAGTGTGCCAGCAAAGCCGCAACGAAACCTCTACGGCAAAACCTGCAAGAAACTGTGGCATAACGGGGGTGAGTTGCCAACTCGTGAGTTGAAAACATCACCGAGCAGAAATCGTATGTATGACTCAATCCTAGGTCAATACGATTAGTAATATCCTCAAAATGATATAGTCTAAAGCATGATAAGGTGGCAAGGGTAAACATCATACATAAATGTAATACCGTGTGCTCGTGTTAGTGCTTCAGATAGCAACATATCGTAAATATGAGGTATGAATAAAATATAATGAAAACAGAATACATATAAGTGAGAAAACTGTTTTCATAATTAGTGAGATTTCTTTATATTTAAATAGAGGTATCATTAATGAAATCGGCAGAAAATCAGTGTCTAGCATCGACACAATATCTCAAATCTCAAGGTCTCAATATCTAGGGCTCCGGCTATCCGGACAGGCCCCTTGGCTCCGGCTATCCGGACTAGCCCAACTCTGTTCGGTAGTGCTCTCTTGCCGGGCTCAACGCCATCATCTGCGACCATCTCACCCCAGGGTACCGCACCGGGTCCACTATGCACCCACAGACGGTTCCTCCTCCTCCTCGAATCGGGTGTATCGTATCGCTCAAGAGCCGAGAAAACTCATGGTGGACTCCTCTCAAATCATATCATGGGAAAACCGCAACTTTCATTTTAAATAGATAATCAGTTTATAAAATCCTTGCGGTTTCTCCAAATCCAGAAATCTCATGGAAATCCGAAATCCAAATCTCAAATATAAATAAACAATAAATTCCAAAATATTGGGCTCCGGCAATCTGGACCGGCCCTAATAATAATGAATGAAAATGAATGTTTAAATATGCATGACAATCACAGTAATAAATGCAATATCTAAGCTATCAGCTAACAAGTGATATCAATGAATTAATATTCTCTACAATGTACGTAGCATGGCAATTACCGATGATGATGTGTGTGAGCCGGCAAGCAGGTGTACGTGGAACATACGCATCATCGGTAATGGTGCTGGTGTCCTGACAGCATGATTTCAATAATAGCATATGAAAAACCAGTATAAGCATGCAATGCGATGCGAACAGCAAGAATATGCGGGAGCTGAATAATAAACACAACAATAAATAATCTACATTAATATATATATGGGTCATACAGTTTGCCTTTTGAAATAACATGAATCGTGGTGTTTAGAAAATAGGGCTACGGTGTTTTTAAAAAAAGGTACGTCCTTTGAAATATCCGTAGAATCCCTTGGCCTGTATTTAAAAATACTCACGATTCGTTAGTTTTGAAATAGGTATGACCCGAGTTAAGTCTAACATCTACAAGTAAACTACTGGACTAAACTAACAGACTGATCAAAAGGGTAAGGAAAACCACCTAAGTCTGAGTCGATATATATATATATATATATATATATATATATATATATATATATAATAGTCGGTGATCCCGCCTCAATAGTATCATACACGATACTATATATAATATGAAATCCTCAAGTCAAGAGTGCAGATCTATCATCAATATAGCTCGTACGGTAAATCCATCGTACGGCATCCCCAAATCTGGGTACGGGTCGAATATCACATTTATTTCATTATTCATCTGGTATCCTTATCATCATGTCCTGTATTAGGGGTACTGATCTAAGTCTAGTACATACTGATACCATATATATATATATGTATGCGTGTGTATGAAAACACATCGCCCAAGGACCCGCTATAATATCATGTCGTATCTCATAATACGAACCATGTCTTATCACCGATCTCATGGCATCATGCCCAATCGCATCGACTCATCTTCAAGTACCATATACTATCCTCATCATCCGTTTATATGTATACGTATATATATATATGTATATATATACATAGTCCCATTCCCATGTGTGTGTGTGTGTGTGTGTGTGTGTGTGTGTATACATATCCCCATATACGCACAGTAATAAAATGTATGCGAGTATGTGTGTGTGCATGTATGCAAAACATTACTCTAAGGTTCGCAACTACTAAACTAGCTAAAAACGTTATCTACCAATTACATTAAAATCAACACCTGCTCTACTAAAACCTTCTTGCTAGTAACCAACGTTTCATATAACACGTAATCGTATATATAAATACATATAATATATGTTACACTACGAACTGCGGGGGTGCTATACGCCATCCACCCGACTTCCCCCATAGATATATATCTACTCACTTCGTCCTCTCTTGCTGGAGTCGATGACGCCACGCTCATCCTCATCATCTCGAAGTCCATGTGGGGGTACCTACAATTTCCAATGCATCATATAGTATTAAGAATCGGACATGAAAACCAAAACGACATGCGAATCGCTTATAGGTTAGAACCTATAGCCTACGCCTGCAAAACCACCAAACAACCCCGTTCGCTGACGTACAAACATCAGACGACGGAACACAATATCAAATACTAAATCCCAAATTAAAACGAAGTCGCAAAACAAGGCAGCAACCCAAGAAAACAACTCCAGATTTTGCCTTAGGTGAAATTAACCAATTTTGCATACATGGAGGGTCTATATTACTGGAGATGAAGCCATGGACCAAACACGGATCATTTCAGAAGTACCCAGGCCACAAATTGCGGCCATGGGGATTAAATTTGCGTCCATGATGAAAGGGTTTGGTCTCGTGTCTTCAGGGTTGCATCTAGGTAACCTGCACTACTCACTGTGTTTGCTAAATAATTTTCCAAGTCCCCGAGTTTTAGCAGATTCCTATTTATCATCACAAAGTATACAATAATACGATATCGGGGTTTTCTAAGTTTGCGAGTCGGGGATCTAATATCTGGTTTAGGTCTTTAATCAAACACCACAGGGGTTTAAAGTCAATATTAAGCCTCAATTTACACTTCACAATTCATACAAACCCCTAACCACTTCTATAAATTTTCTAAGTTCGCTAATCTTCAGTAAAACGGTTCTAAACACATATGGATACTAAAGTGAATGAAATACAATGTAAATGGCAATGAAAGTATCTCATTTGGCAACTCAAGAATTTTATTGAGTTGCCCCAAGTGTCCAAAATCCATGCTTTTTTGGTCCAAAGTGTTTGTAGGGAGCATGTGCACATTTTTGATGAAGTGGGGATGGACTTTTGATGCGTTTTTGATGATGTTTTGAGGTTTTTGAGGAGGGAGGAGGGAGGAGGCAGCCATGGTTGAGGGAAGAGAGGAAAATGAAGATTAAATAATGGAGGGAACATGAGCCATGACCAAGGTTTGACCCCTCACCTCTCTCTCTCTCTGATGCCCATACCCATTTTTCTAATGTTTTCCCTTTTTCTTTTCTTTTTTCTTTTCTTTTGTTTTCTTTTCTCATTCATTTTAAAACAAATCCAAGCATGAAAACAAGGAAGAAACCATGGTAGGAAAATGTAGCAAATGTGAAAAATGACTTGGTGCATGTCACATGCAAAAAACAAGCTTAATGCACGATTAGCGATATTTAATCGCGATCAGCATTAAAATTGTATATAATTAATTATAAAAATTCATAATTTGCCTAAATCACATTAAACACTCTCATTTCAGAAATTCCTATAATTTTCCAAATATTTCCCAATTTATCGGTAATTAATTATACCACATTATAAAAATATTCATAATATTTATTATTTAATTAAATAAATTACCAAAAATAATATTTTATTTTTCTGAAATGTTACACTTTTAAATAATCTAGGAACTCATTGCTCAAGTATTCTTCTCCTCGATCAGATCGAAAGATCTTAATACTTTTACCCGTTTGGTTCTCTACTTCGTGCTTATATTCTATGAATTTCTCAAAAACTTCAAATTTGTGTTTCAGCAGGAACACATGTCCGTATCTTGAGAGATCGTCAGCGAATGTAATGAAGTACGAGGAACCATTCCTGGCATGTGTAAACATGGCACCACATACATCACTATGTATCAGTCCCAAGAGTTCCGTAACTCTTTCTCCGTGTCCACTAAATGGAGTTTTGGTCATTTTGCCTTTGAGACATGAATGGCAAGTTTCATAAGATGATAATTCGAACGTATTCAAATATCCATCTTTATGTAACTTAGCTAGTCGTGTCGCATTGATATGACCTAGTCTACAATGCCACAAGAAGGATTCGTTCATTTCTGAACTCTTCCTCTTGCGTGTGTTTTGTACATTAAGAACCGTTGTTTGATCTAGAACGTATATGCTATTATTTAACGAGCCTGATCTAATCAACTTTTGATTCAGGAAGATGTTCATAAAATTATCTTGTACTACAAAATTATATCCTTCTTTACTTAATAAAGAAACTGATATAAGATTGCATATCAGGGTCGGAATGTAATAGCATTCGTTCAGAATCAATGTATTACCATTTGGTAATACATGGTGATATTCGTCAACAGCTTTGGCTGCAATATTTGCACCATTCCCTACTCTTATGGAATGATCACCCTCTCCCAGTTCCCTACCTTTCCGTAGCCCATGTAACATATTATATATGTGGGATCCCGATCCGGTATCTAATACCCAGGACGTAGAGTGAACTGAGAAACAAATCTCGATAACTAATATACCCGAAGAAGATGCATCAACATGCTTATTGTTTATTTGGGCAGCGTGGGAATCCGGATATTCTCCTATTTCCTGTTTTGTCTTATAACAATTATAAGAAAGAACGGAACCAACGTTCCCCTGCTCAGTATAATAAGCGGGTTCGGTCAATACATCCATATTATTATCTTGATTAAGGCCTGACATGGTCGCTACCTGGAGAGAGAGAGAAGAAAACACTTTAGCGTATACTCTTGCAAGATTAGATTGGTTATTAGCTTATCTAATCAGGATGGCTCCCACTGTTTTTATCAAATCTTTCCTAAAACTCTAAAAGGTAAGACTAGCCGGGATTAATTACACCTTACAAGTTCGCCAATCTTTCAGCTAGGTCAGTGTTGGTACTTTGAGGGAGGTTCCCCATGCTATCGCACAGACCTAATTAAAATAAACCTTGTTTTCCCAGAGGCATAACCCCGTTAACACCTTTCTGGACACCTACTTGATCGGCTAATTGTCATGTGTAAAACTCTTCCAGGAGTAACTCTTACTTGCAGTGGGTATTAGGATCCAACTATCTCATAGAAGGTATGCAATCTCATTGCAAATTTCAACACTTGAAATTCCCGATAAATCTTTTGCCCCTAGCAACTTATGGCCTTAACATAGTCAACAAATCATAATTGCTAGCCAAGTTCAACCCGTTATTTCCTGATTGAATTAAACCCACCCGTACGACCCTTAACATAGTCAACAAAGTCGTACGACTACCCTAATCCAATCGCATCTTATGCTTTAGCAGCTAAACACTAATTAGCTACCGCACACTACGCCTTAACATAGTCAACAAACGTAGCACGAATACTAAGTAGGACTTATCTGAAATAACGGAGGGCTATGACAGGTTTTTCAGAAAACCTTTCGCGTAATGAACTTGATATCGTTGTAGAAACAAGTGATTTTGAAAAGGAGTGTTTTTGAGGCTTTTACTAGTTTCGCTAAAGAGGTCACTCCTGGTGAATGTATCTCGGCTCTTTCCTTATCGAATAAGGTGCAGGATATTTCACAAATACCGCTATGCAAAGCAAAAACTATAGAAGCAATAAAAAACAAAACCGAGTGAGTTGTAGTATCTGCTAGTATCGCTAAAGAGGTCACTCCCGGTGAAGGGATCTCGGCTCTTTCCTTATCGAATAAGGTGCTGGATATTCTACAAGGAATACCACTATGCAAAGCAAAAATTAGAGCTACCCTTTTTATAAATTTGATTCTACAACATATTTTAGGTTTTTTTTTCTTTCATTAATCTCATTAATGAATTCCCATCATTTATGCTTTCTAAGTATCACAGAAGAAACGAAAATACAACGTACGCTTATGCCATCCGCATTCGCCACAGTGTCCCATTATGCACCGTTAAGTTACTTAACTAATGGCATACCGGGGTGGGACTAGCACGGGTGAAAAACATAAGCAAAGTTTATTATATATCATATATAAAATAATAAAGCATTCGTCTCACGCATATAAAATGATCACATCACAGTATATCAGCAGCAGAAGATAACATATGAAATATTGGATATACTAGGAGATCCGTGTTTTATTTTAAGCCTGTATAAAACACGGATTCCACGGTCCTGATAAATAGCCAAACCCACATCCCTAAACCCCTACGAGAGCGGAAAGAAACCCTACCAATTCTAGAGTTAGGAGACCCGGTCTCGACTCCTCGAGATGGCCTCCCACTGGACTCTAGAACCCGGTTGCTTGAGCTCTCCTCCTTGGGTCTATCGTAATGCGGAAAAGTAAATAATATACAATGGTGACATCATCCTCAACCCGGAAGTGCCCCAATAAAAGAATATTACATACAATGAATTTTATATGAATGAAAATAAAAACCCTCATCTGACATAAAACCCCCGGCTATTCAAAACACGACGATCCAATATAACATATCACAGCAACACATAACATCACATGTCATAACGCAAGTAAATATGCGTATCCCAATTGTCGTTGATGTATAGCAACGAAACTGGAGATACACCATATACTACACTTACGGTCGCAGAAAAGAAAATGAAAAACTACAACAATTGGAATCGTAACCGTCCATAGACATCATAAACCCGGGATATCACATATCCAAGATTTCATGCCTAACAATGTAAAGCTCGCATTTAGGTCTCACCCATGAAAACACTTTTTCAAAATAAGTCAGATAATTCAATAAGATTTCCGATTACACCCGAGACCGAAATGTTAGATTTACACGCAACAAACAAATTTGTAAATTCCAATTATTGTATCTCATTACAGAAAGCTAGACGACGTTAAACAATTCGATCGAATCAACGAATTCCCAAAATTCCCAGAGAGCTCAACACTTAAGCATAATTAAAAATTCCTAGAAGCATGCCCCAGTACCTACGGAACTACAGCTGAAGGGCCCGACCCAAGCCTCTTAAGAACCATGTTTTAGCCGCGGATCCGCGGTCACTTAAACGAGTTAGGGTTTCGTTCTTCAGGTGTGTCCATAGAATTACCTGCATGATTTTCTGAATATTTTTAACATGAAAAATTTCAAATTTTGAAATTTTTTCCAGAAAGTGGAAAAAATCGGTTATTCGGAGTTCGTTCGGACTTTTAATTTCGCGTACGCAACGCCTAATGCTCTAGCTAGGATCTGATACCACTGTAAGGTTCTTAGGCACTAGAACAAGGTTCTACAAGGCACCAAACATGCTATATTTAAGTTTTTCAAGTGCCAAAAAACCTAAGCAATGATCTTTAGTAGAGAATTAGGGTTAGAAACAACAAGTAAACAACTTTACTTCTAAGAGTTAGGGATTACAACCTTTGTGGTCCGTTCCTTCGCTTCATAAGCTCCGAGTTGAGCTCCCTTCGCTGCGATCATCATGCTACCGGATTCTAGAGAGGCTCCATGAGGTGAATGAGATATCCTTGCTTGAAGACTTCACAATCCAAGATGATCTACCTTGAGGAAACACAAACTTAAGCTTTCACTTCACTAATGAGGTATTAGAAAAGCAAACACCTTAATCTAAGTGGCTAGAATAGATGAGGATGATGAAGTAGGATTTTTGCTCTCTTTTATTTTCATTTTCTCACAAACAATCATCACCTAATAAAAAGCTAGTAAGCTTTATTAAGAGGAAGAAGAAGATAAGTGTGATGAATGAATTATCGTTGAGGTTAGAAATGCAACCAAGGTTAAGCATGACATGCTTAACCCTTGTAGAGAATAAACCATAGGCTAGGGTTAAAAGGTGTTACGACCCAAAATTGGCCCGTGATGGCTCTAATACTACGCAACGCCAAAAGACGTAACGCAGTAAAAGAAAGCCAAAACCCAGAAATCTAAAGCAAGAAAATACGGAAAATATAATATAAGTTTTTGAAACATTTGAAATCGCAACCCAAATTCTTTAAAAGCCCTACTTTCTTTCTTTAAAATTTTGGCAACACCCCCTTTTTGTAAAAACTAGCCAAGATGAATACAATACATATATACGACGCCGTAGCGAAGAAATAAAGACAATAGAGAGAAAGCTGTATATAAAAGACAATAAATCCATAAATAATATACAATATCGTCCTCACCAAGTCTCTAAGTCAACAACATACTAGTAGATGGAGAGTACAAAATACAACGAATGTACAATATGAAATACAGATAATCATCCAACCCACCTAAGCAAAATGGTACTGTGAGCTGATGCAGTATCTGTAGCAAAAGATGATAGATGAATAGCAGAATAGCCTGCCTCGACTACTCTGGGGAACAATCTGAAACACCTGTGGCACAACGGGGGTGAGTTGCCAACTCGTGAATAGTAGATAACATATGCAGGTAATCGCAGGAATGTACGTACAGCATGAATCTAAGATATGCGATTACAGTAATAACATGTCATGCAAATGCTGAATAAAGGAAAGTACACTAGCAGGTACAATCAATATATGAAACTGTAGTAACATGACAAATAGTATGCAATAACCATGCAATAGAGATATGAGAATGTAGATATGCAACTATCATAAGGGTACACTAACAGGTACAACCAATATATGAAACTGTGCATAAAATAGATAAGTGTGAGGTATGGGGTGGAATATGTCATTTCCACGGAAACCTGACATTGTGGCAGGATCACAATCTATCAAGACACTCAAATCCACAATTTCCTCAAATCAGCCCCCAAACTGGGCTCTCATAACATATAAGTCTCACATCTTCTCAATGTACAATATCGAATAGATCTCCTATATCCCGAATGTACAAATCATCAATCTCTTTCATATCCCATATCCAATCTCAATGAATCACCTATATCCCAAGTCGAATCTCAAAATAATTTCTAACATCCTAAAGGTATATATATATTTGCAGAAATAAATATGATGGGGGCAATACACATATATTAGCGTCCCATTCCACTAATATTGGTGTAAGGGTATATATAACAACGGCTAATCCCCTGTTATATACACAAAGGTGTTTAAAAGAAATATCATGAAAACAATGTGCCAAGCATCGACACAGAAATCCTGATAGATACGTATCATACGCTGTCCCAAAAGCACGAGTGCCTAGCTCTGACCCTCGCCTTTCGACGTATGCATACGTGCATGACTCCCAACGGTGTCTCCATGACCCCCGCCGAGTCATTGGTACTGTCACCGGATGGTATGGTTCCCCTGCCGGGCTCATCGGCTCATAGCACATCGACATCCCTTTCTTGCCCCGGGGTACCTCCGGGCCCCACCATGTACCCTCTACGGCCTCGACGCCTCCTTGTAGGGGTATATATAATCAGCACCGATAAAACCCATGGTGGATGCGCAAATATCATATCAAGGAAACCGGGTTTTTCAATGTATGCATAATTTCATGAACTCCCGCGGTTCCCAAATCCAGAAATCATCATGTGAAATCAAAATAGCAATGCGCAAGTCCAGGAATACATATATGCTATATATCTGAAATACGAGCATATAAATGAAAATATGTAGCTGAAACCAGATGTATGCGAAATCAATAAGGTACAGCTAAGTATAGGTATCTACCTATAAGTAAAAGATGTCGTATACCCCCTGGGTATAAGTAGAATATGAAGGATACCCCCCTGGGTATAAGTAAAATATGCACAAGGTATACCTGTAGCTGTATCGCAAGGTGTAGATGTACCTATCACTAAAGGTAGGATACACTATAGGTATACCGATCAGCTAGATGTCAAGTATGGTAAGCAATATAGTATCTATAAAGGATTGTGTGTGACATGGCAATTATTGACGGTGTGTGTGTAGCATAAAATCCGTGCTCATGCAACATGAACCGTCAATAATATGTGCAGTGTCCTACGGCCGCTAGTCACAGTACAACTATATCAAGAAAATACAGTAAAGGCGCAATTCTAACAATGACGTAGAATATGCGACAGGTATTTGAATCCTAGCCCAGACGCATAACGCCATGCGGGCGATTCCCCTGTAGATGTTAAATCTACTTACCTACGCTCCACGCTTGGTGAATCCTACCATCTGCTCCTTCCTGTAGCAGTGTCCGTAGTCCCCTCCTGCAAACCTGCAATTTAGACATGGAAAATATATATAAGCCAAATATTCCGCAAAACGCGATATCGAACCAAAATGATAAACTCGCGTCGCGAACTAAACGCGCGTGTGCACGATACGCTGAATCGTGTGTGTACGCGTCTAAAACCATCGCGACACGCCGCGATACGATGGATCACAGAACCCTCTCACGTATCGCGCGTATCGCGCAAACACAACGAACACCAAAAACGATATATGATACCAGATTTTCCTACAGGACAATTCTTACAAAACTAGACATGCCAAAACACTACAATACACAGCAGAGTACCCTACCCAAAACCCCAAGTCCCCAGACCCCTACATGGCCGCAAATTGCAGCCAAAAGCATTAAATCTGCGGCCATGGTGTTGAATTTGGGGCTCGTGTTCTGGTTGTGGTATCTAGACCTAGTGAGCATGCCCCAGTTTTTCTCAATTTTGTTCTGAAGGCCTCGGGTCAAAAGCAGATCACAGAAAGCTAATATATCGCATAAAAACGACAATTTTCACTAAAAAGGAAACCCTATGGTATTTTAGTGTAATCTGGGTTAATTCTCAGTTAATGTGACCTTAATAACACTAAAATAGGTAGGGTTAACCAACACAATCACCACATAATCAAAGTTCTACATAAATCACCACAACTAGCACAAAACTAGCTAATTAACACAAACCGACGCTAAACTAACACAAAAGCTAGGAAAACTAGGAAAAGAGCTCAGAATTATACCCTAAGGAACCCAAGGAAGCAAGAGAAGAAGTGTATGGAGGAGGAAGAGCTTCTGGGGTGCTGTTGCTGCTGCCTGGAGCTGTTGTTGCTGCTGTTGTTGCCTGAGCTGCTGTTGCTGAAGCTGGAGCAGCTGCTGCTGCTGCTGCTGCTGCTGTGAGGGTGTGTGTGTGTGAGTGAGAGGTTGAGAGGAAAAAAGAGCACAAGAGTGAGAGGAAAAGAAAGGATAGCACCCAATGTCTGTTAGTTATATGTATGCCCTAGAGGCCATTACTATACATAGGATGTATATTGTAGTGGATGCTTGGACATATATAGGGAGGACTTTCTTGCTCGACATGATAGTATGCTATCTGGTTGATCTTTACCTTAACGTGTACACTGATTGTCTCTCTGTTACATGTTGGTAAAGCCCTTAGGATGTGTACTTGACTACCTGGACTATGATGCGGATCATACTAGTGGGGACATGGTAGTCCATAATACATCCTTCAAAGTCCCTAGTCGTGGGTATATCGAGACGGGGCATCGATATACCAGAGTAGACTAGCGTATACCTTCTCGACTCATACAAATGGGCGATGGATGATCCCATATCCATTGGTGTTTGACATCAGAGATGATATACGGGTGCTCAGTGGAGACTGGGTACACTGGACGGACTCGCCGAGAACTCCCAGATGGTATTATACCTTACGTCAGATGGCAGTTCTCTGGTGACACTGGTACAGAGTAGTCTGTTGACCCGAGATCGTCATAGAGTCTTGTGTGGTTCCCACTGTGCTTTGATTTCCACCTTACCACGTCCAAGAGGGCGTGCAAAACGGTGGTTTTTGGGTACAGTCCCGAGTCACATGGAGGCAATGAGCGATAGGAGTGGATTCGTCTCTCCCGGTATAGGGGGTTGATGTTGCGCTGTGTTCGATTGGCTATAACCGGAAATCCCTGGCCAGGGTTGCTGAGATTTACTGGTAAGTGTTACCAGTAGTTTCTCGAACTGTTATAGACCTCATATCGACACGACTTATCGAGCTGTTGGGGTCTGACGTTTACTACCCCTAGGCGAGATATGCGACATATCAGACGACGAGACCGGACTGTACGGTAAGTGTTACTGGTTGGATTCACAGGAGTGTGAGCGGGCTTGCTCGTCGATCTTCTGATCGCTCAATACCCGGGTGGCCGTTACGTTTAGCAGACCGCTTGCGGCTTGTGGGTGTTTGATATGATCATCACCTGCTGCCGGCGTATTGACGAGTCTTTAGAGTCCTACACAGAGGTTTCCTGGCTCAAGCGAAACGAAATAGGAGCGCATATGAGATATGTGCGGGACCGAGAATAATGCGTGTATGTGATACCATATTCTATTCTCGCGATGAATGTATCGATATGGTTGTATGCGATATAACCTAGTTATCGAATCATGGATTGATTCGATAAGCCGATACATTGGATATTAGTCGGTCACATGCGATATGACCGGATCGTTAAATCAGGTGTTGATTTAATGATTTAATGCATAATTATATATTTGATATATTACTTTGCATTAACTAGTATTGGTTCACTTTAAATGGTTTTTCTCACTTGTTTGTGCACATTGTATATGTGATATATTTTTGTGCACAAGTTTGTATCATGTTTGATGATGCATGCTAACTTGGGTTTGTGTAAAGATTAAACCATGGTTATATGAATGGTTAGGGTTTTATTTTCTTATTCATTTATTTATTTATTTATTCTTTTTGAAAATAATAAGCATAAAGAGAAAAAATGGTGGCTTTCTTTGTTTGTATATTGAAGCTTCATGAAGCTTTGAACAAGTCCACCATTTTTGTCTCATGCTTAACCCTAACCATTCCACTTAACCATGATTCATTCTCTACACTTGACCATGGTTGGTTTATGATAAGTATTCATTTATTTTCTATTTTTAATAACACTTATCATATCTTTTTCTTCTTCTTCTTCATCTTCAACATGAAGAAAACCTAGCTACCATCAATGGCAACTAGTGAAAATGAGTGAGAAATCCAATTCTAAATTGAACCAACTTCCTATTTCTTCATCCTCTACCACTTGCCAAGTAGTATAGGGTGTTTTCTTCACAAGTTTCTTGACTTGGTGAAGTTGGATCTTGATCTAGTGATGCCTCAACGTAGATCATCTTCGGCATCGTAGTCGATGACCTAGCCCGCCCATTTCTCCCATGAAGCCGACGATAGAGCCCGGGATTTGATTTGGACAGCAAGGAGACTTCATCATGGAGCTATGAAGGTGGAGAACCGGATCTACAAAGGTTGTATTTCCGTTCACTTAGTTAAGTTGTTAACTACTTTCATTTTTCGCCTAAAATTCTAGTTAACGATCCGTATTAGGGTTTCTTGGCACTTGTAAAATTTGAAATTGGCATGGTTGATGCCTTGTGAGACCTCATTAGTGTGCCTAGGAACCCTACAGTGGTATCAGAGCCTAGCTAGAGCCTTAGGCGAAGTCTAGACGACGTTTGAAATACGCACGAACCGAAACCCTAACCCAAAAATTGCTCTCTGTACATTTTTGAAAATTGTGGATTTTTGAGAATTAAAAATATGCAGAAAAATCAGCAGGAATATCTGAGAGTTACTGTAAAATTCGATACCCTAATTCCATCAAGCCGCCGCGGTTCCGCGGCACAAGCTTGGCTCGTGCGGCGGTTCCGCGGCCTATTTGTCTTATCATGCATTGAATTTTGCACAGTAACTCCTACTTTGCAGTGCTGGTTTTCCTGGGAAATTTTAATATTTATTAAAGAGTTGAAATTTCTGGGTTGTATTGGGAGTTCGTAGATTCGATCGGATTGTCTAATCTTGTCTATGTGTTTTCCGGATAATTATTGAATATGTTAAAAAAGTTCGACCGGATATAAATACCCACCTTTTCCCCTGTCCGGAAATTTCCAAGTGTTGGATTTTTCTGTGGTTTAACGACGTTCTAAGTAGTGCAAGTAACGCGATGGACCCTCTAGAAGACAACAAATCTTAACTCGATTATGTGACCGTCTTGAACTGCCTTTTGAACCTTCGGGTTTGGGGCAGTACGGCGTGCCACATGTGAGGCGTTGGCTTGACCCTTATACGACTGGACCGTTGGTACTGAGGCATGAACTGAATGTTTTTTAAACTTATTTCATGTGTTGATCTGTATCGGGAAAACTTGGGTGTTCGATTGTTTGATCGGAAAGTTTAACATTTTTTATTTATCTGGAATGGGATACAATAATTGGAATTCACAAGTAGTTATGAGATAACTGAATGAATGTTATAAACATAGCAGTTTAGTCTCACTTGATTGGTTGCCACGGAATTTTGATGCGATCAAAAGTCCGTCGCAATCACGTAGCGTACGCGGATACTCGCCGGGTAAACTTAATAGACATCCACACCCCAAAGCCCCGACCAAGTGACTGTAGGAGAACCCCGTCGCCGAAAGCATCCGTCCGGGTGCTCGAGGTAGCGGTGTTCCGCCTTGGTGCACGTCGTCGACGGTATCGGGGGTGCGGCCGCCTACTAAAGTTTGCGACGAGCATTCGATCAGGATGCCAGGAATCTTGTTGAATTACCCGACTTGATATTGAAAAGTTTTTTCGATAATGAGACTAAAATGCGGGGTTTATAATTGTTAGGCATGCGATGTCTAAAGAATTCATTTGATGAGGCATGCGATGTCTATGCAGATTGCGGATTCCAACTGTTGTAGTTTTACACTTTCTTTTCTGTGACCGTAAGTGTAATATGTGATATAGCCGGTTTCGTTGCTATATGTCAACGACGATTGGGATGCGCATATTTACTTACGTTGATGACATGTGATGTTATGTGTTGCTGGATATGTTATATTGGATCGTCGTGTTTGAATAGCCGGGGTTTTTTATGTGAGATGAGTGTTTTCATTTTCATTCATGTAAAAACTTGTATGTAATATTCTTTTATTGGGGCACTTCCAGGTTGCGGAAGATGTCACCTTTTGTATATTATTTACTTTTCCGCACTAGGATAGACCCAAGGAGGAGAGCACAAGTAACCGGGTTCTGGAGTCCAGTGGGAGACCAACTCGAGGAGTCGAGTTCGGGTCTCCTAACTCTAGAATTGGTAAGGTTGCTTGCCGCTCTCGTAGGGGTCTAGGGGTGTGGGTTTGGCTATTCATCGCGACCGTGGAATCCGTGTTTTATACTGGCTCGTATTGAAAACACGGACGTCCTAGTATATCCAATATTTCATATGATTCTTCTGCTGCGATATCTCTGATGTGATCATGTGATGTTCTGTGATAGATACTGTATATAGTATATATGATATATTATATAGACGTTACTTATGTTTTACACCCGCGCTAGCCCTGCCCCGCTCTGCCGTTAGTTACCAAACCTAACGGTGCACGAGGGGACATCGAGGCGAATACGGATGGCATAAGTGTACGTCGTATTTATCTGTGATGTTTAGGTGTTTTAAATGATGGGACTTCATTAATGTGATTAATGAAAATAAAAGAAATCTAAGATGCTGTGGAATCGAATTTCAAAAATAAAACAGGTAGCTACAGTTCTTGCTTTGCACAGCGGTATATGTGATATATCCTGCACCTTATTCGATGAGGAAAGGACCGAGATCCCTTCACCGGGAGTGACTCCTTTAGCAATAACTGGCAGATGCTACACACTCGGTTTGTCTTTTGATTGCTTCTATAGTTTTTGCTTTGCACAGCGATATATATGATATATCCCGCACCTCATTCGACGAGGAAAGGGCCGACGATCCCTTCACCGGGAGTGACCCCTTTAGCAAAACTAAGAAAAGCCTAAAAAACACTCCATTTTAAAATCATTTGATTCTACGATATCAAGTTCATTACGCAATAGGTTTTCAGAAAAACCTGTCGTAGCCCTCCGTCATTTCAGATAAGTACTAGTTAGTATTCATGCTGCGGTAGTTTGGCCTCCATCAAGGCGCAGTGTACGGTAGCTTACTAGTGCTTATCTGCTAGCATATGATGCGATTGGATTAGGGTATTCGTACGGCGTTGTTTGGCCTCCGTCAAGGGTCGTGCGGGTGGGTTTAATTCAATCAGGAAATGACGGGTTGAACTTGACTAGCGGACTATGGGTAGTTTGGCCTCCGTCAAGGTCATTGGACGCTAGGGGCAAAATTATCGGGAATTTCAAGTGTTGAAATTTGCAATGAGATTGCATACCTTCTATGAGATAGTTGGATCCCGATACCCACTGCGAGTAAGAGTGACTCCTGGGAGAGTTTTACACATTACAATTAGCCGATCAAGTAGGTGTCTAGAAAGGTTTTAACGAGGTTACGCCTCTGGGAAAACGAGGTTTACATTAATTAGGTTCGTGCGAAAGCACGGGGGACCTCCCTCAAACTACCGACACTGGCCTGGCTGAAAGATTGGCGAACTTGTAGCGTGTAATTAATCCCGGCTAGTCTTTCCTTTTAGGGTTTGAAGGAAGATTTGATAAAAACGGTGGGAGCCATCCTGATTAGATAAAATAATAACCAATCTATTCTTGAAAGAGCGCACGCTGAGTGTTTTCTTCTCTCTCTCTCCAGGTAGCGACCATATCATGCCTTAATCAAGATAATAATACGGAATATTGACCGAACCCGCTTGTTATACTGAGCTGGGGAACGTTGGTCCCGCTCCAACTTATAATTGTTATAAGACAGAGCAGGAAATAGGGAAATAACAGAATTCCTTTGCCGCCCAAACGAAGGAAGTGCATATGATGCATCTTCTTCGGGTGTGTTCATTACAAAGAACTGTTTCTCAGTATCCTCCGCATCCTGGGTATATGATACCGGATCAGGATCCCAGATATGTAATCTGTTACATAGGGCTACAGATAGGTAGAGAACTGAGAACGGGTGATAAGTTTCATGAGGCAGAAAACGGGGCAAGTGTTGCAGCCAAGTCTGTTGGTCACTGTCACCCTGTATTCCAAATACATTGATTCTGAACGAATGTTATTACATACCGAACCTGATATACAAAATCATATCACTCTCTTTATAAGTAAAGAAATGATAAAATTTTGTATTGTTGGATTATATTTTGAACATTTCCTATATCAAAAGTTGATCGGTTCAGGCACGTTATCTAAAAGCATTGATGTTCTAAATCAAAATACAGTTCTTAATATACGGAACACACACAAGAGGAAGAGTTCAGAAATGAACAAATCCTTCTTGAGGTATTGTAGACTAGGTCATATCAATGCAACCCGACTAGCTTAAGTTACATAAAGATGCATATTTAAATCAGTTTGAATTTACATCTTGTGAAACTTGCCAGTCATGTCACAGAGATAAGATGACCATAGCTCCGTTTACTGGAAACAGAGAAAGAGTTAGTGAACTCTTAGGATGATACATGTTGATGTATGTAGGTCCCCTGTCTACACTTGCCAAGACCGGTTCTTTATACTTCATGAAATTCTCTGATGATCTCTTTTGATTCAGACATATGTTCCTGTTGAAACACAAGTCAGAACCTTTTGAGATATTCACAGAATATAAGTTAGAAGTAGAGAACCAATACGGGTATAAGTATTATGTCCTTTGATGAGATCAAGGAGGAGAATACTTGAGCACGAAGTTCTTGGACTTTTCTAAAGGAGAATGAGATTCTCTCTCAGTATTACTCCTCCGTATACACCATAGCACGATGGTATATCGGGGCGGAGCAATCACACCCTATATGATAAGGTGTGTTCTATGATGAGTACTACTGAGTTACCTATTTCCTTTTTGGGAGTTATGCACTTGAGAAGCTGCATACCTATTAAATATGGTTCAAATCAAATCAGTTGCCTACCATTTCATATATGATATGATAAGGGAAGAGCCCATATCTTAAGATAGTTAAGATTTGGGGTTGTCCAGCCTATGTCTGAAAAGCAAAATCCGGAAAAGCTCGAGGCAAGGTCTGTAATGTAGAACTGGAAAGGATCCAGCTATACAAACTACAGCAGATGATTTGATAAAACCAAAGGATTCAATAGTTACCAACGAACCTCAGCCTCTCCGCCGATCTAGTAGGGTTCCTCACCCACCTGAGAGATACTTCGGTTACTCTATGACAGTGGGAGCGAGGATTGCATCATGAGATGATGACCCAACTAGTTTCGAGCTGGCCATCAGGAGTGGGACTCTGTAAGAATGGCTGGATGCTTAGCGATCTGAGATGGAATCCATGTACACCAACAAAGTATGGACTTTGGTTGCTATATCTGAAGGGTTAAATCCCCATCAGGAGCAAGTATATCTTGAGAAGATTACTTGGTGTAGATAGGAAAAGTTGAGACTTTCAAAGCTAGACTTGTTAAAGCTTTTCGTCATCGACCATGCGTGGATAATGATGAAACCTTTTCAAGTGGCTTTGCTTAAGTCCATACAGATCCTACTTGCCATGGCTACATACCATGACTACGATATCTGGCGGTTGGGTGCCATGACTGCTTTTCTAAATGATGTTTTAGAAGAGAACGTCTATAAGTACACAGCCAGAGGGCTTCGTAGACAGTGGGAGCAGCGGAAACGTGTACTAGATGCTTTATAGGATAAAGCAGGTATCGCGGAGTTGGAACATCTGTTTTGATGTGTTAGTCAAAGAGTTTGACATCATCAAAATGGTAGATGAACCTTGTATAAACAAAAAGGTAGTAGGGAGTATAGTGACGATCCTCGTAGAGTACGTGGATGACATGCTCTTGATAGGGAAGAAGTTTCCTATGCTACGCTCGGTCAATCTCCGTTTATCACAATGATTCTCCATATAGGATCAAAGTGATACCTCCTAAATCCTGGGTTTTGGATCTATGAGATAGATCTAATTGGATGTTAGGATTCTCACTAGTTGTAGTGAGATGGTATCAATCGATCCTGGGGAGAATCACTGGAAGGGTTCCAGGGTGATAAGGACGACTGAAAGTCAGTCACAGGCATTGTCTTTACCCTCAGTAAAGGGACGGTATGTTGGAAGAGTTCCAAGCTAGATACCGTGGCATACTAGACGATAAAGGCTCGATACATCGCTACTTAAGATGCTACCAAAGAGGCAGTCTGAATGTATATTGGTTCATGAGATGAACTACGTTCCTACCATTGTGAGACAATGGAGTTGTGGCTTATGCCAAGGAACTTCCGTCCCATCAGTGATCCAGACATATTCTAAGGCAGTATCACCTGATCATGAAAATGGTTGATCTTCAGGGGATCGAGGTAAGGAGAGTTGACTCAGAGGACAACACGGTGGATCCACTCACGAAGGCCTTTTTTCCCAGAAAGAGACTTTAATGGGATGGTTGAGTATGAGATACTACAACCACTGCTATCAGATGGCCCTAGTGCAAGTGGGAGATTGTTAGTTATATGTATGCCCTAGAGGCCATTACTATACATAGGATGTATATTGTAGTGGATGCTTGGACATATATAGGGAGGACTTTCTTGCTCGACATGATAGTATGCTATCTGGTTGATCTTTACCTTAACGTGTACACTGATTGTCTCTCTGTTACATGTTGGTAAAGCCCTTAGGATGTGTACTTGACTATCTGGACTATGATGCAGATCATACTAGTGGGGACATGGTAGTCCATAAGTACATCCTTCAAAGTCCCTAGTCGTGGGTATATCGAGACGGGGCATCGATATACCAGAGTAGACTAGCGTATACCTTCTCGACTCATGCAGATGGGCGATGGATGATCCCATATCCATTGGTGTTTGACATCAGAGATGATATACGGGTGCTCAGTGGAGACTGGGTACACTGGACGGACTCGCCGAGAACTCCCAGATGGTATTATACCTTACGTCAGATGGCAGTTCTTTGGTGACACTGGTACAGAGTAGTCTGTTGACCCGAGATCGTCATAGAGTCTTGTGTGGTTCCCACTGTGCTTTGATTTCCACCTTACCACGTCCAAGTGGGCGTGCAAAACGGTGGTTTTTGGGTACAGTCCCGAGTCACATGGAGGAAATGAGCGATAGGAGGGGATTCGTCTCTCCCGGTATAGGGGGTTGATGTTGCGCTGTGTTCGATTGGCTATAACCGGAAATCCCTGGCCAGGGTTGCTGAGATTTACTGGTAAGTGTTACCAGTAGTTTCTCGAACTGTTATAGACCTCATATCGACACAACTTATCGAGCTGTTGGGGTCTGACGTTTACCACCCCTAGGCGAGATATGCGACATATCAGACGACGAGACCGGACTGTACGGTAAGTGTTACTAGTTGGATTCACAGGAGTGTGAGCGGGCTTGCTCGTCGATCTTCTGATCGCTCAATACCCGGGTGGCCGTTATGTTTAGCAGACCGCTTGCGGCTTGTGGGTGTTTGATATGATCATCACCTGCTGCCGGCGTATTGACGAGTCTTTAGAGTCCTACACAGAGGTTTCCTGGCTCAAGCGAAATGAAATAAGAGCGCATATGAGATATGTGCGGGACCGAGAATAATGCGTGTATGTGATACCGTATTCTATTCTCGCGATGAATGTATCGATATGGTTGTATGCGATATAACCTAGTTATCGAATCAAGGATTGATTCGATAAGCCGATACATTGGATATTAGTCGGTCACATGCGATATGACCGGATCGTTAAATCAAGTGTTGATTTAATGATTTAATGCATAATTATATATTTGATATATTACTTTGCATTAACTAGTATTGATTCACTTTAAATGGTTTTTCTCACTTGTTTGTGCACATTGTATATGTGATATATTTTTGTGCACAAGTTTGTATCATGTTTGATGATGCATGCTAACTTGGATTTGTGTAAAGATTAAACCATGGTTATATGAATGGTTAGGGTTTTATTTTCTTATTCATTTATTTATTTATTTATTCTTTTTGAAAATAATAAGCATAAAGAGAAAAAATGGTGGCTTTCTTTGTTTGTATATTGAAGCTTTGAACAAGTCCACCATTTTTGTCTCATGCTTAACCCTAACCATTCCACTTAACCATGATTCATTCTCTACACTTGACCATGGTTGGTTTATGATAAGTATTCATTTATTTTCTATTTTTAATAACACTTATCATACCTTTTTCTTCTTTTTCTTCAGCTTCAACATGAAGAAAACCTAGCTACCATCAATGGCAACTAGTGAAAATGAGTGAGAAATCCAATTCTAAAGTGAACCCACTTCCTATTTCTTCATCCTCTACCACTTGCCAAGTAGTATAGGGTGTTTTCTTCACAAGTTTCTTGACTTGGTGAAGTTGGAGCTTGATCTAGTGATGCCTCGACGTAGATCATCTTCTGCATCATAGTCGATGACCTAGCCCGCCCATTTCTCCCATGAAGCCGACGCTAGAGCCCGGGATTTGATTTGGACAGCAAGGAGACTTCATCATGGAGCTATGGAGGTGGAGAACCGGATCTACAAAGGTTGTATTTCCGTTCACTTAGTTAAGTTGTTAACTAGTTTCATTTTTCGCCTAAAATTCTAGTTAACGAACCGTATTAGGGTTTCTCGGCACTTGTAAAATTTGAAATTGGCATGGTTGATGCCTTGTGAGACCTCATTAGTGTGCCTAGGAACCCTACAATGTCAACCCCTCCACTCTCTCTCTTCATTTAATGAGGCATGGCAAAGGCCATTATGCCCCATCATTCACTCTCTCTCTCCTTTTCTCACATGGTCAACACTTCAACCCAAATTTAAATCCTTTTAAATTCATTTTTCATTTTAAAACAACCATCATGCTTAAAACCCATAACACTTAAAATAAATTATAAAACTAGATTAGGGAATGGTTAGTTCACCATTTTGCTAATCATGGTTAAACCCCCAAAACAACCCTAGTTATCATGCACAAGTGTGTGCAAGCCTAGGAAAAATCTAATAAAATATTCAATAAATAGGATAAAATAATTAAAAACCAAATTGTTAAACCTTTTTATTAAAAACTATATATAAAAATATAATTAGCTACAAAACACATTCTAAGGTGCTACAAAAGGTTAGGTTAACAAATATCTAGTAAATATCTAAAGAGTGGACAAAGTCAACAAAACAAAATATCTTAACTTTAACCCATAATTTAGAATTAACTAAAAAGAAAATGTTAACCTTAATTTAAACCCTAGCATGGTTTAATCTCATAAAGCCTAGTTGCATTTGTAACCTAGCATGCTACAATATTATATATCACATATATAATATTTAATGTAACAAAAGAAAATAATACAATTAACATATATCACTCACACACACACACACACACACACACACACACACACACACATATATATATCAATGTATCATCAAGTGAGAAAAAGAATCATTTAAGAGAGCTTATATTAGTTATTGTAATGTAATATATCACATATATAATTATACATTAAATTATTAAATCAACACTTGATTTAATAACCCGGCTATATTACATATAACCGACTAATATAATATGTATCTTTTTATCGAATCAACACTGGATCCGATAACCCGGCTATATTACATATACCCGGCCGATATCACATATCGCGAGGATAGAATATGGTATCTCATATCGTATTAATCTCGGTCCCGCACATATCACATATGTGCTCCTACTCTGTTTCGCCTAAGCCCGGAAACCTCTGTGTAGGACTCTAAAGACTTATCAATACGCCGGCAGTAGGTGATGATCATATCAAACACTCACAAGCTGCAAGCGGTAAGCTAAACGTAACAGCCACCCGGGTATTGAGTGATCAGAAGATCAACAAGCAAGCCTGCACACACTCCTGTGAATCCAATCAGTAACACTACCGTACAGTCCGGTCTCTTTGTCTGATATATCGCATATCCAGTCTAGTGGTGGTAAACGTCAGACCCCAGTAACTGATAAGTCATGTCGATGTGAGGCTCATAACGGATCGAGAAACTACTGATAACACTTACCAGTAGGTCTCCATATTAGCCCTGGCCCGGGACTTCCAGTTATAGCCAATCGAACACAGCGCAACATCAACCCCCAATACCGGGAGAGACGAAACCCCTCCTATCGCCCATTGCCTCCATATGATTCGGGACTGTACCCAAAAGCCACTGTTTTGCACGTTCTCATGAATGTGGTAAGGTGGAAATCAAAACACAGTGGGAATCACACAAGACTCTATGACGATCTCGGGTTTACAGACTAATCTGTACCAGTGTCACCAGAGAACTGCTATTTGACGATAATTATAATACCATCTAGGAGTTCTCGGCGAGTCCGTTCAGTATACCCAGCCTCCACTGATCACCTGTACACCATCTTTGATGTCAAAAACCAATGGATATGGGATCATCCATCGCCCATCATATATGTCAAGATGCATATACACCAGTCTACTCTGGAGTATTGATGCCCTGTCTTGATACACCCTCGACTAGGAACAGTTATAGGATATACTCTTGGAGTACCCTGGCCCCATTAGTATGATCTGCATCATAGTCCTAGTAGTCGAGTATATATCCTAAGGGCTTTATCAACATGTGAGAGCAAGACAGTAAACCAATACAAGTCAACATGTTAAAACAAAGTTAAACCAGATAGCATACTATCATGTCGAGCAAGAAAGTCCTCTTTATATATATCCAAGCATCCATTATAATATACATCATATGTACAACAATGTCCTTTAGGGCATATACATAACTAACAGCACGCTTGGCGCTGAGCGCCAGACTTGGAGCGCTAAGGCGCTTCTTATGAAATAGCGCACACGTGAGGATCATGTGATGCGCTTGGTGCTGAGTGCTGGCCAATGAGTGCTGAGAGCTCTTGATCAATCCTGTGCTCTGAGAATTAAGTTCTCGTTTATAAGAGACTTTGTCTCGTGGATCTAAGAACTAAGTTCTTATTTTAATAGGAGATGTTACAATCTCTTCTGTTTTTGTGAAAGACTTTGTCTTCGTTTTATGGATCTGTGATCTAAAGAGAAATAAGTTCTTCTCTCTCCCTTTTTTATGATGAGATGCTCCAATCTCTTCTACTTTTATGAAAGACTTTTGTCTTCGTAGATCTATGATCTAGAAAAAGAACTAAGTTCTTCCTTTTTGACGAGATGCTTTGATCTCTCTGTTTTATTTACCTTGAAGAAATTCTTCTTCCGAGAGCTTGCTCTTCTTTTTGAAATTTCTCAAAGTTTGGGGGGGGGGGGTTTCTTCCGTATAAAACTTATGGGGAGTTTCTTCTATTTAAGACTTGAAGTCTTGAGGCCTTTATATAGTAGAGACTGATCAGTTAAGGCAATTTTTTTCTGATTGATTTGGGGAATTTCCCACCGTTGGATCTTTGATCCTAGGGCTTCTGTTTTACAGAAGACAATCTTCTTGTTTTTAACAAGATTGTGAAAATGTCTTCCCATACAGAGCTTATTCTGTATCTTGGTGATTTTTAATCACCATTGGATCTTTGATCCAACGGTGCTCTGATTTACAGAGCACAATCTTTCTTATTTAGAAAGATTTGAGGAGTATTTGTTCAACAGAATTCAATTCTGTAATTTGATGATTTATTCATCTTCGTTGGATTTTTTATCCAAGGGTGGAGAGCATTTAGTTCTAGCGCCGGCGCTCTCGTGCTTTGCACGTGAGGCGTTGCCTCAGAGTCTTTGACTCTTGGTGCTGGATGCTCTTGTGCCTTGTACGTGAGGCGCTGCCTCAGATTCTTGGACTCTTAGCGCTGGGCGCTCTCGCGCTTTGCACGTGAGGCGCTGCCTCAGAATCTTTGACTCTTAGCGCTTGCGCTGAGACAGTTGTTACATTCTTTGCATGTGGAGTTTTCCCTTTTTATTTTTTTTATTGTTATTATTTTATAAGGGAGCAAGTTTTGAGCCAAAATTTTGGTGGGAACAATGGTATCAGAGCCAATCTAGAATATTAGGGTAGCTTGTAGCGACGTTAGAAATCCGCCATTTTTATCGCGCAAAAACTGCCGAAAAAACAATTTTCAAAATTGATGTTTTTAAGTTGTTTGCACACCCGGCGGGCTCACGATTTGAACTGAGAAGCCACGGGGTAGAGAGTGTGTACCCTGGGGATGCCCCGGAGGGGACCAGAGGTCGGGCCCATACCCCAAAACCACCACTTGGTGGCCTTGGGGGTGGGTGACCTGATAGCACCCCAAATGGGTGCTCTCGGGTCTGCCAACTTCTGGGGGCCACCTCGAGGTGGCCCCCAGGGGTGGGTACCCCTGAGGCCCCCCTATTCGATACTTTTTTGTGGGTCTTCACCTTCGTGAAGATTTGAGCGGGTTTTGAGTTCATTTCAACTCCCGGATTGGCTTAAAACGATTGGTTTTGAAACTTTAGCTCACTGAATTTTTCAAGTGTTGGAAAAATTAGTTTAGTTTGCTAATTGCGTGCGGAATTATAATGTCACGGTTATTATAAAAGCTTTGTGATGTGTGATACAATTATTAGAATCCGGATTAATTAGTTTTTGTGAAAACTAAGTTAATATATTATAAAGCTAGTCGTTTAGTCTAAATTGATTGATTGCCACGAAGTTTTGATTCGGATCAAAACTCCGTCACAATTGCGTATTGTACACGATCACTAAGCTAGGAATCTTGTTGAATTATCCGATAATCAATTGAAAAGAGTTTTCAATTTGAGACTAAAATGCAAGTTTTACATGTTAGGCATGAAATCCGAAATATGAGATATTCCGGGTTTATGATGTCTAAGAATATTGCGGATTCTAATCATTGCAGTTTTCTATTTATTTTCTGCGACCGTAAGTGTAATATGTGGAGTATCCCAATCTCGTTGCTATATGTCAATGAGTTTCGGGATACGCATATTTACTTACGTTGATGACATGAGTTGTTATGTGTTGCTGTTGATATAATTTATTGGATCGTCGTAAAAGAATAGCCGGGGGGTTTTATGTGAGATGAGGTTTTTTTTTATTTTTCATTCATGTAAAATCTGTATGTAATATTCTTTTATTAGGGCACTTCCGGGTTGAGGATGATGTCACCACTGTTGTATATTATTTACTTTTCCGCATTAGGATAGACCCAAGACGGGGAGCACAAGTAACCGGGTTCTAGAGTCCAGTGGGAGACCATCTCAAGAAGTCGAGACCGGGTCTCTTAACTCTAGAATTGGCAGGGTTACTTGCCGCTCTCGTAGGGCTCTAGGGATGTGGGTTTGGTTATTCATCATGACCGTGGAATCAATGTTTTACATTATTGGCTAAATTTAAAATACGGACATCCTAGTATATCCAATATTTCATATGTTGCTTCTGCCGCTTATTTCTGTGATGTTGATCATATAACTGCGTGAGACGAATGTAATATTATATATATGATATATAATAAACGTTGCTTATGTTTTGGACCCGCGCAGTCCAGCCCCCGCTCTGCCGGTAGTTAAGTAACCTAACGGTGCATGACAGGGCCCCGTGGCGAATGCGGATGGCATAAGCGTACGTTTTATTTTCGTTTCATTTTTCTGTGATGTTTAGGAAACATTAAATGATGGGACTTCATTAATGAGTTTAATGAAAAGAAAGAAACCAAACGATGTTGTAGAATCAAATTTTCAAAAAGGGAAGCTCTAGTTTTTGCTTTGCACAGTGGTATTCCTTGATGAATATCCAGCACCTCATTCGATGAGGAAAGAGCCGAGATCCCTTCACCGGGAGTGACCTCTTTAGTGAAACTAGCAAATGGTACAACCCACTCGGTTTTGTCTTTTGACTGCTTATCTAGTTCTTTCTTTGCACAGTGGTATTCTTTGATGAATATCCAGCACCTAATTTGATGAGGAAAGAGCCGAGATCCCTTCACCGGGAGTGACCTCTTTAGCGAAGGTAGAAAAACCTCAAAAACACTCCTTTTCAAAATCACTAGATTTTACAACGATATCATGTTCATTACGCTCATGGTTTTCTTAAAAATCTGTGTAGCCCTCCGTCATTTCAGATAAGTACTATTTAGTATTCGTGCTGCTTTTGTTGACCTCCGTCAAGGCGTAGTGTGCGGTAGCTGATTAGTGCTTATCTGCCCGCATAAGATGCGATTGGATTCGGGTAGTCGTACGGCCTTATTGACCTCCGTCAAGGGTCGTGCGGGTTGGTTTAATTCAATCAAGAAATGAACGGGTTGAACTTGACTAGCAGCCTATGGTTTTTTGACCTCCGTCAAGGTCATAGGAAGCTAGGGGTAAAAACAATTATCAGGAATTTCAAGTGTTGAAATTTGCAATGAGATTGCATACTTTCTATGAGATAGTTGGATACCGATACCCACTGCGAGTAAGAGTTATTCCTGGGAGAGTTTTACACATCATAATTAGCCGATCAAGTAGGAGTCTAGAAAGGTGTTAACGGGGTTATGCCCCTGGGAAAACGAGGTTTATTTTAATTAGGTCCGTGCGAAAGCACGGGGAACCTCCCTCAAAGTACCGACACTGGCCTGGATGAAAGATTGGCGAACTTGTAGGGTGTAATTAATCCCGGCTAGTCTTACCTTTGTTGGAGACAGTGCCCTCAGAGTCAATTATTGGATCACAGGCATGTGATTGCAATGATTGAGGGGAGGACCTATCCCAGTAGGACAGTCTTACTCGAGATGATAGTATGCTATCTGGTTTATCTTTATCATCGTGTACTGATTTAGGTGACCTTACGAGTCGCTATTACACGTTGATAGAGCCCTTAGGATTCTTGCTTGACTACCAGCAGTATGAGGGCGATCATATACGTGAGAGCTGGAGTCTATAAGCACATCCTTAAAAGGTCCCTAGTCGTGGGAGTTTCGAGACAGGGCATCGATTCTCCAGAGTAGACTAGTGTATACAGTCGAGACCCCGACGAGGGGCGGTGGCCGGTCTCACAAGCCACTGGTGTCTGTTGGTTCACCTAAGATGTATACAGGTGCTCATTGGGTTATGAGTACACCGGACAGGACTCGCCGGGAACCTGCTAGTTGGGATTATACCAGACGTCAGATAGCAGTTCCCAGGTGACATGTGTACAGGTTAGTTCATCGACCTGAGATCGTCATTTGTCTCATGTGAGTTCCCACTGTGCTTTGATTACTACCCTACCACGGCTCAAAGGAGTCGTGCAAACAGGTTTTAGTTGGGTACAGTCCCGAGCCACATGGAGGCAGTGAGCGGATCTGCAGGGGTTCGTCTCTCTTGGTATTGGGGGTGAGGTCGCGCTGTGTCTAGGAGAGCCATTACACAAAGCCCTCGGCCGAGGCAGGAGATTTACTGGTAGGTATTCCAGTAGTATCTCGGGGTATTCTGGGCTACACTCCGACACTACTTGTACCGCTTTTGGGGGTCTGACTTTTACCAACCCCTAGGCCCGCCATGCGATACTCATAGACGAACGGACCGGACTGTACGGATATTGTCACTGACAGGCTCAGTAGGGTGTCAGGATGGGTTCGCTCATCGACGTCCCTTTTGGTCAAAAGCTGGTAGCCCGTCACATATGGCTAATACCTCTGACGTGCTAGTGGTTAAATCCACAGCCATAGTATTGACGAGTCTTTAGAGTCCACCACACTCAGTTACTCAAGTTTCGGGCGAAACGCTGTAGAGACCGTATGGAGATATGGCAGGGTTCGATCAGATATGTGCGGTATTGCACGGATCGTGATTGGACGGTTTTTACTATTCGGCTTTGGCTTAAGCCGGATCCTAGTATTAGACAGTGTAGATTTTGTCTCTTTGCATTTGTATTCAGTGGGAATACAAATGCGGGCATGTATATGCAGTAGCGGGGTTTTCCTGTAATTTATTACGGGATCAGTTTTCTGAAGTTGCCAGTTTGCATTCCGTTCCGGCCGGTTTTCCTTTGTTCATTCGCGGCCAGACTTTTCGTTGGAGGGTGTTATTTGCAGTTTGCAAATAACATTTTGTGGAGGAGTTTCTTGCATATTTGTGGCCTCTTCATCATGAGATGCTTTTCTTGTCCATTCCTTTACTTTTCATGTGATGGTTTTGGATGTGATGAGATTAGAAATGGGTGTGACTTTGTTATCATTTCTTTTGGGGTGTGGTCACCTTTATTCCTCTCCTACACTCACCTCCTTTCATGGATTCACTCCCCTATATATTTTTGGCCGTCCACTTGAGGAGAGAGGTGAGAAGTTCATTTTTCATGTGTGGCAATTTGCATCATCTCATTTTCTTGTAAGAAAAATGAAAGCACCATTTTTCCTTAACCTCATTGCTTCCTCCATCCTCCATGGCAACTAAACCCCAAAGAGACAAAGACTCTACACTAGCCTACAGCAAATCTTGGACGCGTCGGCTAGCCAACTTCGCGCCCGAGTTTCCTCGGTCCAGAGGTGGGAGCCCGTAAAAGAATCTGGCTACGTGGTGCCCTTTTCGACGAGGAGGTGACGGACAGAGATTCCGCGGGAGATCGGAGTGGAGACGAAGACCGGAGGACACGGATCGCTTGGTATAGCTCTCTTCCCTTCTCTTGTTAACTAGCATTAGGTTAATGGTCACGATCCGGGTTTTATTGTCCGCGGTAGCGCCGGTTAAAGTTAAGAAAAAAATTTTGATTCCGCATTTTGGCCTCGAGTAGACGGCCGGGGCGCTGCCGTGGCGCAACATGGTATCAGAGCCACGCCATTAACCTAGTCTAGCTTGCTCTAGTATGTTTAAAGACTCGATCGAACAAAATCCCAAAAACCATATTTCGTGTGCATCAGGTTTCTGTCGAAATTTTTTGGACTCTAAAAATTTTTCAGGTTGTTTCAGAATGATGTGCAGGGTGTTCTAAGAATTCTGCAAAAATTTGGTGACCTGATTCCACTTTTCCACCGCAGAACCGCGCCCAAACCCATGCATTGGCCGCGGTTCCGCGGCCATAATATCTCCACGTGGCGCCAAATTTTTTCAGAGGCTCTTGGACTTGAAAATATGGGTTTTGGGACATTCTTTTTGGGCCCAGATTTTCTGTGAGTGCTACAGTAGTGCTTGGGGCCCACTTAGGTATATTTGTTCGATCGGATATTTTAAACATGCCAGTTCACAGTATTTACATTATATCTGCGACCGTGAATGTCACTCGATCGGTAAATCCTGCCTAACTGCTATAGCCCGGTTAGACGGATTTGCGAACGTAACATTCACGTTGATGTTCTGTGTTTATGCTGTGTTGTTGCGGATTGGTCGTGGGGGATAGCCTGGATGCAATGTTAGTACAGTTTTTGTTTTATATGTACATTTGATATTGCGGGGCGAGCGTCCGACATGTGGATTGCCGTCACTGCCTGTTTGTATTATTCTTTTGGGACACGACCTGGTTGCGGTCGATGTACCCGTTGTATGTATATTTTCCTTTCTGTACTAGGTTTGCCACGCGGAGGGGTGCACGGATAGCCGAGTTCTAGAAGGCAACGAGCCCGCATCTCATGGCGTTGAGACGGAGGGGGCTTTACTCTAGAATTGGCGGGCTATTCGCCGCACTCGTAGGGGGTACAGGTTGACCCAGGAGGGGTGCCCAAGTTGCCGAATTCCGTGAAGTGCTGGGTGGTCCATTCACGTTGCTGAAGGGGGCTGCCTCGCTTCAGGTTTTGGCGGGTGACTTGCCGCGCCCGTAGGGGTCTAGGATTCTCATTGCACAGGCTATCCACACGACCAGGGGAACGTCGGGTTTCGGTAGCGGCTCTATGAAACCCGGGGATCCTAGATATCTGTATTGTTCTATGATGCTGGTTACATTTCTGTGATGTTGCATTTTATCACGCCTTGAGCGAATATTATATATTGCTATATATATTAGTAGATGTTGTATATGTTTTGCATCCGCGCTAGTCCAGTCCCCGCTCTGTCGTTAGTTAAGTAACCTAACGGGTGATGACGGGACCCAGTGGCGAATGCGGATGGCATATACGTACATCATTATTTTCGTTCTTTTGTGGTGTGATCAATTGATGGGACTGTGTTGATTCGGATCAATGCAAGCTAAAAAAACCTATTCTGATGTTGTTGGAACACTTTTTCAAAAAGCTGTTATTGCAAGGGCGTTCTCTTTTGTTTTGCACAGTGGTATTCAGTTGGAATATCCTGCTCCTCAGTCGACGAGGCAAGGGCCGAGATCCCTTCACCGGGAGTGACCCCTTGGACAAAAGTTTGCGTCAGGGCAATAACTTCACTATAGCCGATTACTTTTTGCTTTGCATCGTGGTATTCAGTTGGAATATCCTGCACCTCATTCCACGGGGAAAGAGCCGAGATCGCTTCACCGGGAGTGACCTCTTTAGCAAAGGTTTTCGTCACTATATTTATCTAAAAAGCTATGCAGTTCCTTCAACGATATCAAGTTCATTACGTTAAAGGTTTTTCGCCAAAAACCAGCCGTAGCCCTCCGTCATTTCTTACGGGTATTGTTTAGTATTTGTGCTGCGTTTGTTGACTCCGTCAAGGCGTAGTGTACGGTAGCTAAGTGGTACTTGTTTGTTGCATAAATGGGATTGGTTAGGACAGTCGTGCGGCCTTGTTGACTCCGTCAAGGGCACGTACGGGTGGGTTTAATGCAATCCAGATAATGACGGGTTGAACTTGACTAGGACTCTTTGATTTGTTGACTCCGTCAAGGTCACTTGAGTCCTAGGGGTAAAAACATACATCGGGAGTTTCTAAAGAAACTGAAACTTTCCAGATATGCGCATACCTTCTGGAGTGTGATAACGTGAGCGGATTCCGTCAAGTTATCATGCGATGATAGTTGGATCCCGATTCCCACTGATGAGTTGGTTTACTCCTCGGGTAATCCCGACTAATTCTTCTTTCAGGTTTAGAGGAGAATTTGAGGTTACAGTGGGAGGTTTCCTGATTAGATAAATTGGTAACCTTTCTGATCTAGGTTAGAGTGCACGCTGAGTGTTTCTTTTCTCTCTCTCTTTGGCAGCGACCATTGACCCGACCCTAGACTATGACTCAGTGACCAAGTTAACCGAACCTTCTTATAAGACTGGCTTTTGGATTGTCAGAGTTGCAGACCTCATTGCCACTCCTACTTTTACCCTTTTCTCCAGGACATCCCGTATTACTCCGAACGTCCACTTCCATTGGACAAAACCATCGTATGATTATATACGAACTCGAAGGATTTTATTCGAGGATGGTTTCCGGTTCTGGAGAAAACGAATAGGACTATTCAGTTGTCTTTTCCTTTTACCTTCTTTCAGGTTTCGAGTACTCCTTGGTTTAGGAGATAGTACACCTATTACGCAAATTGGATAGTCTTCTTCCAAACCTTAGGCTGGTGCCGAACGGTGGGGAATGAAGAAAACCAATTAGCCTAACGGTGGTGTACAGAAGGTATTAAGTTAAGACAAAGAAAGGGATTAGTAAGAGGGCAAAATAAATTGCGACTGCTATTCACGACCAAACCAAATATTTCTTCGCCAATCCTAAATCACCTTTGTATTTCTCCAGGACACTCCGTATCACTACGAAGATCCCAAGTTTATTGGATAATCCATCGTATGGTTATATACGAACTCGAAAGGAACTTGTTCCAGTTCGGGGATGGATCCTGGTTCAGGAGAAATAGGAATAAAGTTTATTCGGTTGTCTTTTATCTTCACCTTCTCTCGCATTGCGAGTGCTCCTAGGATTAGGACAGTACACCCATTATGCTTATTGGATAGTCTTCTTCCAAACCATAGGCTGGTGCCGAACGGTAGGGAAGGAAGAAAACCATTTGGCCTAAAGGGGTGTACAGAAGGTGATGACTAAAGACATATAAAGGGATTTGGAGAGGTGGCAAAGAATTATACGGTTATAGTTGTGAATCTGGGTAATGGATGAGGCATTACTAGGAATACTGGGATACCCCATCGAAACATTTCAATGTTTCAGTTTCACCGTGTACTGTTAAAAGAAAACTGATTTCCCAATTAGACACTTGCTCCAGGGTATGTATTTACCAGGTATGATTCTCACATCTGTATGGTTTTACAGATGATGAGTGTGAGTAAGTTATTGGGAATTAGGTGATTATCCTCATTATATCGGAATTCGTTGTAATTGGTGATATCTGAGGAAGTCACCTGGGTTGTTTGCCGAACGACAAATATTTGGTTTTGAATATCCGTTGTTATGCACCAATTTCAAATTGATATATCTGTACGTCTATTTTTATAGAGTGAGATATACCTTTTTGAAATTATGTCTATGACATTTACCTATACCAGTGGATGGTTAGGAAAGGAGCATTGAACAGCGGTGTAATTCTTCTTAACCATAGTACAGTTTTCAACCTACGACACACAGTGAATGAGTTATTAGACTCACGGGACTTATACAGAGTATTGTATATTGTCCAGTGTCAATTAGGACAGAGGGGTTGGTCCTCGTACTATATTCGACTTACTTATGACTTCTCTAGTTTTTAGACAAGTGTTTCGTAGAAACACAAGGTCCGAATTTTGAGAAGTTATAGATATAAGAGTAAAGTAGAGAACCACGTATTGCAAGTATCGGGATTCTTCAAGGTGATCGAAGATACTTGTGAATGGTGTTCAGTTGATAGTAATGATTAAGAGAACTAGCTTCTCTTTCAGGTTACTCATAATTGGAAGTACTCCTAAGTTGAGTGACGCCGATCGGCCTCTCTTCCATTTCGTTGACATGCATTGGTGACAGCTGCATGATTTGAATCTGGTTCAATTAAATCAGTGCCTCTGTTTCTGTATTGGATATAGAACAGTTCATATCTTAACGATGTTAAGGTACGGGGAGTTGTCCGGCTTATGCTTAAAACCAGACTCCGGATAACTCAAGGCACGTTTCTGTAATGGCTGTTTGTGGGTTGACCCAAGCTATGACGAGGGTTGATTTTCTACCATCTGGAAGATCAATAGTGATATTGTTCTTGACTCGCCATTTTTAAAAAGAAATGGATTTTTCAGAAAACAGTAGTGGGAGTATGGTAGAACTGGAAGTGATTCCAGAACCGCAAACGATTACTGAAGATTTGATAAGAACCTAAAGATTCAATCTGATTTGACATTCCATTGGCCACTCCACAGATATGGTGGGTAACCTCAGGCACCCGAGAGGTACTTCGGTATGCTCAAGGACGGTGGCAGGGAGGTTCTTGTTTACCCAGACTTGCCATTGCTGTTGTTCCAGACTGTGAGACCCGGCAGGAGGATGAGTATAGTGTCATTCTAAACTGGCTTTAGAAGTGTACGTCTATATGACTCTGCCAGAGGGTTATCGTAGTCAGTGGGAGCAACGGAAGAACAGTGGGCAAGAGGCTTATGTCTATTTATAGACTTAAGCAGATTTAGCGGAGATAGATCATCTATTTCTGATATGACAGTCATAGGTTTGACTTCATCAGAATAGGGGATGGATCTGTTAAAGAAGGTAGTAGGGTGTGATGTCCTGGTATTTGGATGACATACACAGAGTAGGAAGTGATATTCCTATACTACGATCGGTTATACTTTGGTTGTCACACAGTGGTTTCTCCACATAGGACTTGGATATTATATCAGACATTCTGGTTACTGGATCTATGGTTTTAGATCTAGATTTGGATGGTTTCCCAATCTGGGTACTTTGACAGCATTCTATGAGTATTTAGAATGGACGACTCCTGGCACGGTAGTGTACCTGCAGGTGATGGAGTCACCCTCTCTAAAGGTGTCTTACAGACTAACAGGGAGAGGAATACGCATGATTGGCAGATCACTTGCTTAGGCAATTGAGTCAATCATGAGATGTCAAGTACCACACCAGATGTTGTTCTTGCAGTAAATGCAATAAGTTGATATTAATCCAATCCTGGAGAAACAATCGGAAGCAGTTTTAGAACATAAGTGAATGTTCTAGGGATTTGATAACGGCTGCCTCCTTTAGGAGACGGTTATCATTCCAGGCTTCCAAGGTGACATGGATGGCAGAGTGGCTGTCAGAGTTATAGTTTTCCCTCTGACGAGAGGCAGTATTTTGGACAGGTGGTCCAGGTGGATACTGAGGGAAAGGCATGGCGCTGGATACTGATTAAGTTCAGTTGATGGTACAGTCTAAGAAGTTTGGATTTGGAGTTCATTTATGAGCTAGGTCCCATCAGATATCCAGATACATTCTAAGACAGGTATTGCTCATTTCGGGAGATGGCTTTCTCCGCGAACTTGAGATAAAGAGAGACATAGAAAGAAACACCACAGCGGATCCACTCACTGAGGCTATTCCTCGAACGCAATAGTTTCGCAAACGAGCTTTGTGAGACTGACTAGTAGAGGAGTTGGGTGTTCGGTATCACACGGGCTGTGAGTATGCGACATCGCAATAATTAGCCTTGAGTGCAAGTGGGAGATTGCTGGAGACAGTGCCCTCAGAGTCAATTATTGGATCACAGGCACGTGATTGCAATGATTGAGGGGAGGACCTATCCCAGTAGGACAGTCTTACTAGAGATGATAGTATGCTATCTGGTTTATCTTTATCATCGTGTACTGCTTTAGGTGACCTTACGAGTCGCTATTACACGTTGATAGAGCCTCTAGGATTCTTGCTTGACTACCAGCAGTATGAGGGCGATCATATACGTGAGAGCTGGAGTCTATAAGCACATCTTTAAAAGGTCCTTAGTCGTGGGAGTTTCGAGACAGGGCATCGATTCTCCAGAGTAGACTAGTGTATACAGTCGAGACCCCGACGAGGGGCGGTGGCCGGTCTCACAAGCCACTGGTTTCTGTTGGTTCACCTAAGATGTATACAGGTGATCATTGGGTTATGAGTACACCGGACAGGACTCGCCGGGAACCTGCTAGTTGGGATTATACCAGACGTCAGATAGCAGTTCCCAGGTGACATGTGTACATGTTAGTTCATCGACCTGAGATCGTCATTTGTCTCGTATGAGTTCCCACTGTGCTTTGATTACTACCCTACCACGGCTCAAAGGAGTCGTGCAAACAGGTTTTAGTTGGGTACAGTCCCGAGCCACATGGAGGCAGTGAGCGGATCTGCAGGGGTTCGTCTCTCCCGGTATTGGGGGTGAGGTCGCGCTGTGTCTAGGAGAGCCATTACACAAAGCCCTCGGCCGAGGCAGGAGATTTACTGGTAGGTATTCCAGTAGTATCTCAGGGTGTTCTGGGCAACACTTCGACACGACTTGTACCGCTTTTGGGGGTCTGACTTTTACCAACCCCCTAGGCCCTCCATGCGATACTCATAGACGAACGGACCAGACTGTACGGATATTGTCATTGACAGGCTCAGTAGGGTGTCAGGATGGGTTCGCTCATCGACGTCCCTTTTGGTCAATAGCTGGTAGCCCGTCACATATGGCTAATACCTCTGACGTGCTAGTGGTTAAATCCACAGCCATAGTATTGATGAGTCTTTAGAGTCCACCACACTCAGTTACTTAAGTTTCGGGCGAAACGCTGTAGAGACCGTATGGAGATATGGCAGGGTTCGATCAGATATGTGCGGTATTGCACGGATCGTGATCGGACGGTTTTTACTAGCCGGCTTTGGCTTAAGCCGGATCCTAGTATTAGACAGTGTAGATTTTGTCTCTTTGCATTTGTATTCAGTGGGAATACAAATGCGGGCATGTATATGCAGTAGCGGGGTTTTCCTGTAATTTATTACGGGATCAGTTTTCTGAAGTTGCCAGTTTGCATTCTGTTCCGGCCGGTTTTCCTTTGTTCTTTCGCGGCCGGACTTTTCGTTGGAGGGTGTTATTTGCAGTTTGCAAATAACATTTTGTGGAGGAGTTTCTTGCATATTTGTGGCCTCTTCATCATGAGATGCTTTTCTTGTCCATTCCTTTACTTTTCATGTGATGGTTTTGGATGTGATGAGATTAGAAATGGGTGTGACTTTGTTATCATTTCTTTTGGGGTGTGGTCACCTTTATTCCTCTCCTACACTCACCTCCTTTCATGGATTCACTCCCCCATATATTTTTGGCCGGCCACTTGAGGAGAGAGGTGAGAAGTTCATTTTTCATGTGTGGCAATTTGCTTCATCTCATTTTCTTGTAAGAAAAATGAAAGCACCATTTTTCCTTAACCTCATTGCTTCCTCCATCCTCCATGGCAACTAAACCCTAAAGAGACAAAGACTATACACTAGCCTACAGCAAATCTTGGACGCGTCGGCTAGCCAACTTCGCGCCCGAGTTTCCTCGGTCCAGAGGTGGGAGCCCGTAAAAGAATCCGGCTACGTGGTGCCCTTTTCGACGAGGAGGTGACGGACAGAGATTCCGCGGGAGATCGGAGTGGAGACGAAGACCGGAGGACACGGATCGCTTGGTATAGCTCTCTTCCCTTCTCTTGTTAGCTAGCATTAGGTTAATGGTCACGATCCAGGTTTTATTGTCCGCGGTAGCGCCGGTTAAAGTTAAGAAAAAAAATTTGATTCCGCATTTTGGCCTCGAGTAGACGGCCGGGGCGCTGCCGTGGCGCAACAACCTTTTAGGGTTTGAAGGAAGATTTCATAAAACCAGTGGGAGCCATCCTGATTAGATAAGATAATAACCAATCTAATCTTGTAAGAGTATACGCTAAGCGTTTTCTTCTCTCTCTCTCTCTCTCTCCAGGTAGCGACCATGTCAGGCCTTAATTAAGATAATAATATGGTTTTATTGACCGAACCCTCCTATTATACAGGGCTAGGGAACGTTGGTCCCTTTCTATATTTTGATTGTCATAAGTCTGAGCAAGGGATAGGGGAATATTAGGATTCCCCTGCCACCCGTACGAAGAATAAGCATGTTGATGCATCTTTTTTAGATGTGTTCGTTACCGAGAACTGTTTCTCAGTACACTCTACGTCCTGGGTATTAGATACCGGATCGGGATCCCACATATGTAATATGTTACATAGGCTAAAGAAAGGTAGAGAACTAGGAAAAGGTGATCATTCTCTAAAAGTAGGGAATGGTGTAAATGTTGCAGCCAAAGCAGTTGGTGAATATCACATTGTATGACCAAATGAGAATACATTGACCTTGAACGACTGTTATTACGTACCCTCTATGATATGCAATTTAATATCAATTTCTTTATTAGATAAAGAAGGATATAATTTTGTAGTAGAGAATAATGTTATGAACATTTACCTAAATCAAGTATTGATTGGGTTTGGTACGTTATGTAACGGTTTATATGTTCTGAATCAAAACTTAGTTCTTAACGTACACAACACACACAAGAGGAAGAGTTCAGAAATGAACGAATCCTTCTTGTGGCATTGTAGACTAGGTTATATAAATGCGACACGACTGGCTAAGTTACATAAGGATGGATATTTGAATCCGCTCGAATTTTCATCTTATGAAACTTGCCATTCCTGTCTTAAAGGAAAGATGACCAAAACTCCATTTACTGGACACGATGTAAAAGCTAGTGAACTCTTGGGACTGGTACATAGTGATGTATGCGGTCCTATGTATACACATGCCAGGAATGGTTTTTCGTACTTTATTACATTCACCGATGATCTCTCAAGGTTCGGACATGTGTTCTTGTTGAAACACAAGTCTGAAGCTTTTGAGAAATTCAAGGAATATAAGTGCGAAGTCGAAAAACAGACGGCCAAAAGTATTAAAATTCTACGATCTGATCGGGGAGGTGAATACTTGAGCAGAGAATTCCGAGACTATTTAAAAAAGAATGGGATTCTCTCTCAGCTTACTCCTCCATATACACCAAAGAACACCGGTGTATCGGAGTGGAGAAATCGCACCCTATAGATATGGTGCGCTCTATGATGAGTACTGCTGAGTTACCTATTTCCTTTTTGGGATGTGCGCTTGAGACAACTGCATACCTATTGAACAGAGTTCCGACCAAATCTGTGCCTACCACTCCATATGAGATATGGAATGGGAAGAGACCGTGTCTGAATTTCATTAAGATATGGGGTTGTCCGGCCTATGCCAAAAAGAAAAATCCAGACAAGCTCGAGGCAAGGTCAGTTCTGTGCAAGTTTGTAGGATATCCTAAACATTCGCGAGCGCATATTTTCTACCAAAGTGAGGAACAAAAGGTGTTTGTTGCTCAACATGCCACCTTTTTGGAGAAGGAATTTCTTGTAAAAAAAATTAGTGGCAATGAGGTAGAACTGGAAGAAGTTCCAGCAGAATAAACTACAACTGACGATTTGGTGGAACCAGAGGATCCAATAGTACCCAACGAACCCCAGCTACTCCGCAGATTTCGTAGGGTTCCTCATCCACCTGAGAGATACTACGGTTTTCTCGTAGACGGTGGGAGCGAGGATTGCATCATGGAAGATGATGATCCGACTAGTTTCGAGCAGGCCATCACGAGCAGGGACTCTGTGAAATGGCTGGATGCTCTGCGATCCGAGATGGAATCCGTGTACACCAACCAAGTATGGACTTTGGATGTTGCTCCTGAAGGGGTAAAACCCATTGGAAGCAAGTGGATCTTCAAAAAGAAGTTAGGCGTATATGGAAAAATTAAGACTTTCAAATCTAGACTTATAGCAAAAGGTTTTCATCAACGACCTGGCATCGACTATGATGAAACATTTTCTCCTGTCATTATGCTTAAGTCCATCAGGATCCTACTTGCCATTGCTGCATACCATGACTACGAAATCTGGCAGATGGACGTCAAGACCACTTTTCTAAATGGTGATTTAGAAGAGAGCGTGTATATGACACAGCCAGAGGGCTTCGTAGACAGTGGGAGCAGCGGAAAGGTGTGCAAGCTGCTTAAATCCATCTACGGATTAAAGCAGGCATCGCGGAGTTGGAACATCTGTTTTGATGAAGCTATCAAAGAGTTTGACTTCATCAAAAATATAGATGAACCTTGTATATATAAGGAGGCTGTAGAGAGTAAGGTGGTCTTCCTCGTATTGTACGTGGATGACATACTCTTGATAGGAAACGATGTTCTTATGCTACACTCGGTCAAGCTCTTCTTATCACTCAAGTTCTCCATGAAAGATCTTGGTGATGCCTCCTACATACTGGGGATGAAGATCTATAGAGATAGATCTAAAAGGACATTAGGATTGTCCCAATCCAGGTACATAGACACCATACTAAAGAGGTTTAGTATGGAAGATTCCAAGCGAGGTAATGTACCCGCTTGTTTAGGAATCACTCTCTCCAAAGAGATGTCTCCCAAGACTGATTTGGAGAGGGCTCGCATGCAAGGGATACCCTATGCTTCGGCAGTAGGCTCTATCATGTATGCGATGTTATGTACTAGACCGGATGTAGCTTACTCACTAGGTGTAGTGAGCAGGTATCAATCAGATCCTGGGGAGAAACACTGGACGGCTGTGAAGAACATTCTTAAGTACTTGAGAAGGACTAAAGAAATTTTCTTGGTGTATGGTAACGGTGAACTCCAAGTGGAGTCCTTTACCGATCCAGGCTTCCAGAGTGATAAGGACGACGGTAAGTCGGTCTCGGGTTTTGTATTTACCCTCAATGGAGGGGTGGTGTGTTGGAAGAGTTCCAAGCAAGACACCATAGCAGACTCGACGATAGAGGCTGAATACACCGCTGCCAACGATGCTGCCAATGAAGCTGTCTGGATGAAGAAGTTCATTGCTGAGCTTGGTGTGGTTCCTTCCATTGAGCATCCAATACTTATGTATTGTGATAACAATGGAGCGGTGGCTTTGGCCAAGGAATCCAGGTCCCATCAGAGATCCAGACATATTCTGAGGCGGTATCACCTGATCAAGGAGATAGTAGATCACCGAAAGATCGAGATCAGGAGAGTTGACATGAAGGACAACGTAGCGGATCCACTCACAAAGGCCCTCCCCCAGATACAATTTGAGAGACTTTTTGCGATGTTGGGTATGAGATACTACAATACATGGCCTTAGTGCAAGTGGGAGATTGCTAGTTATATGTATGCCCTAGAGGCCATTATTGTACATGTGATGTATATTATAGTGGATGCTTGGACACACACACACACACACACACACACACACACATATAGGACTTTCTTGCTCGACATGATAGTATGCTATCTGGTTACTATTTATCTTAACATGTTGACTGGTATTCTTTACTGTCTTACTCTCACATGTTGATAAAGCTCTTAGGATATGTACTTGACTACCAGGATTATGATGAGATCATACTAGTGTGGCCAGGGTGGTCCACAAGTACATCCTTTAATCAGTTCCTAGTCATGGGAATATTAAGACCAGGGCATCGATATTCCAGTGTAGACTAGTGTGTACGTTTCTTGTCCCTTAGAGGGCGATGGTTGACCCCACAACCATTGGTGTGTGACATCAAAGATTGTACACAGGTGCTCATTCGAGAATGGGTACACCGAACATGACTCGCCGAGGACTCCTATGTGGTAGTATACCTATCGTCAGATAGCAGTCCTCTGGTGACACTGGTACAGGTTAGTCTGTAGACCCGAGATCGTCATAGAGTCTTATGCAGCTCCCACTATGCTTTGATTTCCTCCCTACCATGCTCAAAGGAGACATGCAAACAGGTGGATTTTGGGTACAGTCCTGAGTCGCATGGAGGCAATGAGCGATAGGAGGGGTTTCGTCTCTCCCGGTATTGGGGGTTGATGTTGCGCTATGCTCGATTGGCTATAACTGGAAGTCTCTGGCCAGGGATGCTGCCGAGGTTTACTGATAAGTGTTATCAGTAGTTTCTCGAATCGTTATAGGCCAGAAATCGGCACGACTTATCACGTTATTGGGGACTGATGTTTACCACCCCTAGACATGATATGCGACATATCAGACGAAGAGACTGGACTGTACGGTAGTGTTACTGATAGGCTTCATAGAGAGTATGGATGAGCTTGCTTGTTGATCTTCATATCGCTCAAGACCCGGGTAGCCGTTACGTCCAGCTAGTACTGCTGACGGCTTATAGGTAGTACTGCTGACGGCTTGTAGGTGATTGATATGATCATCACCTACTGCTGTCGTATTAACGAGTCTTTAGAGTCTCATATAGAAGTTTCCCGGTTCAAGCGAAACGAAGTAGGACACACACATATATATATATATATATGTGTGTGTGGGCCTGATTAAATACGTGTATGTGATACCGTATTGTAATCTAGCAATTATCTGTTATCGGTTCGGTTATATGTGATATAACCAGATTGTCGAATCAAGTGTTGATTTGATGATGTGATATACAGATAAATGATATTAGTCGGTCATATGTGATATGACCGGATTATTAAATCAAGTGTTGATTTAATAATGTGATATATATTATATGTGATATAATTATATCTTAACTAATATCATTAGCTCACTAATTATTCTTCATAATATATATATATATATATATATATATATATATATAATGAAGCATGACATGATTTCTATTTTTGAGAAAAATAGAAAAATAGGTGGAAAATGAGAGCATGGTTGCAAGCATGGGCTTTGTTCATAGTTTATTCATCTTGACTCACTATTCAAGCATGGTTGCAATTTTATATTGCAAAATTCCATGCTTCAATGAGTGGGGGTCAAGTGTTGCCATTAATTCTTACCTCATTTCAACACTTAGCCATTTTCCATGCTTGTTTCTTCTTGAGCTCTCTAGCTCTCTTCTTCTTCCTCCTCAATTGCTTCAAAAACCCAAACCCTCAGATATAACGTGAATAATGGATTTTTGAATACATTAATGAGCAAATCTAATCCCCTACTTCATCATTCTACACTTGATTAGATATCAAGTGTAGAGTGTTTTCTTCACCATAGTGTTTAGTGAGGAAAGAGCTTGACCTAGTGAGCTTCGGGTGGATCATCTTCGACGCGAAGATCTACAAGGAGGTTCGTTCAACTCGAAGTGGAGTCTAGAGGAGTGAAGAGGACTATTACAAGGAGCTTAAGAAGAGAAGGACTTGATTTTATTTGGTATAACTCCTTAAACTTTCTTAACTTGTACACATCACATAGCTATTAACCCTAAAATTCTAGTAATGATCTTGTTAGTCTAACTTAGCACCTAGAAAAATTTAAAATGTGGCATGCTTGATGCCTCTAGAACCTCATGGTGGTGTTAGGGTCGACTTTCAATAGGGAGTCGATATCGCGCAGTGATCGGTTGGTCATTACTATAAGTCCCTGGCCAGGGCTGATTGAGAATTACTAGTGGTCAGACCAGTAGATTCTCGGATGGTCTTGAGCCACACCGACATGACTTGTCTGGTTATTAGGGGTCTGAAGTTCTCCACCCCCTAGACCTTACATGCGATACTCTCAGACGAAGAGACCGGACTGCACAGAGATTGTCACGGATAGGCTCGGTTGGGGTTTCGGATGAGTTCGCTCGTCGGCCTCCTTTTCGACATGTACCTGGGCTGGCGTTACGTACAACTAGTGCTACTGACGGACTTTTGGTTAAACCCACTGTCAGCATACTGTCGAGTCTTTAGAGTCCCATACAGAGGGTTTCCCTGGATCAGGCGATACGAAGTAGAGGCCGTATGGTCTTACGGCAGGGTTTCGATCACATGCGTATACTGGCTATACGTATGATATTCGGACGGACAATACTACTGGGCTTTGGTATAAGCCGGATCCTAGTATTGTATTATTGGAATTCTATCATCTCAGTGTATCCGTATTTTTCGGAATATGGATACGGGTATGTATATACGGTGAGGGCATTCTTGTAATTTTACAAGAATGAGCTTCTAGAAGGTGACACCTCATTATTGATTTATCCTTTTTTGTAAAAGGATTAATGAGTTGGAAATTAGGAGATATTTGAGGAATGTGTTGCAAGCATAGCTTAATATATTGTTTATTCATTTGTGTTTCTTATTCAAGCATGGCTCCATTTTTAGTGAGTATTTTATTCCATGCTTGAAATATTGGAAAAAGACTTAGCCATTCTCACACCCAATTCTCAAGTTCTTTCTTACATTATCATTCTCTCTCCTAGGTTTCCTCTCCTCCCCCTCAAGCTCATCCCATCACATGAGTTGTGAATCAATGAGCATTGAGACAAATTAATCCATTACATCTTCTCTACTTCTACTTAGTAGTCTCTCTTAGCAAGTTGGATCACTAAGTTACCTCATTTGAGGTTGGAGCTTGACCATAGGCCCTCGGGTGGATCTTTCTTCGACACCAAGGAGACCGGCAACCGAGTTCCTTTGAAACTTTGGAGGAGCCAAAGAAAGGAGATCAAGAAGAAGCTTGAACCAAGGAGCAAAGAACCATAAGAAGACCCGAAGGACTTGACACGAAGGTATAACCATTCAACCGAGTAGTTAGAGCCTTCTTGATGTTTAGATTAGATAGTTAAGGTTTAATCAAGATCCTAAGTTGATAAAGTCTATGTTGCAAAGCAAACTTGATGTTTAAAAAAAGGAAAAAAAATCGTTTTTCATGTATTTCGCCTCCCCGCTAACTGGCGGGGTGTGCGACATAGACTTGCAATGGTATCAGAGCCACTTAAACCTAAACTAGCTTGTTAGCAAATAGTTAGAAGTTCGATCGAAAGAATTTAGCCCGAAATCAAATTCCTTTACCAAGCTTGCTGTCGATTTTTAAACGAGTTCAAAAAATATTTTCAGAGGTCTTAAAAATACATGCAGGCTATTGTAAGAACACAGATGAAATTTGAGCACGAGATCGGCCAAGATCGCCGTGGAACCGCCGCTTAACTCACCATTTTGCCGCGGATGCGCGGCCGAGTCGTGGGCGAGTCGTGCCAATTTTCCTCTGTGGATCTATCTAAAGGGAATATGATTTCTAGAATATTTTGTTTTCTGCCCAGAGATATTTGTGTTCTGAATTGTTCATGGGGTAGATACAAATTTGTTGTTCGATCGAAATTCTAAGTTATTTAGCTAATTGGGTCTTCTGTGTTTGTATAAATGTGTTTTGAAACGTTCGCTAATTGCTATATGTTAATTAGCGGGGGTTGCACATTTTTGTGACTGTGATGGTTTGTGTATATGGATTGATTGGATCGTCGTGAATGAATAGCCGAGGGATGTGAGAAGAGTGTTTTTCTTTTCTTTCATTCATGTACAATTTGTAAATTGATGTAATATTATTTTTGCGGGGCACATCCAGGTTGAGCTTGTAGCCACCGTTGTACTATTTTCTTTTACTGTTTTTGCTCGTAGGATAGACCCAAGGTGGGGTGCACAAACTACCGGGTTCTTTGAAGTGCCGAGTGGCCGACTCACTTTTTTGAGGGAGGTTGCTTCACTTCGGGAATTTGGCGGGTAGTTTGCCGCACCCGTAGGGGTCTAGGGTGGGGTTTGGCTATTCATCACGACCGTGGAATCCGTGTTTCGCTGCAGGCTTAAACAAAGCATGGAAATTCTAGTATATCCAATGTTTCCATCTGTGATTCTGTGATCTGGAATGCTTATTATTGCGTGAGACGAATGGCTATATATATATTTATTATATATAATAAACGTTGCTTATGTTTTGCACCCGCGGTAGTCCAACCCCCGCTCTGTCGTTAGTTAAGTAACTAACGGGTGATGACAGGGCCCCGTGGCGAATGCGGATGGCATAAGCGTACGTTGTATTTTCGTTTCTTTTGCTGCAATGATAAGGTTAATTGATGGGACCGCATTAATTCTAATTAATGCAAGAAAATAAACCTAAAATCTGATGTCATTGGAACAATTATAGAACCACTCGATTTTCTTCAAAAAGCAATTTTAAAAGCGGAGCTTGATTGAAAGAATTAAAGTTAACCGCAATCAAGACGGTGTCGCTATGCAGCTAGCCGGTTGAGCACGGGTCGATCCACAGGGAGATGGTTGTATGTCCTTTCTTGTTTTAGACGAGTCAATAAAGAATTTGTGTATGTTTGTTTCTAACCTATGTGTTTATTTGCAAGTATAAAGTTGTTAAGAAAAGATACGAGATTGTAAGCTAAGGAAATCCGTACTCAAAACCTTTGAGCCGATTCTTGACCAATTGAAGCTAGAGCAATCGGCAACAACGTGGATTAGGGGATTTAAGCGCGGTATTCATGGAATACGGCTTATTTACCCTTGTCCTTCCGTTCTTGTCTCTTGCTTTCGCCTCCGGCCAAACCGAACGCAACCGGTCGCGGTTAGGAATCACCGTTACCTTGTCAGGGTAGGGTGCCTAACGGAGCGCTTGCGTATGGTTTGGGCGGAGTTCAATGGAAAATAACGGGAAAAGGAAAAGAGAAAAGAAAATCTTTAACTTATAATCTCGTATTTCTTTTTAACAATAATAATTACAACATTCACAAAATGAAAAAAGAGAGCAAAAGAAAAGAACAAAGAAAAGAAAAGATTACAAGTATTAAGTGCATGAATTTAAGTGCATGAAATAAATTGCAAGAAAGAAAAGAAAGGTAATAATAAGCAAGTAATAAAAAGCGATAAAAAGAACAAGAAACTAGGACTCAAGACAAGCATGTGATCAATAGCCAACCCTTAAACTTGCAAGCTCAATCAAAAGGTTGCAAGATCAAGGGAAGGGTAGAGAACGCATGTGAAATGAAGTGCTAATTCCATGAAAGAATACGACCCTTGAGATCAATAACTAACCCTTAACCATTCAAGCTCAATGAAGAGGTTGAATGATCAAGAGAAAGCAAGAATCTCAAGGGGAAGAAGAAACACAAGAGAATGATACAAAAACCTCATCTTCATTAATCTCCCACTCAAAAAGCTCCCACTACAATTTTCATGGAAAAAGAATGAAGAAGAAGAAGAAAAAGAACTAAAACTACAAAAGAATGGAGAACAAAGAATCCCCAAGGTTGGGCTCAGATCTGCTGTATTTATAGGCAGGAGAATGGAGTTCTAGGGCAACCACCAGACCAGAAATGGAGTACCCAAAATACCCCCAAAAGACGACAACATGAGGCCACAGTACGGCCGCGGATCCGCGGCCTGGACCCCACTTTGGCCGCGGATCCGCGCCCCTATAGTGGTGTTAGGGTGTGGTCTTCTGTGTACCTCCCTGGTCTTCTGTCCCCTCTTGTCTGGTACATGTATTTTCTGATAATTTCTTCCAGAATATCAGCAGAATTCATAGTCCAAGATTGTTATCTTTTCTTCACTTTTGACTTTATCTCTCTTGAGCTCCGCGCACCCATTGATTCTTGTGCTGCCCCCCTCGTGCTCTGTGCTTGTCCGAGACACGAATGACCACTGTCATATGTCTTGTCTCTGGTACTCGGCACTGGACGGATATGGATGACCGGAACCCGGCTTTTATCTGCTGTGACAGATGTTCTGTATTTGGTGTAACTGTGGAGATTTGTCTTGATTTGCAATATTTGGACTGAAAACCTGTACTCTGTAAATATGTAACAAACACGGATTAAAAGTACCTACCTATAAACAACCGAGCGTAAGAATGGGCGGTATAAAATGCAGTATTCTGTGATGAACAAATACCCCCAAACTTAACTTTTGCTCGTCCCGAGCAAAACCAATTATTCACAAAAAAGAAAATCCTAACCGCACTTTCGCAGGGAACGCGATTGCACTGAGCATGTGCAACAAGCCGTTAAACCTCTAGGTGTCCCTAGTAGGAGGAGTGCTGTCTCCTGAGGGTTTTCAGCGGATACTACCCACAAAATCCGGTCAAGCTAGTTTTGTAAAATAACTAAGATTCAAACCCCTAAAGTTTTGTTTCAGAAAATAACAATTCTATGATCCTAAGTCTAGACTATCGAACCTTTATTTTTCACACCTCGCTTCATATTTAACTACAGATTTTATATGTCTTTACGTGCAGTGCAAATAGTGTCGTTAAGTTCCAGAAGGATCGATTAAAGTCATCATGTCGCATAAAAAAGCCCAGATAACAATTTTAAAAGGATCACATAAGTTTTATAAAGAGTTAAGCATTTTTCAAGTTTCGTTTTCCAGTAAGGTTTCAACTTCAGAATTTCTATCTTCCTTAACAGGAAACTGAGTCGTATTTTTCACTCCACCTTTTTCTTGTTTTCATTTCATACACACCTCTGTGAACGTGCAATAGTCTTTATCATAGAATAAAACCTTCATATCTCCGTTAAATTTTTTTTATAAAAGCCTGTCTTTTATCAAGATTATTCTCACACAAAGAACCGTTAGGAATTTTAACTCGGAGAGAACACTTGCTTGACTTTGTTTTAAACTGGACTTTCTAGGCTTCTTAGCGAGCTTTGGGCCAATGCACCCAAACCAGTTGGTTTTAGGGCATTAGGTGCTGAAACACCCCAGCGGACTTAATTACTCAAGTTACCTAGGTCCAAAAACAAAAGACAGTTTGTCGTGAAAATCAGATGATTTAATACGAACGGAGATATAACCGGTAGTTCAAATATTTTTTTGGATAAAAGACGTGTTTAGTGGGTTTGGTGTGTAATCATTCCAATCAAGTTTTAGATGGGTTATTTTTCAGACTTAGCTCCAATTACGGCATCAATAACATTCCTTCATATTCGCTTTACTTCATAAACTATTCTTGACATTACTTATTTCAGAACAAACCTATTTGATCCTCAGAAAATCATTTATCTGTTTAAAAGTTTAAACATGAAAGACTTATCATCTAATTCCCAAAATTCACGACACGTGTAGTGTGATGTAAAGACGTATATCAGCTATAGTTAACATCAAAGGAGTGTTATCTTTCAGGTTTTCAAAATCCAAACATAAGATCTAGTTATTCCTATTTTTTCAAACAAAAACCATCGAAATGTTGAATCAGAGTTCTTTCACAAGCTAACTTTGACAAGAAAGTTTTTATATTTTTTTGGAAATTTTTTCGATTTTTGTAGGTTTTTAATAAGGTATGCAAATGCAAAATATACAAATGAATGCGAAGGAAGAAAGCTTACCGAGCACACCCCCAAACTTAAACTTGACAGTGCCCTCACTGTCAGGCTACACCAGGAGGGTCAAAATTGCCGGCGCTTCCTAGAAACAAATTATATACAAAACAAAAAGGAAAACAAAAATATATACAAAAAAGTGTCCCCTCCAAACTTAAGTAAAACAGTGTTTCCACTGTTACGCGTTGAAATTCAAGATTTAGGGGGAAAGAACAGTATCAAGCTATACAAGGCCTTACACAGGCCAAAAGTGAGCACCAACCATTCAAAGATTTTATCGCTATAATGTACCGGTTGGTGGAAGAAGGCGTAGAGAAAAGAGATGGACAATACTCGAGACCGTATGCGAAGAGAAGCGGGATACGGTCTCGGTATATGAGAGGAAGAAGAATGGCGGAAAGGAAAAAGAAGTGGAATACGAACTTGAGGGTGCAAATGGAGTAAATAGATTAGCACAATGTGTGATGAGCGATGTGCAAAAAGCGATTGTGCTAATCTATTAACTCGTCGAGAAATAGGGTCAAATCCCTCAAGATTCGAGAGAAACCATGGGTACGCCGAACTTGGTAGACCAGACATACGAAATGAAAGTGAGACGGGTTCTTGCAAGGTCGGAACGATGGAAAGGGTGGGGGGAAGTGATTGAGGAAGGTTATCGGTTAAAGGTTCAGGAGGGTGTACACAGTCAGTGGAAGGAACAAGATGAATTGGAAAATCCGACTCATCAAGCAAAACTGGTTCATCCTCAAAACTATCCTCAAAATTCTCTTCAAAGTTTAGCACATCCATGCACTTCTCTTCAAATTCCGGACGCATATGGGGTTCGGGAAAAACATTTAATGACTCGGGATGATGATTTGAAGAGACAAACTCAGCCAAATCTACGGGTTCATCATCCAAAATATTCCCGGCGTCAATATCCTTAATCAAGTGAAAATCAAAATTCTCTGACACCTCAACAAAAGCATGGATATCAATCGATTCAGGTTCTAAAGTGGAGGTGTAGAGGTTAAAAGGTTTGGGATTGGTTTCACTTGGAAGGGACCCTTCACAATCAGGTAAATCAAACACTACAAAGTCGCACAACTCATTAATCATTCTATCTTCAATTGATAAAGCATGTGGGACACTCGATAGACTTTCAAAACAGGAGTTGTGGGATTCAATTTGGGACGGGTAGGTTTGATTTGGAAGGGGGTACATCTCACTCTCTCCACTCAAATTCACAGCCTGTCCTGCCGCCTCATCATACATTGAAAAATTTGGAGCTAGTTGAAAACTAGCTACCGGATCACTAGGTTGTATGAGGGCGGCCATGGACGCATTCAAATCCATCATTTGCTGGCTTGACGCTACCCTAAAGTCTTCCAACGACTGTTCCAGACTAGACATGGGTTGTGAAGGGGTTTCAGTAAAAGATTCAAAGTTATTTGGATACTGAAAACTCCCAAACGGCGGTTCTGAAGCAATGTCTAGGGAAGGTGTAAAAGTAGGGTAGGATTGGTAGGAATGGAATGGCTGGACAGGAGCAGGATCAACATTTGGATAAGAAGGTGAATGGAATTGTTGATCCCAAGAGTTTGAAGTGGTGAAAGGAGTGAAAGATCGGCTACGAGATTGTTCAATACGTTCAGCGATGGACAAAGGATGACTTGCAGAAGGGGTATCAACATAAGCGGGAGTGAATGTTTGAAACGGTTGATACGAAGTGGAATGAGGAGTGCAAGTGTTTGTCCTAGACGCTGCTATGCGATCTTTCAGTGAAACTTTGGGCATGGAGGGGTCGTTCGAAGTTCGGCCAAAGCAAGAACCGTAAGATGTAATGTCTGGTTGTGGGTACCAAAGTTCGGCAAGAGTTTTGCGAGGTGGAGTACCCATGACATGAAGAGAGAGAGAGAAAGGTAGAGAAAAGGAGGGGAAAAAGAATGTGATTTTTTTTTTAGTTAGTTGTTAGCAAAAGAATGAAATATACACAAAAAAAAAATATGGACAAAAATAATCACGACACAAAAATACCACACACTTAAACGTTCTAGGGTTCACCTAGGTCAACTAGACCTGCTCCAGAACTTGATTGTCGAAGTAAAACTGTGTCGAGAAACAGGCTCAAGATACACTGATCACGAGGCCAGGTAAGTGCAGAGATAAGGGGAGGTTTTCCAACGCTTTCGCGAAGTTCCTTAATTAAATAACCCTTTCTCTTTTGGCGGTTTCGCCGTTAACACTTTCCTAGACACCCCGTAAACAATATACCGTTAAGCAAGGTTCTAAACACAGTCAACTTCTCCTAGTGAGCGCGAAGTCCTTAAGGCTTAAAGTCTAGTTTCTTTTAAATTTTTGTGCGGGTAAACGTTATGCTCAAGTTCGTGATTTGTGGGCCACGGAAAAGGTGATGAAATCCTTTACCGTATGTTGTGGGGTTCGCTTGCCCTTAAGTCCGTATTAATGTATGCAATGCGCAATTCAAAAATTCTATAAAGAATCAAACAATCGTTTTTTAGTTTAAGCGCGGCGCTGCAACAAATACGGGTTAGTCAATTTTTTTAGCGTTTGCTCGCGAACTTGCAAAGAATCCTGCAAAGAATAGTATATTGGAAGCGTCGGATTTGAGAAGAAGGTGTTAGTAAAGTACGTACCGTTAAGTTTTTGGTTAAGAAACCCCCGTTGAATCAAATCCGGTAAGCTTGAAAAGTTCGCTTGCGCGGGTCAAACTACCCGGATCTTTGGCACTGTACCTTGCAATCACCTTAGCCTTGAATGCACACTTTGCTCCCCACAATCGCAGTTTGCAAATCTGCAAAAATCTGCACTCTTGCCCACAAAAATGATCAAAAAACAAAAAGAATATTTTTTTAAAAATATATACAAAAAGAATATTAACCCGAATAACAAGAAAGAAAATACGCTACCGTCTCCCCGGCAACGGCGCCATTTGATTGAAAGAATTAAAGTTAACCGCAATCAAGACGGTGTCGCTATGCAGCTAGCCGGTTGAGCACGGGTCGATCCACAGGGAGATGGTTGTATGTCCTTTCTTGTTTTAGACGAGTCAATAAAGAATTTGTGTATGTTTGTTTCTAACCTATGTGTTTATTTGCAAGTATAAAGTTGTTAAGAAAAGATACGAGATTGTAAGCTAAGGAAATCCGTACTCAAAACCTTTGAGCCGATTCTTGACCAATTGAAGCTAGAGCAATCGGCAACAACGTGGATTAGGGCATTTAAGCGCGGTATTCGTGGAATACGGCTTATTTACCCTTGTCCTTCCGTTCTTGTCTCTTGCTTTCGCCTCCGGCCAAACCGAACGCAACCGGTCGCGGTTAGGAATCACCGTTACCTTGTCAGGGTAGGGTGCCTAACGGAGCGCTTGCGTATGGTTTGGGCGGAGTTCAATGGAAAATAACGGGAAAAGGAAAAGAGAAAAGAAAATCTTTAACTTATAATCTCGTATTTCTTCTTAACAATAATAATTACAACATTCACAAAATGAAAAAAGAGAGCAAAAGAAAAGAACAAAGAAAAGAAAAGATTACAAGTATTAAGTGCATGAATTTAAGTGCATGAAATAAATTGCAAGAAAGAAAAGCAAGGTAATAATAAGCAAGTAATAAAAAGCGATAAAAAGAACAAGAAACTAGGACTCAAGACAAGCATGTGATCAATAGCCAACCCTTAAACTTGCAAGCTCAATCAAGAGGTTGCAAGATCAAGGGAAGGGTAGAGAACGCATGTGAAATGAAGTGCTAATTCCATGAAAGAATACGACCCTTGAGATCAATAACTAACCCTTAACCATTCAAGCTCAATGAAGAGGTTGAATGATCAAGAGAAAGCAAGAATCTCAAGGGGAAGAAGAAACACAAGAGAATGATACAAAAACCTCATCTTCATTAATCTCCCACTCAAAAAGCTCTCACTACAATTTTCATGGAAAAAGAATGAAGAAGAAGAAGAAAAAGAACTAAAACTACAAAAGAATGGAGAACAAAGAATCCCCAAGGTTAGGCTCAGATCTGCTGTATTTATAGGCAGGAGAATGGAGTTCTAGGGCAACCACCAGACCAGAAATGGAGTACCCAAAATACCCCCAAAAGACGACAACATGAGGCCACAGTACGGCCGCGGATCCGCGGCCTGGACCCCACTTTGGCCACGGATCCGTGCCCCTATAGTGGTGTTAGGGTGTGGTCTTCTGTGTACCTCCCTGGTCTTCTGTCCCCTCTTGTCTGGTACATGTATTTTCTGATAATTTCTTCCAGAATATCAGCAGAATTCATAGTCCAAGATTGTTATCTTTTCTTCACTTTTGACTTTATCTCTCTTGAGCTCCGCGCACCCATTGATTCTTGTGCTGCCCCCCTCGTGCTCTGTGCTTGTCCGAGACACGAATGACCACTGTCATATGTCTTGTCTCTGGTACTCGGCACTGGACGGATATGGATGACCGGAACCCGGCTTTTATCTGTTGTGACAGATGTTCTGTATTTGGTGTAACTGTGGAGATTTGTCTTGATTTGCAATATTTGGACTGAAAACCTGTACTCTGTAAATATGTAACAAACACGGATTAAAAGTACCTACCTATAAACAACCGAGCGTAAGAATGGGCGGTATAAAATGCAGTATTATGTGATGAACAGAGCTTAAACCACTCTTTTTCAAAAGCTATCAGGTTCCTTCGACTATATTAAGTTCAATACGTTAACGGTTTTTTCGCCAGAAAACCAGCCGTAGCCCTCCGTCATTTCAGATAGGTATCTACTAGTATTCATGCTATGTGTTTTGACCTTCGCCAAGGCATAGTGTTTGGTATCTAGTAGGTGCTTATCTGTGGCATAGATAGACGCATTAATCTAGGACAGGCGTACAGCTGTTTTGGCCTTCGTCAAGGGCTTGTACGAATGGGTCTAGGTTAATCTGGATAATGACAGGTAGAACTTGACTTGCAACTTATGATGTTTTGGCCTTCGTCAAGGTTATAAGCGCACGGGGAAAAAATCACATCGGGAGCTTCAAACATAAAGGAAACTTGCTAGTGTTGCATACCTTATTGAGTGTGGTGTTTTTGGTAGGATTCCTTCAGATTCATCACACAATGATAGTTGGGTCCTGATCCTACTGTGAGTATCTGCTACTCTTCGGGAAACAATTTCACTTAACAATCAATGCTATAAACCAAGTAGGTGTCTAGAACGGTGTTAGTGAGGCTAAGCCTCTAAGGAAAAGATGTTATATAATTAAGGAACTTCGCGAAAGCATTGGAAAACCTCCCTCGAAGTACCGATACTAGCCTGTCCGAAAGGTTAAGCAAGAATTATGACGTGCGACTAATCATGACTAATTCTTCTTTTAGGGTTTGGAGAAGAATTCGAGGAAACAGTGGGATCCATCCTGTTTAGATAAACTAAAAACCAATCTAAACTTGCAAGAGCATATGCTGAGTGTTTCTTTTCTCCTCTCTTAAATTGCAGCGACCATGACAGGACTTAAGCTGATATTAGATAAAAATAAACTCGCTGGGCCAAACTATAAAGACTGGCTTAGGAATGTCAATATGGCCCTTACATATGATAAGGTCGCATACGTCCTCAAGGCGAATGCTCCCCCTGTTCTCGGTCCAGCATCCTTGGTCGCAGACATTGAGGTCCGTAAGACCTGGGATCTTGATTGCGTGAAGGCCAAGTGCCTCGTACTGGCCTCCATGTACAATAGCATCAGAGGTGGCACGAGAAGATGGACCTTGCTTCCATCTTCCTCCATACTAAAGAATTATATGGAGAGCAATCTCATATCGTAAGATACAGGACCTCAAAGAAACTTTTTCAAGCGAGGTTGGCCATCAGATCATATGTTGGGGACTACGTCCTGAAGATGATTTCTCTCATCGAAGAGCTCGCGGACCTAGAAACCACGTTGAAAAATGAGTTGTACATCGACTTGATCCTCCAGTCCCTTCCCTCCACCTATGCCCAGTTCATATTGAACTTCAATATGAACAGTATGGAAGATACACTTCCTGAGCTCCTCAACATGTTGAGGTTGGCAGATGGCACCTTGTAAAAAGGCAAGGAAACACCCGCTCTGATTGTTGGAGGATCTTCTTCTTCTAGATCCAAGGCCAATGCCAAGGGAAAAAAGAAGAAGGCCCCTACCATACCGAGGGGAGGTGTACAGAAGGTGGCGGGAAAGGGAAATGAAAAGATGGGAGGGGCAGCCACAAAGGATGAGAGCTTCTATTGTAAGAAGAAGGGTCATTGGAAGAAGGACTGCAGGGCCCTAAAGGCCAAGAACCAGGACACAAAGCAGGTTGTGGCTTCAACTTCAGGTGTGTTCATGATTGAAAACTGCTATTCTATAAACTCTACTTCCTGGGTATTGGATACCGGATTAGGATATCACATCTGTAATTCTTTGCAGGCGTTGAGAAGCCGTAGGGTTTTGAAGAAAGGTGATATGTACCTGTCATGACCTGAAGGTATGGAACATGACTGGTACTTAAACTGCGAAATGTCTCAAGGCGCAACGTAATCTAAGTAAGCCAACGCCCAGAAAACTAAACCGTTTAACAAATAGAGTGAAGGAAAACTCATTTAAAGAAAGCGATTTTAACCAAATAAGTCGCATTAAACATTTAAATGAAACATCAGAATTTCCCGAAAATTTCGGCAGAGTCTCCTTTGTGATGAAATAAGGCATCCCCAAGCGGGAGCTAGCTCTTCGCCAATGGCGGAATCACAACTACAAGCAATATGTATATCAAAAGTGCACAATAAGTATCAGAAAGCAAGAAATAAGAAGTACCATGTCGGCTCAAGTGAGCATCGACACCAACATCACAAATACAAGTCCCACGAGTCTCACAGTCTAGTCAAATATACAAGGGTAGATGGAGTACTAGATACAAATAAACTACATGATGGGATAACATATCCTCGCAATCCACCTATGAGCAAAGCCGCAAGTCCAACCAAAAGGAACAAAATGAGGAAGTGCGCCCGCTGCTACAGTGCTGACGGTTCGGACCTGCAAGATACTGTGGCACAACGGGGACGAGTTGCCAACTCGTGAGTAATAAGTAACATCTTATAAGGCTATTGTAAGCATGCACACCAGTGCGTCACAGCCTATACATACTAATATGATACGATGTACTAGAATGAATGCAACATGAATGCATAATCAAACACGAAACCTGAACAAGTCTGGTATGAGAAAATCATTGTTCTTATTTTAGAAAAGCCTCTGTGCAATAAGCTGAAGTATCATCAATGAAATCAACAGAAATCCATGTCAAGTATCGACACAATATATACATATCCCAATATCTCGATGTCTCAACATCTCAATATCACAAAGTCTTAATATCCCAATATCTCAATATCTCGGGCTCCGTCAGTCCGGATCAGCCCATATCATCAAATCTAATGACCACGTCGGTATCCTTCGGATATCCTCCGCGTCAGACATCACCGGTAAGTAGTCCGACCCTGCCGGGCTCATCGTTATCTCCACAAAAACACTCTCGCCTCGGGGTACCATACCGGGTCCACCATGTACCCAAAACGGTTCATCCTCCTCCTCGAATCGGGTCTCGAAAACCAACAGAAATCAGGAAAACTCATGGTGGACGATATATACATCATATCACGAGAAAACCGCAACTTGCATTTTTAAAGTGATAACAGGTTTATTAAATTCTTGCGGTTTCTCCCAAAATACATAAATCTCTTAAACATGGAAATCTCCAAGAAAATCACAATCCATGAACATGTCGGCAATGATGAATGCCTATGGTATCCATGATATGAAATACGATGTGTGACTAGAAAACTATGCATGAACGATGATGCAATGAGTCATATACATATGGCTAGCAATCCTACGTATCCATCCTGATGAAATGAATATATAAGTAGATTTTTATAGATCATATATGGTGCAAATGTTTTACATTCTGATTTAATAAAGTTCTATAGTGTTCGTGGTATAGAAATTACCAAGGCGTGTATGTTCGCATGAATAGCGCACATGCGACATGAACCAATGGTAATAGTGCAAGTGTCCTATGAGATAATATCACATATATATCCATTTAATGAAATGCAATGAGATGAATGACTAGGAGACTACGCATATAAATACAAGCACTACTAGAAATCCTGACTATCGGGCGCCTCGCGCCATCCAGACGATTCCCCCGTAGATGTGTACATCTACTCACCGGGACGCCTCGGCTAATCTGATCCGATTTCAGCTCTGCCATTTCTGCGCCACATCCGACGTCTCTGCACCCGATCCTAGAAACTTACACAAGGAAAAAAGAGAATAAATATATATATAGTCGCGGACACAAACAATACAAGTCAACCACGCGCACTAGCTAAACGCGCACGCACTTGGTGCATAAACCGCGCTCGCGACAATGCCACAAAGCACAACTAAGGTCGCTATACGTGAAAAACCACCAAGCCTAAAACTCAATTACACCAATCGCGCATCCACAACATACTAAATACTATATGGAATAGGTTGTAAATCACGAAAACCTCAAACTTAATTCAAACGATTTAATCCCAAAAACCTAGTAAGTGACCCATTACCTTTTTAGCACAAATCTATATGTTTTAGCAATTCTAGTGGCCACAATATTCACTTAATACCTTAACTAAGTCACACAAACCATAACTAAATTTTAATTTCATCTAATTACACATTAATTATAAACCTAGTTTGCAAAGTCATATAATTTGGACAATTTAAAAGTAACAATTAGCAATTTAGCCACTAGGTTGGGTTTTGAAATTCTTAGGATGATAAACTACACATTGTAAAGATAATCAAGTTAAATAAAGTTTAATTAGATCTCAAACCCTTCTCTTTAAAATTAAATCTTGAAATTAACACCACATTTAAACACCTAATTAAGTTGATTTAAAGTATTTAACCAACCAATTAACTATGGGGTTAGGATTTATACCTCAAAGATTTGTAGATCAACATGCAAACTTAGCCTCCCAAGTTGCCACCTTGCCTCAAAATTCATGCTTGATTGAACAAAGAATAATGGGTAAGGGCTAAATGGAGAATTAGTGAGGCTTTGCATTGATTTTTGATGAATTTCTTTAAGATTTTTGAGGTGTAATGGGGTGGGGAAATTTGGGCAGCAGCCAAGGGAGAGGGGCTCGGCCAAAAATGAGTGGGAGAAAGAGAGAGAGAGAGAGTGTGTGTGGGGTTAGCCAAGTTAAAGATAAATCCCCCCATACCTCAATTCTTTAATCCCATTCCTTCTTTATTCTTTTCATTCTCTTTTCTTTCTTTCTTTTATGATGAGAGGGGGTTATGGAATTTGAGGCTCGAAATGGGGAGGTAAGGTGAATGAAAGAGGTGAACATACCCCCTCACACACATACCAACATCAAATCTTTCATTTCCTATTAATTAATTCATTTCCTTATTTATTTTATTTCCTTTCTACATAATTCTAGAACCATGCCACATGTAAAAAAAATAAAGTGCAAGTTAACAAAATGTGATTAGGTCTCATGGTTACTTAAACTTGTATTAACCCATTCTAAATTGTAATAATCACTAATTAAATGTATTAGTGAAAGCTTAAAATATTATTAAAAATAATTAATTAAGGAAAAATATTTAAGTAAACTAACAATTTATAAGCGACTAATTAAATATCAATACTAGCTATTACATAGCTAGAATATGTATATTTAAGTCTATGTTGAAAAATAATTATATCTTGGTTTTTACGGAAAACTCCAGTTATTTTACCGATTAACGGAAATTTCACCTAAACGATTTTTCAGAACGTTACAGTCCCTCAGGGTTGGCAACGGAGCCAGTGTGGATGCAGTTGCAGTAGGGGAATATCACCTTGGATTGGCGAGTGGACATATTTTGTTGTTACATAACTGTTTTTGTGTACCCAGTATGGTGTGTAATATTATATCAGTATCTTTATTATCGAATGAAGGATATAATTTTGCACTTGTAAGCAATGTTATCAACATTCACCTGAATCATGAAATGGTTGGGTCGGGTACACTAAGCAACGGAATATACATTCTCAATTAAAATCAAGTTTTCAACGTCCAAAACACACTAAAAAGAAAAGCTCCAGAATCAAACCAAGCTTTTCTATGGCATTGTAGACTCGGTCATATCAATGAAACACGACTGACTAATTTACATAAAGAAGGATACTTAGATCCGTTTGAGTATCAATCATACGCAACTTGTAAATCATCTATCATAGGAAAGATGACAAAGACTCCATTCACTGGATACGGAGAAAGAGCCACTGAGCTCTTGGGACTCATACACAGCGACGTGTGTGGGCCAATGTCCACACATGCCCAAAGTGGCTATTCCTACTTCATTACTTTCACAGATGATTTCTCTAGGTATGGACATGTATTCTTAATGAAACATAAATTCGAGGCCTTCGAGAAATTTCAAGAGTATAAGAATGAAGCGGAAAACAAACCGGCAAAAGTATTAAGATGCTCCGTTCGGATAGGGGCGGAGAATACTTAAGTGCCGAGTTACTGGAATACCTAAAAGAGAATGGAATTCTCTCTCAGCTTACTCCTCCATACACACCACAACACAACGGTATATCAGAAAGATGGAATCGCATCTTACTTGATATGGTGCGTTCCATGATGAGTAATGCTGAGTTGCCGCCCTTTTTCTGGGGTGCACTGGAATCTGCTGCATACCTATTGAAAAAGGTTCCAACTAAGTCTGTGCCTGCCACTCCATATGAAATGTGGAGTGGGAAAAATCCTGTCTTAAGTATTTAAAGATATGGGGCTGTCCTGCCTTTGTCAAAAAGGTTTATCTGGACAAACTTGAGGCACGTTCAGTACTGTGTAAGTTTGTGGGATACCCCAAGAATTATAGGGGTATTATTTCTATCACAATGAGAAACAAAAGATCTTTGTTTATCATCATGCCTGCTTCATGGAAACTCAATTTCTCGAAAAAGAGATAAGTGGGAGCGCGATGGAGCTGGAAGAAATTCTAGAACCTCAAACTATTTCTGAAAACTTAGTAGAACCTGAGACTTCAATGGAACATGACATACCCACGCCACTCCTTAGATCTAGTAGGCTATCTCATCCGCCCGAGATATACTACGGTTTTCTCGTAGATGGGGATCGAGAAGATTGCATCATCGACGATGATGAGCCCACTAGTTTTCAGCAAGCCATCACGAGTAAAGACTCGGTGAAGTGGCTGGATGCTATGCGAATCGAGATGGAATCCATATACACAAACAAAGTTTGGACTTTGGATTTTGCTCCTACTGGGGTAAAACCCGTAGGGTGCAAATGGATCTTCAAAAAGAAGATTGGTGTAGATGGTCAGGTAGAAACCTATAAAGTTAGACTTGTTGCTAAAGGTTTTCGTCAAAGACCAGGATTGGATTACGACGAAACTTTTTCACCAGTAGCTATGCTTAAATCCATTCGGATCCTACTTTCCATTGCTGCCTTCCATAACTATGAGATCTGGCAGATGGATGTTAAAACCGCCTTTCTAAATGGAAGTTTAGAAGAGTGTGTTTTCATGAATCAACCAGAGGCTTCATAGACAGTGGGAGCAGTGGAAAAGTGTGCAAGTTGCTTAAATCCATTTATGGATTAAAGCAGGCATTGCAGAGTTGGAACATCTGCTTTGATGAGACGGTAAGAGAATTTGATTTTATCAAAAATATAGATGGACCTTGTATTTATAAGGATATTGTAGGGAGAGCTGTGTTATTCCTCGTTTTATACGTTGATGACATTCTCCTGATAAGAAATGACATTCCTATGCTACAATCGGCTAAGCTGTTCTTGTCATATAAGTTCTCTATGAAAGACCTAGGGGATGCCTCGTACATTCTGGGGATTAAGATTTATTGTGACAGATCTAAAAGAATGTTGGGACTTTCACAGTCAAGGAACATAGACACCGTACTAAAGAGGTTTAGTATGGAAGATTCTAAGCGCGTCAATTTGCCCGCTTGTCACGGAATCACCATCTCCAAAGATATGTCTCCCAAGATTGATGAGGAGAGGGCTCGCATGAGCATAGTACCCTACGCTTCAGCGGTAGGGTCAATAATGTATGCGATGTTATATACCAGACCAGGTGTAGCTTACGCACTCAGTGTGGTAAGCAGGTATCAGTCTGACCTAGGTGAGAAACATTGGATAGCAGTTAAGAACATTCGTAAGTACCTGAGAAGGACTAAAGAGATGTTCCTGGTGTACGGTAATGGAGACCTCTAGATCGAGGGTTTTACCAACTCTGGCTTCCAAAGTGACAAGGTGTAGGGTTGCTGGGCATGCGCACAAGGTTGTACGAGGCATCAACCATGCCCGATTAAAAATTTAGCCGTGCCGAACAACCCGAAGCCGGATCTTTAAACTAGGGTTTAGGCGAAAACGAACATGTTAAACACTTTAACACTAAGTGAGAGGGATTACAACCTTTGTAGATCCGGTCCTTCACTTCTTAAGCTCCGTGTTGAAGTCCCTTCGCTGCGATCATCGTGTTCCGGACTCTCGAGAGGTTCCACAAAGAGAAAGATGCAGTCTTGCTTCCGATCTTCGATACAAAGATGATCTACCTTGAAGTTTCGTTAACACAAGCTAACACTCATAATATGAAGTGAACACCCGCATCTAAATGGCAAGGATAGATGAGGATGATGAAGTTGGATTTTCTCTCTCTTTTATTTTCTCATTCTCACTCATATTCATCACTTGGAAAAAAGCTAGTAAGCTTTTTCCATGAAAAGTAGAAGGAAGAAGAAGAAGAAGAATAATGAATTATCATTTGTGATGAATAATAAAAAGTTATCATAATCATTTATGCAACCATGGTTGTAGTAACCAATGTAGAGAGTTTACTAGGGTTAGGGTTTGGGTTGGGTTAAAGGGTGAGTCACAAAAAAATATCTATCATAATATCTTAGCAAATGACAGAGTAAAACCATCTAGAAACATCTAGAATACATTAACCCAAATCAAACCCTAATCTTATTTAAACTCCACTAAACATGCTGCATTAATAATTATAACATGTTACAATATTATATATCACATATATAATATTTATTGTAACAAAATAAAATAATACATTTAACATATATCGCATATATATCAATGTATTACCCGAGTGAGAAAAATAATCTTTTAGTGAGCAAATATTCGTTAATGTAATTTAATATATCATATATATTATTATACATTAAATTATCGAATCAACACTTGATCCGACAATCCGGCTATATCGCATATAGCCGACTAATATTTATCCGTACCGATTCATCGAATCAACACTTGATCCGATGACCCAGCTGATATCAAATATCGCGAGAATAGAAAACGGTATCTCATATCGCATTATCCTCGGTCCCGCACATATCACATACGTGCCCCTACTCCGTTTTGCCTGAGCCAAGAAACCTCTGTGTAAGACTCTAAAGAATCGTCAATACGCCGGCAGTAGGTGATGATCATATCAAACACCCATAAGATGCAAGCGGTCAGCTAAACGTAACAGCTACCCAGGTATTGAGCGCTCAGAAGATCAACAAGAAAGCCTGTAACTTCTCCTGTGAATCCAAACAGTAACACTCCCGTACAGTCCGGTCTCGTCGTCTGATATGTCGCATATCTCGCCTAGGGGTGGTAAACGTCAGACCCCAGTAGCTTGATAAGTCGTGTCGATTTGAGGTCTATAACAGTTCGAGAAACTACTGATAACACTTACCAGTAAATCTCAGCAACCCTGCCCAGGGATTTCCGGTTATAGCCAATCGAACACAGCATAACATCAACTCCCTATACCGGGAGAGACGAATCCCCTCCTATCGTTCATTGCCTCCATGTGATTCGGGACTGTACCCAAAAGCCACCTTTTTGCACGCCCTCTTGGACCTGGTATGATAGAAATCAAAGCACAGTGGGAATCACACAAGACTCTATGACGATCTCGGGTCAACAGACTACTCTGTACCAGTGTCACCGGAGAACTGCCATCTAACGTGAGGTATAATACCATCTGGGAGTTCTCGGCGAGTCCGTCCAGTGTACCCAGTCTCCACTGAGCACCCGTACACCATCCTTGATGTCAAACACCGATGGATATGGGATCATCCATCGCCCATCATATGGGTCAAGATGCGTATACGCTAGTCTACTCTGGTGTATCGATGCCCTGTCTCGATACACCCTCGACTAGGGACAGTTATAGCATGTACTCGTCGACTACCGTGGCCCCACTAGTATGATCTCATCATAGTCCCAGTAGTCGAGTACATATTCTAAAGGCTTTATCAACATGTAACATAGAGACAATCAGAGTACATGTTAAGATAAAGTACAACCAGATAGCATACTATCATGTCGAGCAAGAAAGTCCTCCTTATATATGTCCAAGCATCCATTACAATATACATCGTATGTACAGTAATGGCCTCTAAGGCATACATATAACTAACAATCTCCTACTTGCACTAGGGCCATATGTTGTGGTATCATATACCCAACAATTAGCTGTGGTTGAAGTATCTCATACTCAACCATCCCATAAGAGTCTCTACTGGGAAAAAGGCCTTTGTGAGTTGATCCGTGCTGTTGTCCTCTGTGTCTACTCTCCTAACCTCGATCTCTCTGGAGATCAACCATCTCCATGATCAGGTGATACCGCCTAAGAATTATATCTGGATTTCTGATGGGACGGGGGTTCCTTGGCATAAGCCACAACTCCATTGTCACACAATGGTAGGAACGAAGTTCATTTCATGAACTTATATGTATCCAGACTGCCTCTTTGGTAGCATCCTAAGTAACGATGTATCTTGCCTTTAATCGTCTAGTATGTCACGGTATCTAGCTTGAGAATCTTCCAACATACCGTCCCTCCACTGATGGTAAAGACAATGCCTGCGACTGACATTCAGTCGTCCTTATCACCCTGGAACCTTTCCAGTGATTCTCCTCAGGATTGATTGATACCATCTAACTACAACTAGTGAGTATCTTAACATCCAATTAGATCTATCTCATAGATCCAAAACCCAGGATTTAGGAGGTATCACTTTGATCCTATATAGAGAATTCTTGTGATAAGCGGAGATTGACCGAGCGTAGCATAGGAAACTCTTTCCCTATCAAGAGTATGTCATCCACGTACTCTACGAGGATCACCACCATCTCCCTACTACCTTTTTGTATATACAAGGTTCATCTATCATTTTGATGAAGTCAAACTCTTTGAGTCCCACATCAAAACAGTTGTTCCAACTCCGCGATGCCTGTTTTATCATATAAAATATCTTGCACACGTTTCCGCTGCACCCACTGTCTACGAAGCCCTCTGGCTATGTACTTATAGCCGCTCTTTTCTGAAACATCATTTAGAAAAGCAGTCATGACACCCAACCGCCAGATATCGTATTCAGGATATGTAGCCGTGGCAAGTAGGATCTGGATGGACTTAAGCATAGCTTTGAAAGTCTTAACTTTTCCATGTACACCAAGTAATCTTCTCAAGATATACTTGCTCCTGATGGGGATTTAACCCTTCAGATAAAGCAACCAAAGTCCATACTTTGTTGGTGTATAAGGATTCTATCTCAGATCGATAAGCATCCAGCCATTCTTACAGAGGCCCACTCCTGATGGCCAGCTCGAAACTAGTTGGGTCATCATCTCATGATGCAATCCTCTCTCCAACTGTCATAGAGAAACCGAAGTATCTCTCAGGTGGGTGAGGAACCCTACTAGATCGGCGGAGAGGCTGAGGTTCGTTGGAAACTATTGAATCATTTGGTTCTACCAAATCATCAGCTGCAGTTTGTATAGCTGGAACCTTTCCAGTTCTACATAACAGACCTTGCCTCGAGCTTGTCCGGATTTTGCTTTTTAGACATAGGCCGGACAACCCTAAATCTTAACTAACTTAAGATATGGGTCTTCCCTTTCCATATCACATATGAAGTGGTAGGCAACTGATTTGATTTGAGCACTATTCAATAGGTATGCAGCTTCTCAAGCGCATAACTCCCAAAAGGAAATAGGAAACTCAGTAGTACTCATTATAGAGCACACCATATCACATAGGGTGTGATTGCTCCGCCCCGATACACCGACGTGTTGTGGTGTATACGGAGGAGTAATGCTGAGAGAGAATCTCATTCTCCTTTTGAATAGTCCAGAAATACAGTGCTGAAGTATTCTCCTCCTTGATCTCATCAAAAGACATAATACTTATACCCGTTTTTGGTTCTCTATTTCTAACTTATATTCTGTGAATATCTCAAAAGGTTCGGACTTGTGTTTCAACAGGAACATATGTCTGAATCTTGAGAGATCATCAGAGAATGTAATGAAGTATAAAGAACCGGTCTTGGCATGTGTAGACAGGGGACCTTCATACATCAGCATGTATCTATCCCAAGAGTTCACTGACTCTTTCTCTGTTTTCAATAAACAGAGCTATGGTCATCTTATCTTTGTGACATGACCGGCAAGTTTCATAAGATGTAAATTCAAACTAATTTGAATATGCATCTAAATGTAACTTGGCTAGTCGGGTCGCATTGATATGACCTAGTCTACAATACCTCAAGAAGGAATCGTTTATTTCTGAACTCTTCCTCTCGTGTGTGTTCTGTAAACTAAGAACTGTAGTTTGATTTGGAACGTCAATGCTTTTAGATAACGTGCCTGAACCGATCAACTCTTGATATAGGAAATTTTCAAAACATTATCCAACAATACAAAATTATATCCTTCTTTACTAATAAAGAGACCGATATGATTTTGTATATCAGGTTCGGTATCTAATAACATTCGTTCAGAATCAATGTATTCTGGTAATACAGGGTGATAGTGACCAACAGACTTGGCTGCAACACATGCACCGTTTTCTGTCTCATGAAACTTATCACCCGTTCTCAGTTCTCTACCTTTCTGTAGCCCATGTAACAGATTACATATACGGGATCCTGATCCAGTATCTCATACCCAGGACGTAAAGGATACTGAGAAACAGTTCTCTGTAATGAACACACCCGAAGAAGATGCATCAACATGCACTTTCTTCGTTTGGGTGGCACGGGAAATCTGGTATTCTCCAATTTCCTGCTCTGTCTTATAACAATTATAAGTTGGAGCGGGACCAACGTTCCCCAGCTCAGTATAACAAGCGGGTTCGGTCAATTCATCCGTTTTATTATCTTGATTAAGGCGTGATATGGTCGCTACCTGGAGAGAGAGAGAGAAGAAAACACTCAGCGTATGCTCTTGCAAGATTAGATTGGTTATCTAATATATCTAATCAGGATGTCTCCCACTGTTTTAGTCAAATCTTCCTTCAAACCCTAAAAGGAAAGACTAGCCGGGATTAATTACACGCTATAAGTTCGCCAATCTTTCAGCCAGGCCAGTGTCGGTACTTTGAGGGAGGTCCCCCATGCTTTCGTACGAACCTAATTAAAGTAAACCTCGATTTCCCATAGGCATAACCTCGTTAACACCTTTCTGGACACCTACTTGATCGGCTAATTGTAATGTGTAAAACTCTCCCAGGAGTAACTCTTACTCGCAGCGGGTATCGGGATCCAACTATCTCATAGAAGGTATGCAATCTCATTGCAAATTTCAATACTTGAAATTCCCAATAATATTTTTCCCCTAGCGTCCTATGACCTTGACGAAGGCCAAACTACCCATAGTCCGCTAGTCAAGTTCAACCCGTTCATTTCTTGATTGAATTAAACCCACCCGCACGACCCTTGACGAAGGCCAAACTACGCCGTACGAATACCCTAATCTAATCGCATCGTATGCTAGCAGATAAGCACTAGTTAGCTACCGTACACTACGCCTTGATGAAGGCCAAACTACCGCAGCACGAATACTAAGTAGTACTTATCTGAAATGACAGAGGGCTACGACAGGTTTTTAAGAAAACCCTTTGCGTAACGAACTTGATATCGTTGTAGAATCGAGTGATTTTAAATGGAGTGTTTTTTAGGCTTTTCTAGTTTTGCTAAAGGGGTCACTCCCGGTGAAGGGATCGTCGGCTCTTTCCTCATCGAATAAGGTGCAAGATATTTCACAAATATCACTATGCAAAGCAAAAACTATAGAAACAATCAAAAGACAAACCGAGTTTGTAGCATCTGCTAGTTTCACTAAAGAGGTCACTCCCGGTGAAGGGATCTCGGCTCTTTCCATATCGAATAAGGTGTTGGATGTTCTACAAGGAACATTGCTATGCAAAGTAAGAACTAGAGCTACCAGTTTTTAAACAAGTTTCTACAACATCTTTAGGTTTCTTTTATTTCATTAATCTCATTAATGAAGTCCCATTTTTTTTATTGTGCTTCACAAGCATCAGCATTTGAAACGAAATCTGCAATATATAACATATATCTCATATATATAATATAAACATTCGTCTCAGGCAGTAATATGATCTCATCACAGAACATTGCAGCAGAAGAAACATATATGAAATATTGGATATACTAGGATGTCCGTGTTTTAATACGAGCCTGTATAAAACACGGATTCCACGGTCGCGATGAATAGCCAAACCCACATCCCTAGACCCCTACGAGAGCGGCAAGTAACACTGCCAATTCTAGGGTTAGGAGACCCGGTCTCGACTCCTCGAGATGGTCTCCCACTGGACCCTAGAACCCGGTTACTTGTGCTCCCCGTCTTGGGTCTACCTTAGTGCGGAAAAGTAAATAATACACATGGGTGACATCATCCTCAGCCCGGAAGTGCCCCAATAAAAGAATATTACATACAAATGAATTTTACATGAATGAAAAAGAAAAAACTCCCATCTCACATAAAACCCCCGGCTATTCAAACGCGACGATCCAATACAACATATCACAGCAACACATAATATCTCATATCATCAACGTAAGCAAGTATGCGTATCCCGATTGTCGTTGATGTATAGCAACGAAGCCGGCGATACACCACATACTATGCTTACGGTCACAGAAAAGAAAGTGTAAAACTACAACAGTTGGAATCCGCAACCTTCTTAGACATCGCATGCCTAACCAAATGAATTCCTTAGACATCGCATGCCTAACAATTATAAACCCCGCATTTTAGTCTCATTTTCGAAAACTCTTTTCAATATCTAGTCGGGCAATTCAATAAGATTCCCGACATCCTGATCGAATGCTCGTCGCAAACTTCAGTAGACGGCCGCATCCCCGATGCCGTCGACGAAGTGCACTAAGGCGGAACACCGTCGCCGCGAGCACCCGAACGGATGCTTTTGGCGACGGGGTTCTCCTACAGTAACTTGGTCGGGGCTATGGGGCGTGGCTGTCTGTTAAGTTTACCCGGCGAGTATCCGCGTACGCTACGTGATTGCGACGGAATTTTGATCACATCAAAATTCCGTGGCAACCGATCAATTTAGACTAAACTGCTATGTTTATAACATTTAAATTAGTTATCTCATAACTACTTGTGGATTCCAAATATTGTATCACATTCCAGATAATTAGACAAAGTCAAACTTTCCGATCGAATAATCAAACACCCAAGATTTCCCCAATATATCTCAACACTTGAAATCAGTTTAAAAAACATCCATCACATGCCACAGAACCAATGGTCCAGCCGTAGAAGGGTCAAGCCAACGCCTCATATGTGGCACGCCGTACTGCCCCAAACCCTAAGGTTTAGAGGCAGTTCAAGACGGTCACATAATCGAGTTAAGGTTTGTTGTCTTCTAGAGGGTCCACCGCGTTACTTGCACGACTTAGAACATTATTAAACTCGAGAAAAAATCCAACTTTTGAAAAAATTTCCGACAGGGGAAAAAGTGAGTTATTGATATCCGTTCGAACTTTTTAACAGCTTCTATAAATTACCCGGACAAACTAAACAAAGCTAAATTATCCGATCGAATCAATGAGTCCCCAATACAACCCTAGAAAACTCAACACTTGAGTGGAATTAAAATATTCCCAGAAAAAAATAACAAAAAAGGACCTAAGAATAATTAAGTGAAATTCCAGGGACTAAGTCAAAATTTTGGCCACGGAACCGCCGCCAAACCCATGGTTTGGCCGCGGTTCCGCGGTCAAAATATTGAGTTAGTTGACCGTACTTCACAGTAATTCTTAGTTTTTCCTGCTTGTTTTTCTGAGCATTTTTAATTCAGAAAAAAATCAACTTTTTGATAAATATCCAGAGAAGGGGTTTTATCGGGGTTCTCGGGTTCGATCGGACTTTAAACTTCGTCTAGACTTCGCCTAAAACTCTAGCTTGGCTCTGATACTACTGTAGGGTTGCTGGGCATGCGCACAAGGTTGTACGAGACATCAACCATGCCCGATTAAAAATTTAGCCGTGCCGAACAACCCGAAGCCGGATCTTTAAACTAGGGTTTAGGCGAAAACGAACATGTTAAACACTTTAACACTAAGTGAGAGGGATTACAACCTTTGTAGATCTGGTCCTTCACTTCTTAAGCTCCGTGTTGATGTCCCTTTGCTGCGATCATCGTGTTCCGGACTCTCGAGAGGTTCCACGAAGAGAAAGATGCAGTCTGCTTCCAATCTTCGATACAAAGATGATCTACCTTGAAGTTTCGTTAACACAAGCTAACACTCATAATATGAAGTGAACACTCTCATCTAAATGGCAAGGATAGATGAGGATGATGAAGTAGGATTTTTTCTCTCTTTTATTTTTCTCATTCTCACTCATATTCATCACTTGGAAAAAAGCTAGTAAGCTTTTTCCATGAAAAGTAGAAGGAAGAAGAAGAAGAAGAATAATGAATTATCATTTGTGATGAATAATAAAAAGTTATCATAATCATTTATGCAACCATGGTTGTAGTAACCAATGTAGAGAGTTTACTAGGGTTAGGGTTTGGGTTGGGTTAAAGGGTGAGTCACAAAGAAATATCTATCATAATATCTTAGCAAATGACAAAGTAAAACCATCTAGAATACATTAACCCAAATCAAACCCTAATCTTGTTTAAACTCCACTAAACATGCTGCATTAAAAATTATAACATGTTACAATATTATATATCACATATACAATATTTATTGTAACAAAATAAAATAATACATTTAACATATATCGCATATATATCAATGTATTACCCGAGTGATAAAAATAATCTTTTAGTGAGCAAATATTAGTTAATGTAATTTAATATATCATATATATTATTATACATTAAATTATCGAATCAACACTTGATCCGACAATCCGACTATATCGCATATAACTGACTAATATTTATCCGTACCGATTCATCGAATCAACACTTGATCCGATGACCCGGCTGATATCAAATATCGCGAGAATAGAATACGGTATCTCATATCGTATTATCCTCGGCCCCGCACATATCACATACGTGCCCCTACTGCGTTTTGCCTGAGCCAAGAAACCTCTGTGTAGGACTCTAAAGAATCGTCAATACGCCGGCAGTAGGTGATGATCATATCAAACACCCACAAGATGCAAGCGGTCAGCTAAACGTAACAGCTACCCAGGTATTGAGCGCTCAGAAGATCAACAAGAAAGCCTGTAACTTCTCCTGTGAATCCAAACAGTAACACTCCCGTACAGTCCGGTCTCGTCGTCTGATATGTCGCATATCTAGCCTAAGGGTGGTAAACGTCAGACCCCAGTTGCTTGATAAGTCGTGTCAATTTGAGGTCTATAACAGTTCGAGAAACTACTGATAACACTTACCAGTAAATCTCAGCAACCCTGCCCAGGGATTTCCGGTTATAGCCAATCGAACACAGCACAACATCAACTCCCTATACCGGGAGAGACGAATCCCCTCCTATCGCTCATTGCCTCCATGTGATTCGGGACTGTACCCAAAAGCCACCTTTTTACACGCCCTCTTGGACGTGGTATGATGGAAATCAAAGCACAGTGGGAATCACACAAGACTCTATGACGATCTCGGGTCAACAGACTACTCTGTACCAGTGTCACCGGAGAACTGCCATCTGACGTGAGGTATAATACCATCTGGGAGTTCTCGGCGAGTCCGTCCAGTGTACCCAGTCTCCACTGAGCACCCGTACACTATCCTTGATGTCAAACACCGATGGATATGGGATCATCCATCGCCCATCATATGGGTCAAGATGCGTATACGCTAGTCTACTCTGGTGTATCGATGCCCTGTCTCGATACACCCTCGACTAGGAACAGTTATAGGATGTACTCGTCGACTACCGTGGCCCCACTAGTATGATCTCATCATAGTCCCAGTAGTCGAGTACATATCCTAAGGGCTTTATCAACATGTAACATAGAGACAATCAGAGTACATGTTAGGATAAAGTACAACCAGATAGCATACTATCATGTCGAGCAAGAAAGTCCTCCTTATATATGTCCAAGCATCCATTACAATATACATCGTATGTACAGTAATGGCCTCTAGGGCATACATATAACTAACACAAGGATGACTCTAAATTTGTCTCGGGTTTTGTGTTCACTCTCAACGGAGGGGCGGTCTGTTGGAAGAGCTCCAAACAGGATACCGTAGCAGACTCGACGATGGAGGCTGAGTATATCACTGCGAGCGATGCCGCAAAAGAGGCAGTCTGGATCAGGAAGTTCATTTCAGAACTTTAGGTGGTTCCATCCATTGCTAATCCAATACCTTTGTATTGCGATAACAACGGAGCCATGGCTTTGGCAAAGGAACCACGGTCCCATCAGAAATCCAGACATATCTTAAGACGGTATCACCTGATCAGGGAGATCGTGGATCGCCAGGAGATTGAGGTACGGAGAGTGGACACAAAAAACAACACGGCAGATCCATTCACCAAAGCCATCCCTCAAATCCAGTTCGAGAGACTGTTCGAGATATTGGGCATGCGTTACGCCATCTACTGGGTCTAGTGCAGACAATAGGTACTCATTGCGCCAATTACAGGCCTTAGTAAAACTGGGAGATTGTTGGATATGTATGCCCTAGAGGCCTTCATTGTATAGGATGCTAGGGATATAAATGTACAAGACAATCTTTCTTGATATGATAGTATGCTATTTGATTTGACTTTATCTTAACATGTGATGTATTTTATTTTGTATTTCATATACATGTTGATAAAGCCCGTAGGATATTTGCCTGACTACCCGCGTTGTGATAGCGATCATACTTATGGGAGCTGGGTAGTCAAAAGGCACATCCTTAAAAGCGTCCCTAGTTGTAGGAGTATCGAGACTGGGCATCGTTACTCTAGAGTAGACTAGTGTATACATATCTAGACCCTGACGAGGGGCGATGGATTGGTCCTGCAACCATTGGTGAGGTGCACCTAAGATTGTATACATGTGCTCACTGGGTGTGAGTACACCGGATAGGACTCGCCGAGAACTGACTAGTTGGTATTATACCTAGCGTCAGATAGCAGTTCTCTGGTAACATGAGTGCAGATAGTATGTCGACCTGAGGTCGTCATTTGTTTTGTGTGAGTTCTCACTGTGCTTTGATGACTACCCCACCACGGCTCAAAGGAGTCGTGCAAACAGGTTTTAGTTGGGTACAGTCCCGAGCCACATAGAGGCAGTGAGCGACTGTTGGAGATTCGTCTCTCCCGGTATAGGGAGTCGATATCGCGCAGTGATCGGTTGGTCATTACCATAAGTCCCTGGCCATGGATGTTTGAGAATTACTAGTGGTTAGACCAGTAGATTCTCGGATGGTCTTGAGCCACACCGACATGACTTGTCTGGTTATTAGGGGTCTGACGTTCCCCACCCCCTAGACCTTACATGCGATACTCTCAGACGAAGAGACCGGACTGCACGGAGATTGTCACGGACATGCTCAGTTGGGGTTTCGGATGAGTTCACTCGTCGGCCTCCTTTTCGACATGTACCTGGATTGCCGTTACGAACTGCTAGTGCCACTGACGGACTTATGGTTAAACCCACTGCCAGCGTACTGTTAAGTTTATAGAGTCCCACACAGAGGGTTTCCCTGGATCAGGCAATACGAAGTAGAGGCCGTATGGTCTTATGGCAGGGTTTCGATCACATGCGTATACTGGCTATACGTATGATATTCGGACGGACAATACTAGTGGGCTTTGGTATAAGCCGGATCCTAGTATTGTATTATTGGATTTTTATCATCTCAGTGTATCCATATTTTTCGGAATACGGATACGGGTATGTATATACGGTGAGGGCATTCTTCTAATTTTACAAGAATGGGCTTCTATAAGGAGACACTTCATTATTGATTTATCCTTTTTTGTAAAAGGATTAATGTGGGGGAAATTAGGAGATATTTGAGGAATGGGTTGCAAGCATGGCTTAATATATTATTTATTCATTTGTGTTTCCTATTCAAGCATGGCTCCAATTTTAGTGAGTATTTTAGTCCACGTTTGAATTATTGGAAAAAGACTTAGCCATTCTCACACCCAATTCTCAAGTTCATTCTCACATTATCATTCTCTCTCCTAGGTTTCCTCTCCTCCTCTTTCAAGCTCATCCCATCAAATGAGTTGTGAATCAATGAGGATTGAGACAAATTAATCCATTACATCTTCTCTACTTCTACTTAGTAGTCTCTCTTAGCAAGTTGGATCACTAAGTTACCTCATTTGAGATTGGAGCTTGACCATAGGCCCCGGGTGGATTTTTCTTCGACACCAAGGAGACCGGAAACCGAGTTCATTTGAAGCTTCGGAGGAGCCAAAGAAAGGAGATCATGAAGAAGCTTGAACCAAGGAGCAAAGAACCATAAGAAAACCTGAAGGACTTGACACGAAGGTATAACCATTCAACCGAGTAGTTAGAGCCTTCTTGATGTTTAGTTTAGCTAGTTAAGGTTTAATCAAGATCCTAAGTGGATAAAGTCTATGTTGCAAAGCAAACTTGATATTTGAACAAAAGAAAAAAATCGTTTTTCATGTATTCCGCCTCCCCGCTAACTAGCGCGGTGTGCGACATAGACTTACAATATATATATATATATATATATATATATATATATAACCTATCCTACGGTTGCGGGGGTGCTATACGCCATTCACCCGACTTTCCTTGTAAATATATCTACTCACCTCAATCCTCGCTTGCCGAAGTCGATGACGCCACGCACTTCTTTGTCGTCCCAAAGTCCACGTGGGGTACCTACAATTTCCAATACGTTATATCGTAACCACGAGTAAAATACGAAAACTAAAGCGGAATACGAAATGCACATAGGTTAGAATCTATGGTTTATGCATGCGAAATAACCAAATAACTCTCGTTGTTGACGTACAAACGCCTAACGACCAAATTTAAATCAAAAACCAAAAACCAAAAACCAAGTTTTTAGAAATCGGAAAACAAAATCAGCAACTTAAGAAATCACTTCCAGATTTTTGCTCAGGCAACTAGGGACCAAACTAACAATACAGAGGCTAAGTCATAAGGATAGTGAGCTACATGCAAAACCCCTACATCAATGCTTATACTTGGCCCGGCGAGATTACCTAAAAATCCGACGTCGCCGGTCGAGTCAGGGAATATAGGGCTCGTCTCCTGGTGGTGGTCTCATAGGGTTCAAATTAGGTCAATGTACTTGTTTGATTTTCTTACAAGCATCTCAGGTTGCCCTAAATTCCCTGTAGTCCTCAAGAATTCACAAAACCGATATCAGGAAGATTCAAAGCTTAAGTCTTGGATTAAATCTCTGGTTTGGTCCATAAAATCGACACTACAGGGGTTGTGGTCACTAATTACAATCAATTACATCCCCACAACTCATAATATCACCTAAAGCTCAACTTGGAATTTTCAAAGATCACCAAACCTCAATTTATCAACTCTAAACTACTATAGGAGTTTAAGAAATTCAAATTCTAAACTAAGGGTGTAGAGATTATCTCATTTGGCAACTCAAGAATTTTCTTGAGTTGCCCAAAAAGCTCAAAGTCTTCACTTGATCCACCCATGGTCTTTATGAGAAAGCTTGTGCATATTTTTTGTAAAGGATGTGTGGTGTTTTGGGATGGTTTTGGAGGCGGTAGAGGGTGGTAGAGGATGAAGGAGGAGGAGGTGGAGAAAATATGAGATGAAGAATGAGGATGGAAAATGAAGGAGCCATGGAGAGAATAACCCCCCCCCCCCACTCTCTCTCTTTGCCCATACCCCTTGTCCCCTCTTTCAAAATATCTCTCTTTTCCTTTTCCTTTTTCTTTTAAAAACAAAAACAATAAAAACCATATATATATGCACAAATGAAGAATTAAGCCATGGTTCATATAATTAGTAACAAGTGTTTGCGACATGATTTTTTGCATGATGTAACAACTCCAAATTCAATGTACAGAAAATTGTTTAAAAGTTAATGTACAATTGGGGTATTTTCAATCCTGTGTATACTATAAGTATTTGTTTTAATTTAGAACAGCAAGAAAGTACTCGTAACACATTGGTAAAACCTTGCACTGCTGTGACGTAGCCCCTGTGATCGAATCACCCCAGCCACATTAACTTTTTATTTAAATTTTCTTTTAATCTTTTTAGAAGCCCAAGAGTTTATACGTGCACAACATGTAAACTGAAGAGTCACCGATTATTTAAACATGTGCACTGAAGAAAACCAATCGACTAAGACACGTGGCACCCGACCCAACCCCATCCACCGGTATTGGGCCGGCAAAACCCTAGTTTTCCCTGGTGCCATCGGTCCAACTGACGGTAATGCCCCCAATTCTTTGCCCCCTGCACCTCTTCAGCTACCCCACTCCTCTCACACTGTTTGTTTTCTCTAAATTCATACAGAGAATAATAAAATTCCCATTTAATCTAATTTTAATGCATTACTTTCACCCCCTAAACCCTAATTTCCCCTATAAATACCACACCATATTTCACCTCTCCTCACAAGAATTTCATTATCAAAACTCTACCAAATTCTCAAGTCCTTTAGTGTACAAGTGGAGTTAGCAAAAGGGTGATGTTCCGGTGACGATCCAAGGAGTTTCCGGTGATGAAACGACGCACCGGTTCTTCTCTACTCTTCCCTCTTCTCCCCTCTACCTTAAAAGCCAGTAATTCCCCTCCCCCCTCTTTTCTTCTACTTTAAAAACATTCATTTCTAAAGCCCGACGGAACCGGAGTTAATCCGACTTCCGATTCGGTTTTTCTTTAAAACGTTACTTTTCTTAATCAATAAAATTCCATACTCTCACATATTGTTTAACAGACATAAAAAAATCTATTAAAACAAGTTTTATCTCAAAATATTCTTTATTGAAATTTTTATCATAGTTTTACAGTAAAATACCACCTACTTCATTTTCCGACATAAAACAATATAAATTTGTATTACCTTTAGATAACTCACGAGATAACGACCTACCTCATCACAACATACATTTTTGACATAGCACGATGAAGTTTTGGGAATTTATTCTTGGGATAAAATGACTTTACAAATAAATACGATTAACTTATAAAACCATTTCTATAAAAAGACGTATTAAACAATTCCTTACAATTGCGACTTTACAACACACTTTTGGGGACCCCGTTCGGGATGGTGCGGATTATCGCACATCCTCGGGCCTAGTAAAGCGAGATGCAGACCTCCGAAAGGAGCATTCGATCTCGATGGAATTTTTATAAATTTTTTCTTTAGAAATGAGATTTCTACAAAAAAATAAATAAAAGTACTTTCATTAAATATATATATATATATACCCATTGTCAAAATATCTACTTTAGTTATATTCTATAAATATTCCAAGTTTTCAAAAAGAATCGCCATTACATGAAAATATCATCCAAATATAAAACAATTCCAATATTTCAATAAACTACCATATATTATGAAAATTAGGTTCAACTCATTAGAAATTTCACATTTATAAAATATACATCTATGAAAACCCTAAAGACGATAATTAAATACTTGAGGTGTATTTTGAAAATTATATCAAACTATTTTTACATAAAACCCCCTCAAGTTATGTTAAATTACAATAAGGACCCTAGTAAACATAGGTTTAAGCGGGACCAGTCTCTTGAGCCTCAGAGAGCCGGAGATATGGGTGCTTGCCTATTTAAGGTAGACAATCTAATAAACGGTGTTATCAACACGGTAATTGTCTTGGAAAAAGACATAAATCCTGCCGTCCATATACAGCAGTTACCGATAACGTCAAAACTAATCCAGGATTTCAAGTTCTTTTTAAAGTTTCCGACTCAGACTGAGTCTCAATCTAATCAGTCTGACTTGAATGTGATTCAAGTATAAACTACAATTCAACATGAATCCGTCTATTCAATCTACATCAATCTATATTGACCGAACCGAACCATGGATATACTCCATCTACATGTACATCCATATATCCATTCCATTTACTGATATCATGGTTCCGGCAAGTCATCCATATACAACTTACAATACAAGACAATACAATACAATCGATACAAACAATACAATCAAGACATCGCGGGGTTTATAAGAGGTAGATTGGTACGGAAGGTGTTAAAAGTGGCACGAGACTGTAACCATAATACACCTAACCTGAATATCCATTGCCGTTGTACCGTGGATGAACGGTTCCTTGTGCTCCATATACCTTAGTCTCCGGAATAGTGGGACTCCTCTCGTATACACTGGCATTTTCTGTACCAAGTTACAAACAACAGCGTTAACAATATAATAAAATATTAAAACTTATATTCCCTTTCTGTCTATTCTATCTCTACTCACCTTTGGGACTTACCGAGCGATTATTCACCGACGACATTCCTTTTCTTCTTTCTTTGGAATATTGTCAGGTGGATTGGACTCACTGGAGATCGAGCCCAGCACCGAGGATTTGGAGCAGTTAGCATTGGACCCGAAGCTTTAGATACTTGTACATACTATTTCCATTTCTGTTATGCCATTGTTTAGGCATTGCTTTCATTTCATGTATTTACATTTCAGTTGTATTGTAAAAAAAATGTTAAATAAATAAAGTTGCTGTTCATTTACATCTTGTCTCTTGTGTACTTTTACTTTATATTGCTTAGATACGCTTTGCGTGTTTACTTCTGAGTAAATATGTAGCGGCCTCGTCGCGTCTCCTTGCCCGTACACTGGGAAGCGGGGCGTGACAGGTTTTGTTGGTGGCCCATGCAGGTCTAGCTTTGTATGGACAAGCAGGTCAGTTCTGCATGGACATGCGGGTTAATTCTGCATGAAGTCCTAAGCAATATATAACACAAGAACCGGTAACTAAAAACATTCTTTACATATTCCTTGAATCTTCCAATTTCATATATTTTGAATCTGTCATAACCCAACTTTTTCTTTCAAGGTTATGGATTCCCCAAACAACACTAGCACCAATGTCAACAACACACCTCCATCTCTACCGCTTACACCTGCCGCAGCTGCTCCGATCAACGAGCAGATGGTACTGCTTGAGGATATCCGTAGCCTTCTGGAAGGACAGCAGCAGCAAACTGCTATATTAATGAACCGACCAGAAGAAGAAGCCCTTGGGGTAAAACAATTTCGGGCTTTGCACCCCAAGCAATTCATAGGAATAGAGAGCCCTCTGGAAACTGAGGAGTAGGCTCAGAGCATTGAAGACGATCTGGCAGCGGCACAAGTGCCAGAGGTCGCTTGGGTTCAAGTTGCGAAGCTGCAGCTCACTGACAATGCTTGAGTCTGGAGGAAGGCGGAAGAAATCCGTCTCACCCAACCGATCGAATAGAAGATCTTTCATGATATGTTCGACGCGAAGTACTTCCCTTAGACTGCCAGATTCGACATGGAACAACAATTCATCCACCTACAACACGGTTCGTGTAGGGTTCCTAGGCATACTAATGAAGTCTCACAAGGCATCAAACATGGCTAATTCAAATTTTACAAGTGCCTACAAACCCTAATACGGATCGTTAACTAGATATATAGGCGATGCAAGCATGTAAACGAATTAAATGCTAAAGGAAAGTGACTACAACATTTGTAGATCCAGTCCACCACTTCCTAAGCTCCGCGATGATGTCCCTCCGCTGTCCAAATCGGATTCCGGACTCTAGCATCGGCTTCATCGAAGAAATGGGCGGGCTTGGTCGTCGGCTTCGATGCCGAAGATGATCTACGTCGAGGCATCACTAGATCAAGCTCCCACTTCACCAAGTCATGAAACTTGTGAAGAAAACACCCTATACTACTTGGCAAGAGGTAGAGGATGAAGAAATAGGAAGTGGGTTCACTTTAGAATTGGATTTCTCACTTGTTTTCATCACTTGCCATTGATGTAGCAAGCTTTTCTTCATGGAAGAAGAAGATGAAGAAGAAGAAGAAGATATGATAAGTGTTGAATAATAAGATAAATAAATCAATACTTATCATATATTAACCCTTGGTTAATTGTAGAGAATGGACCATGGTTAACTTGAATGGTTAGGGTTAAGTATAAGACAAGAATGGTGGACTAGTTCAAAGCTTCAAGAACCTTCAACTAGCAAACAAAGAAAATCCACCATTTGACATTCTCTTTTCCAAAATGAAAAAGATAAATAAATAGATAAATAAGTAAATGAAAAAACAAAACCCTAATCATTAGTTTAACCATGGTTTAATTCTTTACACTTAACCAAGTAAGCATGTATCATCAAACATGATACAATCATGTGCACAAATGTATATCACATATACAACTTGCACAATTCAAGTGAGAAAATCCATTTAAAGTGAACCAATACTAGTTAATGCAAAGTAATATATCAAATATATAATTATACATTAAATCATTAAATCAACACATGATTTAACGATCCGGTCATATCGCATACAACCGACTAGTATCCTATGTATCGGTTTATCGAATCAATCCTTGATTCGATAACTAGGTTATATCGCATATAACCAATCAATACATTCATCGCGAGAATGGAATACGGTATCACATACACGCATTATTCTCGGTCCCACACGTATCTCATATGCGCTCCTATTTCGTTTCGCTTGAGCCAGGAAACCTCTGTGTAGGACTCTGAAGACTCGTCAATACGCCGGCAGCAGATGATGATCATATCAAGCACCCACAAGCCGCAAGCGGTCTGCTAAACGTAACGGCCACCCGGGTATTGAGCGATCATAAGATCGACGAGCAAGCCCGCTCACACTCTTGTGAATCCAACCAGTAACACTTACCGTACAGTCCGGTCTGTTCGTCTGATATGTCGCATATCTCGCCTAGGGGTGGTAAACGTCAGACCCCAATAGCTCGATAAGTCATGCCGACGTGAGGTCCATGACAATCGTGAAACTACTGATAACTCTTACCAGTACATCACTGCAACCCTGGCCAGGGATTTTCTGTTATGGCCAGTCGAGCATAGCGCAACATCAACCCCCAATACCGGGAGAGACGAATCCCCTCCTATCGCTCATTACCTCCATGTGAATCGGGACTGTACCCAAAAACCACCTGTTTGCACGACTCAGTAGAGCCGTGGCAGGGTGGAAATCAAAGCACAGTGGGAGACACACAAGACTCTATGACGATCTCGGGTCAACAGACTAAGCTGCACCAGTGTCACCTGAGAACTGCCATCTGACGTGAGGTATAATACCATCTGGGAGTTCTCGGCGAGTCCGTTCAGTGTACCCAGTCTCCACTGAGCACCCGCATACCATCTCTGATGTCAAACACCAATGGATATGTGATCATCCATCGTCCATCACATGGGTCGAGAAGATATACGCTAGTCTACTCTGGAATATCGATGCCCCGTCTCGATATTCCCACGATTAGGAGCATTGAAGGATGTACTCATTGACTACCCAGGCCCCACTAGTATGATCTGCATCATATTCCTGGAAGTCGAGTACACATCCTAAGGACTTTATCAACATGTAATCAGAGAGACAGAAAGCATATATGTTAAGATAAAGATCAACCAGATAGCGTACTATCATGTCGAGCAAGAAAGTCCTACCTACATATGTCCCAGCCTCCACTACAATATACATCCAATGTACAGTAATGGCCTCTAGGGCATACATATAACTAACAATCTCCCACTTGCACTAGGGCCATCTGTAGCAGTGGTTGCAGTATCACATACTCAACCATCCCATATAAGTCTCTCTCTGGGAAAAAGCCTTCGTGAGTGGATCCGCCGTGTTGTCCTCTGAGTCTACTCTCCTAACCTCGATCAACCTGGAGATCAACTATCTCCATGATCAGGTGATGCTGCCTCAGAATTTGTCTGGGTCACTGATGGGACCAGGATTCCAGTGCCGAAGCCACACTTCCATTGTCATACAATGGCAGGAACCTAGTTCATCTTATGAACCAATATACACCCAAACTGCCTCTTTGGTAGTATGTTAAATAGCAATGTTACCAGCCTTTATCGTCTAGTTTGCCACGGTATCTAGCTTGGAACTCTTCCAACATACCGTCCCTTTACTGAGGATAAAGACAATGCCTGTGACTGACATTTAGTCGTCTTTATCACCCTGGAACTCTTCCAGTGATTCTCCCTAGGATCGATTGATACCATCCCACTACATCTAGTGAGAATCCTAGCATCCAATTACATCTATCTCATAGATGAAAACTCAGGATTTATGAGGTATCACTTTGATCCTTTTCCAGAATCCTTGTGATAAGAGGAGATCGACCGATCGTAGTATAGGAAACCCTTTTCCTATCAAGAGTATGTTGTCCACGTACAATACGAGGATGACCACCTTACTCTCTACTACCATTTTGTATATACAAGGTTCATCTACCATTTTGATGATGTCAAACTGTTTGACTAACTCATCAAGACAGATGTTCCAACTCCGCGATGCCTGCTTTATTCTATAAAGCAACTTGCACACGTTTCCACTGCTCCCACTGTTCACGAAGCCCTCTGGCTGTGTTCTTATAGACGTTCTCTTCTAAATCATTACTTAGAAAAGTAGTCATGGCACCCAACCACCAGATATCGTAGTTATGGTATGTAGCAATGGCAAGTAGGATCTGGATGGACTTAAGCATAGTCCCTAGAAAAAATTTCATCATTATCCAAACCTGGTTGATGACTAAAACCTTTAACAAGTCTAGCTTTGAAAGTCTCAACTTTTCCATCTACACCAAGTAATCTTCTCAAGATTTACTTGCTCCTAATGGGGATTTAACTCTTCAGATATAGCAACCAAAGTCCATACTTTGTTGGTGTACATGGATTCCATCTCAGATCGCTAAGCATCCAGCCATTCTTACAGAGTCCCTACTCTTGATGGCCTGCTCGAAACTAGTTGGGTCATCATCTCATGATGCAATCCTTGCTCCCATTGTCATCGAGAAACCGAAGTATCTCTCAAGCAGGTGAGGAACCCTGCTAGATCGGCGGAGAGGCTGAGGTTCGTCGGGAACTATTGAATCCTTTGGTTCTGTCAAATCATCAGCTGCAGTTTGTATAGCTGGAACATTTCCAGTTCTACATAACTGACCTTGCCTCGAGCTTGTCCGGATTTTGCATTTAGACATAGGCCGGACAACCCCAGATCTTAACTTACTTAAGAGATAGGCTCTTTCCACACCATATCTTATATGGAGTGGTAGGCACTGATTTGATTCGAACCCTATTCAATAGGTATGCAACTTCATAAGTGCATAACTCCCTAAAAGGAAATAGGAGACTCGGTAGTACTCATCATAGAGCACACCATATCATATAGGGTGTGATTGCTCCGCCCCGATATACCATCGTGTTATGGTGTATACGGAGGAGTAATGCTGAGAGAGAATCTCATTCTCCTTTAGAATAGTCCAGGAATTCCATGCACAAGTATTCTCCTCCCTGATCTTATCATAGGACATAATACTTATACCCGGTTATTGGTTCTCTACTTCTAACTTATATTCTGTGAATATCTCAAAAGGTTCGGACTTGTGTTTCAACAGGAACATATGTCAGAATCTTGAGAGATCATCAGAGAACGTAATGAAGTATAAAGAACCGGTCCTGGCATATGTAGACAGGAGACTTTACATACATCATCATGTATTAGACCCAAGAGTTTACTAACTCTTTCTCTGTTTCCAATAAACAGGGCTGAGGTCATTATATCTTTGTGACATGACTCGCAAGTTTCATAAGATGTAAATTCAAACTGATTTAAATATGCATCTACTATGTAACTTAAGCTTGTCGGGTCGCATTGATATGACCTAGTCTACAATACCTCAAGAAGGATCCGTTCATTTCTGAACTCTTCCTCTTGTGTGAGTTCCGTATACTAGGAACTGTAGTTTGATTTAGAACATCAATGCTTTTAGATAACGTGCCTGAACCGATCAACTTTTGATATAGGAAATGTTCAAAACATTATCCAACAATACAAAATTTTATCATTTCTTTACTTGTAAAGAGAGTGATATGATTTTGTATATCAGGTTCGGTATCTAATAACATTTGTTCAGAATCAATGTACTAGTAATACAGGGTGACAGTGACCAACAGACTTGGCTGCAACACTTGCCCCGTTCTCTGTCTCATGAAACTTATCACCCGTTCTCAGTTTTTCTACCTTTCTGTAGCCCTATGTAACAGATTACATATCTGGGATCTTGATCCGGTATCAAATACCCAGGATGCAGAGGATACTGAGAAACAGTTCTTTGTAATGAACACACCCGAAGGAGATGCATCATATGCACTTTCTTCGTTTGGGCGGCATAGGAATTCTGGTATTCCCCTATTTCCTGCTCTGTCTTATAACATTTATAAGTTAGAGCGGGACCAACGTTCCCCAGCTCAGTATAACAAGCGGGTTCGGTCAATACATCCATATTATTATCTTGATTAAGGCGTGATATGGTCGCTACCTGGAGAGAGAGAGAAGAAAACACTCAGCGTGCGCTCTTGCAAGATTAGATTGGTTATATATTTTATCTAATCAGGATGGCTCCCACTGTTTTTATCAAATCTTCCTTCAAACCTTAAAAGGAAAGACTGGCCGGGATTAATTACACTCTACAAGTTCGCCAATCTTTCAGCCAGGCCAGTGTCGGTACTTTGAGGGAGGTTCCCCGTGCTTTCGCACGGACCTAATTACAATAAACCTCGTTTTCCCAGAGGCTTAACCCCGTTGACACCTTTCTAGACACCTACTTGATCGGCTAATTGCAAAGTGCAAAACTCTCCCAGGAGTAACAATTACTCGCAGTGGGTATCGGGATCCAACTATCACATAGAAGGTATGCAATCTCATTGTAAATTTCAACACTTGAAACTCCCGATAATGGTTTTTACCCCTAGCAATTATGACCTTAACTAAGGTCAACAAATCATAAGTACTAGTCAAGTTCTACCCGTCATTTCATGATTAATTAGACCCACCCACATGACCCTTAACTAAGGTCAACAAAGTCACGCGACTGTCCTAACTAATCGCATCATATGCGGTGTAGGAAGATATCACTTAGCTACCGTACATTGTGCCTTAACTAAGGTCAACAAATACAGCACGAATACTAAGTACTCTACTTCCTAAAATGACGGAGGGCTGCGAATGGTTTTTATGAAAACCTTTAACGCTTTGAACTTGATCTCGTTGCGGAATCAAATGGTTTTTAAATGGAATGTTTTTGAAGCTTTTCTAGTTTTGCTAAAGGGGTCACTCCCGGTGAAGGGATCGTGGCCCTTTCCTCGTCAAATGAGGTGCGGGATATATCATATATATCACTGTGCAAAGAGAAAACTATAGAAGCGATCAAAAGACAAACCGAGTGTGTAGCATCTGCCAGTTATTGCTAAAGGAGTCACTCCCGGTGAAGGGATCTCGGTCCTTTCCTCATCGAATAAGGTGCAGGATGTTCTATAAGGAACACCGCGATGCAAAGCAAGAACTGTAGCTACCTGTTTTATTTTTGAAATTCGATTCCACAACATCAATTAGGTTTATTTTCTTTCATTAATCTCATTAATGAATATCCTATCATTTAAGTCCACCTAATCATCACAGATAAATATAACGTACGCTTATGCCATCCGCATTCACCTCGATGTCCCGTCTGCACCGTTAGGTTAGGTAACTAACGCCAGAGCGAGGCAGGGCTAGTGCGGGTGTAAAACATAAGCAACGTCTATATAATATATCGTATATACTATATGCTATATCTATCACAGAACATCACATGATCACATCACAGATAACGCACCAGAAAAATATCATATGAAATATTGGATATACTAGGACGTCCGTGTTTTTAATACAAGCCAGTATAAAACACGGATTCCACGGTCGTGATGAATAACCAATCCCACACCCTTAGACCCCTACGAGAGCGGCAAGCAACCCTACCAATTCTAGAGTTAGGAGACCCGAACTCGACTCCTCGAGTTGGTCTCCCACTGGACCCTAGAACCCGGTTACTTGTGCCCTCCTCCTTGGGTCTATCCTAGTGCAGAAAAGTAAATAATATACAAAGGTGACATCTTCCGCAACCTGGAAGTGCCCCAATAAAAGAATATTACATACAAGATTTTACATGAATGAAAATGAAAAACACTCATCTCACATAAAAAAAAACCCGGCTATTCAAACACGACGATCCAATATAACATATCCAGCAACACATAACATCACATGTCATCAACGTAAGTGAATATGCGCATCCCAATTGTCGTTGTCATATAGCAACGAAACCGGCGACATCACATATTACACTTACGGTCACAGAAAAGAAAGTGTAAAACTACAACAGTTGGAATCCGCAACCACCTTAGACATCGCATGCCTGACCAAATGAATTCCTTAGACATCGCATGCCTTACAATTATAAACCCCGCATTTTAGTCTCATTATCGAAAACTCTTTTCAATATCAAGTCGGGCAATTCAACAGGATTCCCGACATCCTGATCGAATGCTCGTCGCAAACTTTAGTAGGCGGCCGCACCCCCGATGCCGTCGACAAAGTGCACCAAGTCGGAACACCGCTGCCGCGAGCACCCGAACGGATGCTTTCGGCGACGGGGTTCTCCTACAGTCACTTGGTCGGGGCTATGGAGTGAGGCTGTCTATTAAGTTTACCCGGCGAGTATCCACGTACGCTACGTGATTGCGACGGACTTTTGATCACATCAAAATTCCGTGGCAACCGATCAAGTGAGACTAAACTGCTATGTTTATAATATTCATTCAGTTATCTCATAACTACTTGTGAATTCCAATTGTTGTATCACATTCCGGATAAATAGAAAATGCTAAACTTTTCGATCGAACAATCGAACACCCAAATTTTCCCGATACAGCTCAATACATAAAATAAGTCTAAAAACATTCAGTTCGTGCCTCAGTACCAACGGTCCAGCCGTAGAAGGGTCAAGCCAACGCCTCATATATGGCACGCCGTACTGCCCCAAACCCTAAGGTTCAAAGGGCAGTTCAAGACGGTCACATAATCGAGTTAAGGTTTGTTGTCTTCTAGAGGGTCCATCGCGTTGCTTGCACTACTTAGAACGTCTTTAAACCACGGAAAAATCCAACACTTGGAAATTTTCCGGCAGGGGGAAAAAGTGGGTATCTATATCCGGTCGAACTTTTTAACATATTCAAAATTACCCGGAAAAACACACTGACAAAATTAGACAATCCGATCGATACACCGAGGCCCCAATACAACCCAGAAATTTAAACTCTGTAATAAATATTAAAAATTCCCAGGAAAACCAGAACTAAAAACTAGGAATTACTGTGTAAACATGATTGTATGAAGAGATAAATTAGCCGCGGAACCGCCGCAATAGGCATGCTATTGCCGCGGTTCCGCCGCTCTTCTATCGACTTAGGTGCTCGAACTTCTCAGTAATTCTTAGAATCTCCTGCTGGTTTTTCTGCATATTTTTAATTCTCAAAATACCACGATTTCAGAAAATGTACAGAGAGCAAATTAGGGTTTGGGTTTCGGTTCGATCGGACTTCTAATTCCGTCTACGCATCGCCTAAGGCTCTAGCTAGGCTCTGATACCACTGTAGGGTTCCTAGGCACACTAATGAAGTCTCACAAGGCATCAAACATGGCTAATTCAAATTTTACAAGTGCCTACAAACCCTAATACGGATCGTTAACTAGATATATAGGCGATGCAAGCATGTAAACGAATTAAATGCTAAAGGAAAGTGACTACAACCTTTGTAGATCCGGTCCACCACTTCCTAAGCTCCGCGATGATGTCCCTCCGCTGTCCAAATCGGATTCCGGACTCTAGCATCGGCTTCATCGAAGAAATGGGCGGGCTTGGTCGTCGGCTTCGATGCCGAAGATGATCTACGTCGAGGCATCACTAGATCAAGCTCCCACTTCACCAAGTCATGAAACTTGTGAAGAAAACACCCTATATTACTTGGCAAGAGGTAGAGGATGAAGAAATAGGAAGTGGGTTCACTTTAGAATTGGATTTCTCACTTGTTTTCATCACTTGCCATTGATGTAGCAAGCTTTTCTTCATGGAAGAAGAAGATGAAGAAGAAGAAGAAGATATGATAAGTGTTGAATAATAAGATAAATAAATCAATACTTATCATATATTAACCCTTGGTTAATTGTAGAGAATGGACCATGATTAACTTGAATGGTTAGGGTTAAGTATAAGACAAGAATGGTGGACTAGTTCAAAGCTTCAAGAACCTTCAACTAGTAAACAAAGAAAATCCACCATTTGACATTCTCTTTTCCAAAATGAAAAAGATAAATAAATAGATAAATAAGTAAATGAAAAAACAAAACCCTAATCATTAGTTTAACCATGGTTTAATTCTTTACACTTAACCAAGTAAGCATGTATCATCAAACATGATACAATCATGTGCACAAATGTATATCACATATACAACTTGCACAATTCAAGTGAGAAAATCCATTTAAAGTGAACCAATACTAGTTAATGCAAAGTAATATATCAAATATATAATTATACATTAAATCATTAAATCAACACTTGATTTAACGATCCGGTCATATCGCATACAACCGACTAGTATCCTATGTATCGGTTTATCGAATCAATCCTTGATTCGATAACTAGGTTATATCGCATATAACCAATCGATACATTCATCGCGAGAATGGAATACGGTATCACATACATGCATTATTCTCGGTCCCGCACGTATCTCATATGCGCTCCTATTTCGTTTCGCTTGAGCCAGTAAACCTCTCTGTAGGACTCTAAAGACTCGTCAATACGCCGGCAGCAGATGATGATCATATCAAGCACCCACAAGCCGCAAGCGGTCTGCTAAACGTAACGGCCACCCGGGTATTGAGCGACCAGAAGATCGACGAGCAAGCCCGCTCACACTCCTGTGAATCCAACCAGTAACACTTACCGTACAGTCCGGTCTGTTCGTCTGATATGTCGCATATCTCGCCTAGGGGTGGTAAACGTCAGATCCTAATAGCTCGATAAGTCATGCCGACGTGAGGTCCATGGCAATCGTGAAACTACTGATAACTCTTACCAGTACATCACTGCAACCCTGGCCAGGGATTTCCTGTTATGGCCAGTCGAGCATAGCGCAACATCAACCCCCAATACCGGGAGAGACGAATCCCCTCCTATCGCTCATTGCCTCCATGTGAATCGGGACTGTACCCAAAAACCACCTGTTTGCACGACTCAGTAGAGCCGTGGTAGGGTGGAAATCAAAGCACAGTGCGAGACACACAAGACTCTATGACGATCTCGGGTCAACAGACTAAGCTGCACCAGTGTCACCTGAGAACTGCCATCTGACGTGAGGTATAATACCATCTGGGAGTTCTCGGCGAGTCCGTTCAGTGTACCCAGTCTCCACTGAGCACCCGCATACCATCTCTGATGTCAAACACCAATGGATATAGGATCATCCATCGTCCATCACATGGGTCGAGAAGATATACGCTAGTCTACTCTGGAATATCGATGCCCCGTCTCGATATTCCCACGACTAAGAACATTGAAGGATGTACTCATTGACTACCCAGGCCCCACTAGTATGATCTGCATCATATTCCTGGAAGTCGAGTACACATCCTAAGGGCTTTATCAACATGTAATCAGAGAGACAGAAAGCATACATGTTAAGATAAAGATCAACCAGATAGCGTACTATCATGTCGAGCAAGAAAGTCCTACCTACATATGTCCCAGCCTCCACTACAATAGACATCCAATGTACAGTAATGGCCTCTAGGGCATACATATAACTAACAGTTCGATGTGGACCAAATCCGTGGATGAGTATGATACTGAGTTTACCATGCTCAGTCGGTAAGATATGTCTCAATATTTCGATTTTTCAAATGTCACATACTACACAGCTAACACAATACCTTAACAGGTTCGCGGCAATTTGATACTGACGGATGAGATCAGAGCCCGACGATTTCAACAAGGGTTAGATCCAGAGATCCAAGCTGCTTTAGCTACAGGGGATTTCCCGACCCATGAATTGGCCCTGAAAGCTACCCATCGATATGAGGCAGTGGTAAAGATGAGGGACATACCTCAATCTGTTGGGATGAAGCGCCCTGCTACTCAGATGGCAGGAGGAGCCTCTTCAAGGCCACCATTTGTGCCCAGAAGACCGAGAGTACCAAATAACCGGCCCAACCCAACCTTTTGCACCTACTGCAGGAGAGATTGACATTTGGCGAAAGACTACCGGCATGAAAATCGCCTTTGCTTATTCTACGGCTCAGCTACTCATGACATTGGGTCTTGTCCTCGGAGACATAACCCAAATGTTGCACCTATACAAGCAATCACCTACTCGCAGCGCCGAGCCATACAGGCACCTGCTCCACGACTTGCTCTACCTGCTCCACCACCTTGTGGACCGACTGCACCTCCTCCCCGTCAGTTCCATCAAGCTCAAAGGTGTTGGAGTTCCTTATGTAAGTCTATGTTACACATCCCGCTAGTTAACGGGGAGGCGGAATAGGTATAAATCAAAATTTTCTTACAAGGTAACATAGACTATGCTTAAGGATCTTTTCTAAACCAGTGCTAACAAACTAACTAGAGGTTTAATCTACTATGATAGAAGATTATACCTCATGATACAAGTCCTCCGGGTCTTCTCCGCTGTCCTCCTCGTCAACGTAGGCTCCAAGGATCAATCCGGATCGTGGCTTCTTCAATGGTCTCTTTGAGTCGAAGACGATCCACCCGAGAGTCTATAGTCCGAGCTCCACCTCAAAACCGAGGTAACTAGGGCAACAAGTTTGCTAAGCTTGATGTCCTAGGTGATGTAGAGTATGAAGATGGATTTATTTGTCTATTTAAACCCTAATTTACTCAACTCATGAGACCTTAAGGGTTTGCTAGTGAGGAAGAAAAAGAAGAGCAAGTGTATGAGATAATGAACCAAGAGGAAAAAAGAAAACTAATCTTTTATCATGATAATTGAGATGGCTAAATTTATTTGACCATTATCGTGTCACAATTAATGCTAAGCCAAAATATCTAGTGCTCAACAAAAATATCTAAGTCAACAAAAATCAACAAGGTCAAATGGTCAAACCAATTAGCCATGACATAATTATCATTAAAAGGATTAGTAAACATTTTCCTCCACCTCATAATGGTTTTAATTAAGTCAATGGTCAAAACCCAAATGAGGTATCTCCTTCTTCGCTCCTCTCATCCATGCATACACACCTGCATCCGCATTCCGAAGAATACGAATACTAAGAGACAAATCTGATCCATCAATATAATACTAGAATCCAGCTTAAACCAAAGCCCACTAGTATTATCCGCCCGAACATCATACGCGCATAAGTGCACGTATGTCATCAAAGCCCTGCCGTAAAACCATACGGCCTCTACACCTTTTGCCCAGTGCAGGGAAACTCTCTGTGTGGGACTCTAAAGACTCGACACTACGCTGGAAGTGGGTTTAACCACAGGCCGCAAGCGGTACTAGCTGTATGTAACGGTCCCCAGGTAGATGTCGATAAGAAGGCCGATGAGGAAAACCCATCCGAACTCCTACTGAGCCTGAATGTGACAATCTCCGTACTGTTCGGTCTGTTCGTCTAAGAGTATCGCATATCGGGCCTAGGGGGGCGGTAAACGTCAGACCCCTAATAGCGGTATAAGTCGTGTCGGAGTGTAGCCCATAAAACCCTGAGAAACTACTGGAACACCTACCAGTAAATCTCACTTGCCCTGTCCAGGGACTTTGTGTAATAGCTCTCCAAACACAGCGCGATATCAACCCCCAATACCGGGAGAGACGAATCCTGTCTAACCGCCACTGCCTCTAAGTGCTTCGGGACTGTACCCAACTACTACCTGTTTGCACGACTCCTTTGAGCCGTGGTAGGGTAGTAATCAAAGTACAGTGGGAACACACTCGAGACGAAGTAGCAGTGTCAAGTCAATGGACTAAGCTGTACTCATGTCACTTGGGAACTGCTATCTGACGATAGGTATAATACCAACCAACAGTTTCCGACGAGTCCTGCCCGGTGTACTCGTAACCTAACGAGCACCTGCATACTATCTCCAGAACTATGTACTAATGGCTGTGGGACAGACCATCTCCCCTGCTGGGATGAGAAGCGTATACACTAGTCTACTTCGGAGTATCGATACCCCGTCTCGATAATCCTACGACTAGGGAGCTGTATAAGGATGTGCTTGTAGATTACCCAGCCCCCACTAGTGTGACTGCCATCACAACGCTGGTAATTAAGCAAAGATCCTAAGGGCTCTACTAATATGTATAAGCGATATGTTAAAAGAACACATGCACATATTGAAATAGAAACAAACCAAGTAGCATACTACCATTTTGAGCAAGACTGTCAATACTATTGTGAATATCCCAAGCTTCCATTAAGTAATATACAATCCAGTATGATACAATAATGGCCTCTAGGGCATATACACTGACAATCTCCTACTTGCACTAGGGCCATGTGCTGGCATATCGCAGACCTATCATCTCGAATAGCCTCTCGAACTGCGTCTTTGGGATGACCTTGGTGAATGGATCTGCAGTGTTATTCTCCGTATCTACTCTCTTCACCTCGATCTCCCTGATCAGATGGTACCGCCTCAAGATGTGTCTGGACTTCTGATGGGACCTAGGTTCTTTCGCTAAAGCTATAGCGCCGTTGTTTTCGCAATACAACGGTATTGGATCAATAATGGTTGGAACCACCTGAAGTTCTGTGAGGAACTTCTTCATCCAGACAGCATCTTTTGCGGCATCGCAAGCAGCTATGTACTCCGCTTCCATCGTCGAGTCAGCAACGGTGTCCTGCTTGGAGCTCTTCCAATAGACCTCCCCTCCATTGAGGGTAAAGATATAACCCGACATGGACTTGGAGTCATCCTTGTCACTCTGGAAGCTGGAGTCAGTAAAGGCCTCGATCTGGAGGTTTTTTCCGCCATACACCAAGAACATCTCCTTAGTCTTTCTCAGGTACTTGAGAATGTTCTTTACTACTATCCAGTGATTCTTCCCCGGGTTTGACTGATACCGGCTTACAACGCTCAATGCGTATGCTACATCTGGTCTGGTACACAACATCGCATACATTATAGAGCCTATCGCTGATGTGTAGTGTATAGATGACATGCGAGCCCTTTCCAAATCAGTCTTTGGAGACATCTCTTTGGAGAGAGTGATTCCGTGACAAGCCGGTAGATTACCGCGCTTGGAATCTTCCATACTGAATCGTTTCAGTATGGTATCGATGTACCTGGACTGTGAAAGTTCCAACATCCTTTTAGATCTATCACGATAGATCTGGATCCCCAGAATATAGGAGGCATCACCCAGGTCCTTCATGGAGAACCTATGTGACAAGAATCCTTTGTCTGACTGTAGCATAGGAATGCCATTTCCTATTAGGAGAATGTTATCTACGTACAAGACGAGGAATACCACAGTTCTCCCTACAATCTTACTATAAATACATGGTTCATCTGGATTTTTGATAAAGTCGAATTTTTTGAGAGTATCATCAAAGCAGATGTTCCAACTCCGCGATGCCTGCTTTAGTCCATAAATGGACTTAAGCAACTTGCACACTTTACTGCTGCTCCCACTCTGAATGAAACCCTCCGGCTGATCCATATAGACGCACTCTTCCAAATTTCCATTTAGAAAAGCTGTCTTTACGTCCATCTGCCAGATCTCATAATCGTGGAAGGCAGCAATGGCAAGAAGGATCCGAATGGATTTGAGCATAGCCACTGGAGAAAAGGTTTCGTCATAGTCCAAACCAGGTCATTGACGAAAACCCCTTGCAACAAGTCTTAGCTTTATAGGTTTCAACCTGCCCATCTACACAAATCTTCTTTCTGAAGATCCATTTGCATCCTACGGGTTTTACCCCTTCTGGAGCAATGTCCGAAGTCCATACTTTGTTGGTGTATATGGACTCCATCTCGGTCCGCATTGCATCCAGCCATTTTACCGAGTCACCACTCTGAATGGCTTGCTGGAAGCTAGTAGGCTCATCATTGTCAATGATGCAATCCTTTCGATCCCCGTCTATGAGAAAACCGTAGTATCTTTTGGGCGGATGAGACTGTCAACTACTCCTGCGGAGTAGCACTAGAATGTCTGGTTCTTCTGAAACCTGTGGTTCTACCAAGCTTTCAGTAATAGTTTGTGGTTCTAGAATTTCTTCCAGTTCTATTGCGCTCCCACTTATCTGATTTTCTAAAAATTCAGTTTCTAAGAAGCGAGCATGACGAGAAACAAAGTCCTTTTGCTCCTCTGCGTAATATAAAACATACCCCTTGGAGTTCTTTGGGTATCCCACAAACTTACACTGTACTGAGCGTGCCTCGAGCTTGTCCACATGCCGCTTTTTAACAAAAGCTAGACATCTCCAAGTCTTAAAGTGTTAAGACAGGGTTTCTTCCCACTCCATATCTGATATGGTGTGGTAGGCACCGACTTAGTAGGAACTTGGTTCAAAAGATATGCAGCTGATTCTAGTTCATAACCCTAGAAGGATCGCAGTAACTCAGCCTTACTCATCATGGAACGAACCATATCCAATAGGGTTCGATTCTGCCTTTCCGATACACCGTTGTGTTGTGGTGTGTATGGAGGAGTAAGTTGAGAGAGAATTCCATTCTCTTTTAAGTAGTCCAGAAACTCGGCACTTAAGTATTCACCACCTCGATCAAATCTCAGTGTCTTGATACTTTTGCCTGTTTGTTTTCTACTTCATTCTTGTATTCCCGGAATTTCTCAAAGGCCTCGAACTTATGCTCCATCAAGAAGACATGTCCATACTTGGAGAAATCATCCGTAAAAGTAATGAAATAGGAAAAACCACTTCGTGCATGTGTAGACATTGGACTGCATACATCGCTGTGTACAAGTCCCAAGAGCTCGCTCGCTTTTACTCCGTGTCCAGTGAACGGAGTCTTTGTCATCTTTCCCATGAGACAAGATTCACAAGTAGCATAAGACTGATATTCGAACGGATCCAAATATCCCTCTTTATGTAACTTCGTCAACCGTGTTTCATTGATGTGACCTAGTCTACAATGCCATAAGAAAGCCTGATTTAATTCCGGAGACTTTCTTTTAAGTGTGTTCTGGACACTGAAAACCTGAGCTTGATTTAGTACGTATATACCGTTATCTAATGTACCTGACCCAATCAGAACTTGATTTAGGTGGATGTGGACCACATCACTTACAAATGTAAAATCATATCCTTCCTTAGAAAGTAAGGATATAGATATGATATTACAAGCTAGACTAGGTACATATAAACAGTTACGTAAAATCAATATCTGCCCACTTGTCAATCCTAAATGATATTCTCCTACAGATTCAGCATTCACGCTCATTCCGTTCGCAACTCTGAGAGTCATATCACCTACCCTGATAACTCTACGGTTTCTCAAAGCCTGTAATGAATTACAGATATGAGATCCTGATCCGGTATCTCGTACCCAGGAAGTAGAGTTAATTGACATACAGTTTTCTATTACAAACACACCCAAAGACGAAGCTACAACAAGCTTCGAATCCTGGCTACTGGCTTTCAAAGCCCTGCAATCCCTCTGCCAATGTCCTTTCCCATAACAATAGGAACGTCCCTCCTTCCTTACTTTTAGTCCAGATACTTTTGCCCTTCCCTTTCTTTCTACCTTCCTGACACCTCATATCGGCTTTGTGGAGGTCTTCTTCTTCTCACCCTTTGCTTTCACCTTGGATGCGGAAGAAGAAAATTCCCCCATAAGCAGAGTGGGTATCTCCCTGGTTTCCTTCAGGGTGTAAGTAGATGGTAGAGACTGTAGAATCAAGTCAGTATGTAATTCGTTCTTCAACGTGGTCCTCAGGTCCGTGGGCTTATCAATACAGCTAGTCACTGTAAGGACATTGTCCCCCCACAGATGACCTGACAGCCAACCTCGCTTGAAGCAATTCTTTCGAGGTCTCATATCTTACGATACGAGATTGCTCTCCATATAAATCTTTGTTATGGAGAAAGACAGAAACTAAATCCATCTTCTCGTGCTGCCTCTGGTATGCACCATCAACTGAGGCCAACACGAGACACTTGCCATTCGCACAGTCTTTTTCCGATGTCTTACGGATATCAATATCCGTGATGATGGAAACTGGTCCTGAGACGGCAGGGGTTTGAGTAGTGAAGAGGTGTCCCAGCCTGTCATGGGTAATGGACATCTTGACAGACCTTTGCCAGTCATTATAGTCAGATTCAGTCATTTTATTATCTAGATGTAACCTAGTCTTGGTCACTGGGTCGCTGCAATTAAGAGAGAGAGAGAGAAGAAAACACTTAGCATGATGCTTTTGCAAGTTTAGATTGGTTTTTAATTTATCTAAACAGGCTCCCACTGTTGCTCGAATCCTTCCTCAAACCATAAAAGAAGAATTAGTCAGGATTAATCTCACCGTACAATACTTGCTTAACCGTTCAGCCAGGCTAGTGTCAGTACTTCGAGGGAGGTTTTACGACGCTTTCGCGTAGTTCCTTAAATAAATAACCTCTTTTCCCTGGGGGTATAGCCCCGCTAACACTGTTCTAGACACCTACTTGGTTTATAGCATTGATTGTTTAGCGAAAAATCTCCCAAGGAGTAGCGGATACTCACAGTAGGATCGGGACCCAAATATCATTGTGTGATAATGCTGAAGGAATCCTACCAACATTATCAAACTACAAATGGTATGAAACACTAGCAAGTTTCAATTTCCTTAGAAACTCCCGATGTGGATTTTTGCCTCATGCTCTTATGACCTTGACTAAGGCCAATAAATCATAAGTCGCATGTCAAGTTCTACCCGTCACTGTCCAGGTTAATTTGAACCTACCCGTATATACCGTTGACTAAGGCCAACAAAGAAATACGACTATCCCAAATCATTACTGTAGGGTTCCTAGGCACACACTAGAGGTCTCATAAGGCATCAACCATGCCAATTTCAAAAAATACGGTGCCGAGAAACCCTAATACGGATCGTTGGCTAGAAGTTTAGGCGAAAAAGAAACTAGTTAACAACTTAACTAAATGGTTAACGGAAATACAACCTTTGTAGATCCAGTTCTCCACCTCCATGGCTCCGCGATGATGTCTCCTCGCTGTACAATACGGATCTTGGGCTCTAGCATCGGCTTCATCGGAGAAAAAGCGGGCTAGGTCATCGACGACGATGCCGAAGATGATCTACGTCGAGGCATCGCTAGATCAAACTCCACCTTCACCAAGCCATGAAAGCTTGTGAAGGAAACACACTCTACTACTTGGCAAGAGGTAGAGGATGAAGAAATAGGAAGTGGGTTCACTTTAGAATTGGATTTCTCACTCTTTTTCATCAATCACCATTGATGAAGTCAAGGTTTCTTCAAGTAGAAGATGAAGAAGAAGAAGAAAGAATATTATGATAAGTTATTTTCTAAAAAGAAAATAATAAGAATACTTATCATGTCTCAACCATGGTCAAGTGTAGAGAATAAATCATGGTTAGTGGGAATGGTTAGGGTTAAGCATGAGACAAAATGGTGACTTAGTCAAAGCTTCATGAAGCTTCAATATGCTTCCAAAGAAAGCCACCATTTTTCTTTATGCTTAATATTTTTCCAAAAAGAATAAATAGATAAATAAATGAATAAGAAAACAAAAGGAAAACCCTAACCATTCCACAACCATGGTTTAATCTTTACACAAACCCTAGTGAGCATGTATCATCAAACATGATACAAACTTGTGTACAAAAGTATATCACATATACAATGTGCACAATCCAAGTGAGAAAATCCATTTAAAGTGAACCAATACTAGTTAATGCAAAGTAATATATCAAATATATAATTATGCATTAAATCATTAAATCAACACTTGATTTAATGATCCGGTCATATCGCATATAACCAACTAGTATCCAATGTATCGGCTTATCGAATCAATCCTTGAATCGATAACTAGGTTATATCGCATACAACCAATCGATACATTCATCGCGAGAATGGAATACGGTATCACATACATGCATTATTCTCGGTCCTGCACATATCTCATATGCGCTCCTATTTCGTTTCGCTTGAGCCAGGAAACCTCTGTGTAGGACTCTAAAGACTCGTCAATACGCCGGCAGCAGATGATGATCATATCAAGCACCCACAAGCCGCAAGCGGTCTGCTAAACGTAACGGCCACCCGGGTATTGAACGATCATAAGATCGACGAGCAAGCCCGCTCACACTCCTGTGAATCCAACCAGTAACACTTACCGTACAGTCCGGTCTGATCGTCTGATATGTCGCATATCTCGCCTAGGGGTGGTAAACGTCAGACCCCAATAGCTCGATAAGTCGTGTCGATATGAGGTTTAAAACAATTCGAGATACTACTGGTAACACTTACCAGTAAATCTCAGCAACCCTGGCCAGGGATTTCCTGTTATAGCCAATCGAACACAGCGCAACATCAACTCCCTATACCGGGAGAGAAGAATCCCCTCCTATCGCTCATTGCCTCCATGTGACTCGGGACTGTACCCAAAAACCACCGTTTTGCACGTCCACTTGGACATGGTAAGATGAAAATCAAAGCACAGTGGGAACCACACAAGACTCTATGACGATCTCGGGTCAACAGACTACTCTGTACCAGTGTCACCAGAGAACTGCCATCTGACGTAAGGTATAATACCATCTGGGAGTTCTCGGCGAGTCCGTCCAGTGTACCCAGTCTCTACTGAGCACCCGTATATCATCTCTGATGTCAAACACCAATGGATGTGGGATCATCCATCGCCCATCTGTATGGGTCGAGAAGGTATACGCTAGTCTACTCTGGTATATCGATGCCCCGTCTCGATACACCCACGACTAGGGACTTTGAAGGATGTACTTATGGACTACCATGTCCCCACTAGTATGATCCGCATCATAGTCCAGATAGTCAAGTACACATCCTAAGGGCTTTACCAACATGTAACAGAGAGACAATCAGTGTACACGTTAAGGTAAAGAGTAACCAGATAGCATACTATCATGTCGAGCAAGAAAGTCCTCCCTATATATGTCCCAGCATCCACTACAATATACATCCAATGTACAGTAATGGCCTCTAGGGCATACATATAACTAACAATCTCCCACTTGCACTAGGGCCATCTGTAGCAGTGGTTGCAGTATCTCATACTCAACCATCCCATAAAAATCTCTCTCTGGGAATAGGCCTTCGTGAGTGGATCCACCGTGTTGTCCTCTGAGTCTACTCTCCTAACCCTGATCCCTTTGAGATCAAACATCTCCATGATCAGGTGATACTGCCTTAGAATCTGTCTGGATCACTGATGGGACAGACGTTCCTTGGCATAAGCCACAACTCCATTGTCACACAATGGGAGGAACTAAGTTCATTTCATGAACAAATATACATCCAGACTGCCTCTTTAGTAGCATCTTAAGTAGCGATGTATCCAGCCTTAATCGTCTAGTATGCCACGGTATCTTGCTTGGAACTCTTCCAACATACCGTCCCTCCACTGAGGGTAAAGACAATGCCTGTGACTGACATTCAGTCGTCTTTATCACCCTGGAACCATTCCAGTGATTCTCCCCAGGGTCGATTGATACCTTCTCACTACAACTAGTGAGAATCCTAACATCCATTTAGATCTATCTCATAGATCCAAAACCCAGGATTTAGGAGGTATCACTTTGATCCTATATGGAGAATCATTGTGATAAGCGGAGATTGACCGAGCGTAGCATAGGAAACTCCTTCCCTATCAAGAGCATGTCATCCACGTACTCTACGAGGATCGTCACTATACTCCCTACTACCCTTTTGTATATACAAGGTTCATCTACCATTTTGATGATGTCAAACTGTTTGACTACTTCATCAAAACAGATGTTCCAACTCCGCGATACCTGCTTTATCATATAAAGCAGCTTGTACACATTTCCGCTGCTCCCACTGTCTACGAAGCCCTCTGGCTGTGTACTTATAGACTCTCTCTTCTAAAACATCATTTAGAAAGGCAGTCATGACACCCAACCGCCAGATATCGTAGTCATGGTATGTAGCCGTGGCAAGTAGGATCTGGATGGACTTAAGCATAGCCACTTGAAAAGGTTTCATCATTATCCACGCCTGGTCGATGACAAAAATCTTTAACAAGTCTAGCTTTGAAAGTCTCAACTTTTCTATATACACCAAGTAATCTTCTCAAGATATACTTGCTCCTGATGGGGATTTAACCCTTCAGATATAGCAACCAAAGTCCATACTTTGTTGGTGTACATGGATTCCATCTCAGATCGCTAAGCATCCAGCCATTCTTACAGAGTCCCACTCCTGATGGCCAGCTCGAAACTAGTTGGGTCATCATCTCATGATGCAATCCTCGCTCCCACTGTCATAGAGGAACCGAAGTATCTCTCAGGTGGGTGAGGAACCCTACTAGATCGGCGGAGAGGCTGAGGTTCGTTGGTAACTATTGAATCCTTTGGTTCTGTCAAATCTTCAGCTGAAGTTTTGTATAGCTGGAACCATTCCAGTTCTACATTACTGACCTTGCCTCGAGCTTGTCCGGATTTTGCTTTTAGACATAGGCTGGACAACCCCAAATCTTAACTAACTTAAGATATGGGCTCTTCCCTTATCATATCACATATGAAGTGGTAGGCAACTGATTTGATTCGAACCCTATTCAATAGGTATGCAGCTTCTCAAGTGCATAACTCCCAAAAGGAAAAAGGTAACTCAGTAGTACTCATCATAGAGCACACCATATCACATAGGGTGCTATTGCTCCGCCCCGATATACCATCGTGCTATGGTGTATACGGAGGAGTAATGCTGAGAGAGAATCTCATTCTCCTTTAGAATAATCCAGGATTTCCGTGCTCAAGTATTCTCCTCCTCGATCTCATCAAAGGACATAATACTTATACCTGTTATTGGTTCTCTACTTCTAGCTTATATTCTGTGAATATCTCAAAAGGTTCGGACTCATGTTTCAACGGGAACATATGACTGAATCTTGAGAGATTATCAGAGAACGTAATGAAGTATAAAAAACCAGTCCTGGCATGTGTAGACAGGGGACCTTACATACATCAACATGTACCATCCCAAGAGTTTACTAACTCTTTCTCTGTTTCCAATAAACAGAGCTATGGTCATCTTATCTCTGTGACATGATTGACAAGTTTCATAAGATGTAAATTCAAACTTATTTAAATATGCATCTAAAATGTAACTTGAGCCAGTCGAATCGCATTGATATGACCTAGTCTACAATGCCTCAAGAAGGATTCGTTCATTTCTGAACTCTTCCTCTTGTGTGTGTTCAGTATACTAAAGAACCGTAGTTTGATTTAGAACATCAATGCTTTTAGATAACGTGCCTGAACCGATCAACTTTTGATATAGGAAATGTTCAAAACATTATCCAACAATAAAAAATTATATCCTTTCTTTACTAATAAAGAGATTGATATGATTTTGTATATCAGGTTCGGTATCTAATAACATTCGTTCAGAATCAATGTATTGGTGATACAGGGTGACAGTGACCAACAGACTTGGCTGCAACACTTGCTCCGTTTTCTGCCTCATGAAACTTATCACCCGTTCTCAGTTCTTTGCTTATCTGTAGCCCATGTAACAAATTACATATGCGGGATCCTGATCTGGTATCACATACCCAGGACGTAAAGAATACTGAGAAACAGTTCTGTATAATGAACACACCCGAAGGAGATGCATCATATGCACTTTCTTCGTTTGGGCGGCACGGGAATTCTGGTAATCCCCAATTTCCTGCTCTGTCTTATAACAATTATAAGTTGGAGCGGGACCAACGTTCCCCAGCTCAGTATAACAAGCGGGTTCGGTCAGTAATCCGTATTATTATCTTGATTAAGGCGTGATATGGTCGCTACATGGAGAGAGAGAGAAGAAAACACTCAGCGTGCGCTCTTTCAAGAATAGATTGGTTATTATTTTATCTAATCAGGATGGCCCCCACTGCTTTTTGTCAAATCTTCCTTCAAACCCTAAAAGGAAAGACTAGCCGGGATTAATTACACACTACAAGTTCGCCAATCTTTCAGCCAGGCCAGTGTCGATACTTTGAGGGAGGTCCCCCGTGCTTTCGCACGAACCTAATTAATGTAAACCTCGTTTTCCCAGAGGCGTAACCCTATTAACACCTTTCTAGACACCTACTTGATCGGCTAATTGTAATGTGTAAAACTCTCCCAGGAGTAACTCTTACTCGCAGTGGGTATCGGGATCCAACTATCTCATAGAAGGTATGCAATCTCACTGCAAATTTCAACACTTGAAATTCCCGATAATATTTTGCCCCAAATGATCTATGACCTTGACAAGGTCAACAAACCATAGACCGCGAGTCAAGTTCAACCCGTCATTTCTTGATTGAATCAAACCCACCCGCACGACCCTTGACAAGGTCAACAAGGCCGCACGACTACCCTAACCCAATCTGCATCATATGCATAAACAGATAAATACTGGTTAGCTACCGCACACTGCGCCTTGACAAGGTCAACAAACGCAGCACGAATACTAAACAGGACTTATCTGAAATGACGGAGGGCTACGACAGGTTTTTCTGAAAACCTATTGCGTAATGAACTTGATATCGTTGTAGAATCAAATGAATTTTGAAATGGAGTGTTTTTGAGGCTTTTCTAGTTTTGCTAAAGGAGTCACTCCTGGTGAAGGGATCGTCGGTCCTTTCCTCGTCGAATGAGGTGCGGGAAATATCATATATATCTCTGTGCAAAGCAAAAACTCTTAAAAGCAATCAAAAGACAAACCGAGTGTGTAGCATCTGCCAGTTATTGCTAAAGGAGTCACTCCCGGTGAAGGGATCTCGGTCCTTTCCTCATCGAATAAGGTGCAGGATATATCACATATACCGCTGTGCAAAGCAAGAACTGTAGCTACCTGTTTTATTTTGAAATTCGATTCTAAAACATCTTAGGTTTCTTTTATTTCATTAATCACATTAATGAAGTCCCATCAATTAAGTACCTAAACAGCACAGATAAATACGACGTACACTTATGCCATCCGCATTCGCCTCGATGTCCCCTCGTGCACCGTTAGGTTAGGTAACTAACGGTAGAGCGGGGCAGGGCTAGCGCGGGTGTAAAACATAAGTAACATCTATATAATATATCATATATACTATATACAGTATACATCACAGAACATCACATGATCACATCACAGATATCGCAGCAGAAGAATCATATGAAATATTGGATATACTAGGACGTCCGTGTTTTCAATACGAGCCAGTATAAAACACGGATTCCACGGTCGTGATGAATAGCCAAACCCACACCCCTAGACCCCTACGAGAGTGGCAAGCAACCCTTCCAATTCTAGAGTTAGGAGACCCGGACTCGACTCCTCGAGTTGGTCTCCAACTGGACTCCAAAACCCGGTTACTTGTGCTCCCCTCCTTGGGTCTATCCTAGTGCGGAAAAGTAAATAAGATACAAAGGGTGACATCTTCCGCAACCTGGAAGTGCCCCAATAAAAGAATATTACATAAAAGTTTTTACATGAATGAAAATGAAAAAACACTCATCTCACATAAAACCCCTGGCTATTCAAACACGACGATCCAATATAACATATCCAGCAACACATAACATCACATGTCATCAACGTAAGTAAATATGCGCATCCCATTTGTCGTTGACATATAGCAACGAAACCGGCGATATCACATATTACACTTACGGTCACAGAAAAGAAAGTGTAAAACTACAACAGTTGGAATCCGCAACCTGCATAGACATCGCATGCCTAATCAAATGAATTACTTAGACTTCGCATGCCTAACAATTATAAACCCCACATTTTAGTCTCATTATCGAAAACTTTTTTCAATATCAAGTCGGGGAATTCAACAGGATTCCCGACATCCTGATCGAATGCTCGTCACAAACTTCAATAGACGGCTGCACCCCCGATACCGACGACGAAGTGCACCAAGGCGGAACACCGCTGCCGCGAGGACCCGAACGGATGCTTTCGGCGACGGGGTTCTCCTACAGTCACTTGGTCGAGGCTATGGGGTGTAGCTATCTATTAAGTTTACCCGGCGAGTATCCGCGTACGCTACGTGATTGCGACGGACTTTTGATCACATCAAAATTCCGTGGCAACCGATCAAGTGAGACTAAAGTGCTATGTTTATAACATTCATTCAGTTATCTCATAACTTCTTGTGAATTCCAATTATTGTATCCCATTCCGGATAAATAGAAAATGTTAAACTTTCCGATCGAACAGTCGAACACCCAAGTTTTCCCGATATAGCTCAACACATGAAACAAGTTTAAAAACATCCAGTTCATGCCTCAGTACCAACGGTCCAGCCGTAGAAGGGTCAAGCCAACGCCTCACATGTGGCACGCCGTACTGCCCCCAAACCCGAAGGTTCAAAGGGCAGTTCAAGACGGTCACATAATCGAGTTAAGTTTTGTTGTCTTCTAGAGGGTCCATCGAGTTACTTGCACTACGTAGAACTTCTTTAAACTACGGAAAAATCCAACACTTGGAAATTTCCCGACAGGGGAAAAATTGGGTATTTATATCCGGTCGAACTTTTTAACATATTCTAAAATTTATCCGGAAAGCCACATAGACAAAATCTGATACTCCGATCGAAACACCGAATCCCCAAAACAACCCCAGAAAATTCAACTCTTGAATAAATATTAAAAATTCCCAGAAAACTCAGCATCTGAAACAATGAATTACTGTGCAAATTTTAAAGGCTGACGTCATACTTTAGCCGCGGAACCGCCGCATAAGCTAGGCTTATGCCGCGGTTCCGCCGCGCATTAGAGGGTTCAGGAGATAAATTTTGCGTCGTAATTCTTAGAATTCCCTGCTGAATTTTTTAAGCATTTTTAATCTGGAAAAATCCCAGTTTTTGAAAAAAGTACAGAGAAGGCTATTGCATTAGGGTTTCGGGTTCGTACGGACTTCAAACTTCGTCTACACTTCGCCTAAGGCTTTAGCTAGGCTCTGATACCACTGTAGGGTTCCTAGGCACACACTAAAGGTCTCACAAGGCATCAACCATGCCAATTTCAAAAAATACGGTGCCGAGAAACCCTAATACGGATCGTTGGCTAGAAGTTTAGGCGAAAAAGAAACTAGTTAACAACTTAACTAAATGGTAAACGGAAATACAACCTTTGTAGATCCGGTTCTCCACCTCCATGGCTCCGCGATGATGTCTCCTCGCTGTACAATACGGATCTTGGGCTCTAGCGTCGGCTTCATCGGAGAAAAAGCGGGCTAGGTCATCGACGACGATGCCGAAGATGATCTACGTCGAGGCATCGCTAGATCAAACTCCACCTTCACCAAGCCATGAAAGCTTGTGAAGGAAACACACTCTACTACTTGGCAAGAGGTAGAGGATGAAGAAATAGGAAGTGGGTTCACTTTAGAATTGGATTTCTCACTCTTTTTCATCAATCACCATTGATGAAGTCAAGGTTTCTTCAAGTAGAAGATGAAGAAGAAGAAGAAAGAATATTATGATAAGTTATTTTCTAAAAAGAAAATAATAAGAATACTTATCATGTCTCAACCATGGTCAAGTGTAGAGAATAAATCATGGCTAGTGGGAATGGTTAGGGTTAAGCATGAGACAAAATGGTGACTTAGTCAAAGCTTCATGAAGCTTCAATATGCTTCCAAAGAAAGCCACCATTTTTCTTTATGCTTAATATTTTTCCAAAAAGAATAAACAGATAAATAAATGAATAAGAAAACAAAAGGAAAACCCTAACCATTCCACAACCATGGTTTAATCTTTACACAAACCCTAGTGAGCATGTATCATCAAACATGATACAAACTTGTGTACAAAAGTATATCACATATACAATGTGCACAATCCAAGTGAGAAAATCCATTTAAAGTGAACCAATACTAGTTAATGCAAAGTAATATATCAAATATATAATTATGCATTAAATCATTAAATCAACACTTGATTTAATGATCCGGTCATATCGCATATAACCAACTAGTATCCAATGTATCGGCTTATCGAATCAATCCTTGAATCGATAACTAGGTTATATCGCATACAACCAATCGATACATTCATCGCGAGAATGGAATACGGTATCACATACACGCATTATTCTCGGTCCTGCACATATCTCATATGCGCGCCTATTTCGTTTCGCTTGAGCCAGGAAACCTCTGTGTAGGACTCTAAAGACTCGTCAATACGCCGGCAGCAGATGATGATCATATCAAGCACCCACAAGCCGCAAGCGGTCTGCTAAACGTAACGGCCACCCGGGTATTGAGCGATCAGAAGATCGACGAGCAAGCCCGCTCACACTCCTGTGAATCCAACCAGTAACACTTACCGTACAGTCCGGTCTGATCGTCTGATATGTCGCATATCTCACCTAGGGGTGGTAAACGTCAGACCCCAATAGCTCGATAAGTCGTGTCGATATGAGGTCTATAACAATTCGAGATACTACTGGTAACACTTACCAGTAAATCTCAGCAACCCTGGCCAGGGATTTCCTATTATAGCCAATCGAACACAGCGCAACATCAACTCCCTATACCGGGAGAGACGAATCCCCTCCTATCGCTCATTGCCTCCATGTGACTCGGGACTGTACCCAAAAACCACCGTTTTGCACGCCCTCTTGGACGTGGTAAGATGGAAATCAAAGCACAGTGGGAACCACACAAGACTCTATGACGATCTCGGGTCAACAGACTACTCTGTACCAGTGTCACCAGAGAACTGCCATCTGACGTAAGGTATAATACCATCTGGGAGTTCTCGGCGAGTCCGTCCAGTGTACCCAGTCTCTACTGAGTACCCGTATATCATCTCTGATGTCAAACACCAATGGATATGGGATCATCCATCGCCCATCTGTATGGGTCGAGAAGGTATACGCTAGTCTACTCTGGTATATCGATGCCCCGTCTCGATACACCCACGACTAGGGACTTTGAAGGATGTACTTATGGACTACCATGTCCCCACTAGTATGATCCGCATCATAGTCCAGATAGTCAAGTACACATCCTAAGTGCTTTACCAACATGTAACAGAGAGACAATCAGTGTACATGTTAAGGTAAAGAGTAACCAGATAGCATACTATCATGTCGAGCAAGAAATTCCTCCCTATATATGTCCCAGCATCCACTACAATATACATCCAATGTACAGTAATGGCCTCTAGGGCATACATGTAACTAACAAATACATCTATCTATGCAACATATGAATACCCAGCAGTTACCAATCACTATGCATTGACTAAGGCCAACAAACACAACTCGAACACTATTGAATATTCATATGAAATGACAGAGGGCTACGAATGGTTTTGGCAAAACCGTGAACGTAGTGAACTTGATATAATCGAAGGAACCTGATAGCTTTTAAAAGGAGTGGTTTTAAACTCCACATTTAAAAGTTGTTGTTTTAAAAAAACCGAGAGGTTTTTTTTTAAAAATTTGTTGCAACGATTCAGCTTTAGTTTGTTTTCTTTGCATTAATATAATGCGTCCCATCAATTAATCTTACCATTGCAGAAAACAACGAAAATATAACGTACGCTTATGCCATCCGCATTCGCCACGGGGCTCTGTCATCACCCGTTAGGTTACTTAACTAACGACAGAGCAGGAGCTGGACTAGCGTGGATGCAAAACATAAACAACGTCTACTAGATATCATATATGGATATATACATTCGTTAAACGTAATGATAGGCATTCCAGATCACAGATGAACACATTGGATATACTAAGAACCCGCGTTTCGTTTGAGCTTGCAACGAAAGACGGATTACATGGTCGCGATGAGTAGCCAAACCCCACCCTAGACCCCTACGGGTGCGGAAAACTACCTACCAAATATCCGAAGTGAAGCAACCTCCCTCAACAAAGTGAGTAGGCCACTCGGCACTTCAAAGTACCTGGTAATTTGTGCACCCCACCTTGGGTCTATCCTTAGAGCAGAAAACAGTAAAAGAAATAATATACAATGGTGGCTACAACTTCAACCCGGATGTGCGACCATAAAATAATATTACATCAATTTATAATTTATATCGATTGAAAAATGAAAACTCTCATCTCACATCCCTGGCTATTCATCCATGACAATCCAACAAGTTCATATACACAATCCAACATCACAGATCACAGATATGTACAACCCCCACTAATCGACGTATAGCGATTAGTAGACGTTCAGTACATATATCACATCACAGAAGATCCGATTAGCTAAAGTACTTAGAATTTCGATCGATTACCAGATTTGAATCTACCCCAAGTGCAACATAGTACACAAATGATTCTGGGTGGAAACAAAGTATCAGAAAAATCACAAAACACCAAGATAGACACTCTGTAGGAAAAATGAGTTGACTCGGAGTTGACTCGGAGTCGACTCGGCCGCGGATCCGCGGCGAAACGCTTGGTTTCGCCGCGCTTCCACGACGGTCTGACCGAGTCATGACCTTGTTTTTCTTGGGGGTCCATAAAAAAGCCTGCACGTATTTTTAAGGTCCCTAAAAAAATTTTTGGACCAGTTTTTAAAAATGACAGAAACTGTGCAATTCTTGACGTGTTTTGCGATTTTTCCGGCAATCGAATTTCTAACACTTTGCTAACATGTTAGTAATGGTTTATCGTGGCTCTGATACCACTGTAAGTCTATGTTACACACCCCGCTAGTTGACGGGGAGGCGGAATAGGTAAAAATCAAAATTTTCTTACAAGGCAACATAGACTATGCTTAAGGATCTTTGCTAAACCATTGCTAACAAACTAACTAGATGTTTAATCTACTATGCTAGAAGATTATACCTCATAATACAAGTCCTTCGGGTCTTCTCCGCTATCCTCCTCGTCAACGTAGGCTCTAAGGATCGATCCGGATCGTGTCTTCTTCAACGGTCTCCTCGAGTCGAAGACTATCCACCCGAGAGTCTATAGTCCGAGCTCCACCTCAAAACCGAGGTAACTAGGGCAACAAGTTTGCTAAGCTTGATGTCCTAGGTGATGTAGAGTATGAAGATGGATTTGTTTGTCTATTTAAACCCTAATTTACTCAACTCATGAGACTTTAAGGGTTTGCTAGTGAGGAAGAAGAAGAAGAGCAAGTATGGGAATTCTCTTGAGGAAAGAGAAAGCGTATGAGATAATGAACCATGAGGAAAAAAGAAAACTAATATTTTATCATGATAATTGAGATGGCAAAATTGATTTGACCATTATCATGTCACAATTAATGATAAGCCAAAATATCTAGTGCTCAACAAAAATATCTAAGTCAACAAAAGTCAACAAGGTCAAATGGTCAAACCAATTAGCTATGACATAATTATCATTAAAAGGATTAGTAAACATTTTCCTCCACCTCATAATGGTTTTAATCAAGTCAATGGTCAAAACCCTAATGAGATATCTCCTTCTTCGCTCCTCTCATCCATGCATACACACCCGCATCCGCATTCCGAAGAATACGAATACTAAGAGACAAATCTGATCCATCAATATAATACTAGGGTCCGGCTTAAACCAAAGCCCACCAGCATTATCCGCCCGAACATCATACGCGCAAAAGTGCACGTATGTCATCGAAGCCCTGCCGTAAAACCATACGCCCTTTACACCTTTTGCCCAGTGTAGGGAAACTCTCTGTGTGCGACTCTAAACACTCGACACTACGCTGGCAGTAGGTTTAACCACAGGCCGCAAGCGGTACTAGCTGTACGTAACGGTCCCCAGGTAGATGTCGATAAGAAGTCCGATGAGAAAAACCCATCCGAACTCCTACTGAGCTTGAATGTGACAATCTCCGTACAGTCCAGTCTGTTCGTCTAAGAGTATCGTATATCGGGCTTAGGAGGGCGGTAAACGTCAGACCCCTAATAGCGGTATAAGTCATGTCGGAGTGTAGCCCAGAACACCGTGAGAAACTACTGGAACACCTACTAGTAAATCTCACTTGCCCTGTCCAGGGACTTTGTGTAATGGCTCTCCAAACACAGCGCGATATCAACCCCCAATACCGGGAGAGACGAATTCTGTCAACCGCCACTGCCTCTAAGTGCTTCGGGACTGTACCCAACTACTACCTGTTTGCACGACTCCTTTGAGCCGTGATAGGGTAGTAATCAAATTACAGTAGGAACACACTCGAGGCGAAGTAGCAGTGTCATGTCAACGGACTAAGCTGTACTCATGTCACCTGGCAACTGCTATCTGACGATAGGTATAGTACCAACCAACAGTTCCCGACGAGTCCTGTCCGGTGTACTCGTAACCTAACGAGCACCTGCATACTATATCCAGTACTACATACTAATGGCTGTAGGACAGACCATCTCCTCTGCTGGGATGAGAAGCGTATACACTAGTCTACTCCGGAGTATCGATACCCCGTCTCGATAATCCTACGACTAGGGACTTATATAAGGATGTGCTTGTAGATTACCTGGCCTCCACTAGTTTGACTGCCATCACAACGCTGGTAATCAAGCAAAGATCCTAAGAGCTCTACTAATATGTATAAGCGATATGTTAAAAGAAACACATGCACATATAGAAGTAGAAACAAACCAAGTAGCATACTACCATTTTGAGCAAGACTGTCAATACTACTGTGAATATCCCAAGCTTCCATTAAGTAATATACAATCCAGTATGATACAATAATGGCCTCTAGGGCATATACAATAACACCTTAGCACCCCCACTAGGTTTTCCAAGGCATCTAGTATGCAATTTTAAAAATCTAAGGTGCTAAAGAACCCTATCCTAGGATTTAACTAGAGGATTAAGAGTAAAGCAAACATGTAATCAAACATTACATAAGTGAACAAGGAATACAACCTTTGTAGACCAGTTCTTCACTTCAATAGCTCCGTGTAGTAGTCCCTTCGCTCCTTGTGGTGATCTCCCGGACTCTAGTTAGGCTCTATAAAGCGAAATGAACAAGCTTGCTTGAAGTCTTCGAGGCCAAAGACGATCTACGTCGAGGAATCTCCAACTCAAGCTAGCTCTTCACTAATTGGGAATTAGTGAAGCAAACAACATAAAATAAATGGCTAATCTAGCGTTGGTTGATGAAGTGGGATTTTTGCTCACTTTAGAATTATTTTTCTCACTAATTTTCTTCACCTCTTGAAAACCTAGAGAGCAATCAAGAGATGAAGAATAAGATGAAGTGGTGAAAGAATGAATGAGAATTGCAACCATGGATGAGATAATATCTCATATTATCATTGTAGAGACTTAACCATGGATATAGATAATGGTTAGGTTAATAAATATCTTAAGATAAAACAAAATTAGTGGACTTGGTCAAGGTTTCTACAAGCTTCTCCAAGCTTCAAACCATGTGACTTTTCCACCTAATTTTGTATTTACCTTAAATAAATAAAACCCTAATTATCTAAAGTATGGTATGAGTCTCATACACCCATGTACAATGTATCATCAAGCATGACACAAAAGATAAATGCAATAATATATATCACATATATATTATATGTACAAGTGAGAACAATAAATTAATAAGTGAGCTAATATTAGTTAATGTAAATTAATATATAAAATATATAATTATACATTAAATTATTAAATCAACACTTGATTTAATAATCTGGCTATATCACATATAACAGACTAATATTATTTGTATCAACTTATTGAATCAACACTTGATTTGATAACCCGGCTATATTACATATAACCGACCGATATCACATATCGCGAGATTAGAATACGGTATCACATACATGTTAGTGTATATGCCCTAGGGGCCATTATTATATCATACTAGTTTGTATATTACTTAATGGAAGCTTGGGATATTCACATGTATATAACAGTCTTGCTAAACATGGTAGTATGCTACTTGGTTTTTCTATCTTAATATGTGAGTATACGTATTGATAGAGCTCTTAGGATCTTGCTTGACTATCAACGTTGTGATGTCAGTCACACTAGTGGGGGCTGGGTAGTCTACAAGCACATCCTTATTCTGGTCCCTAGTCATAGGATTATCGAGACAGGGCATCGATACTCCGGAGTAGACTAATGTGTACGCTTCTTATCCCAGTTGGGGAGATAGTCTGTCCCACAGCCGTCAGTACGTCGTAGTGGAGATAGTATGCAGGTGCTCGTTAGGTTACGGGTACATCGGACATGACTCACCGAGAACTGTTAGTTGGTATTATACCCATCGTCAGTTAACAGTTCCCAGGTGACAAGAGTACAGCATAGTCCGCAGACTTGACACTGCTACTTCGTCTCGAGTGTGTCCCACTGTTCTTAGATTGCTACCCTACCACGGCTCAAAGGAGTCGTGCAAACAGGTAGCAGTTGGGTGCAGTCCCGAGCACTTGGAGGCAGTGGTGGTTAGAAAGGATTCGTCTCTCCCGGTATTGGGAGTTGATATCGCACTGTGTCAGAGAGCCATTACGAAAAGTCCCTGGCCAGGGCAAGCAAGATTTACTGGTAGGTTCCAGTTGTTTTCGCAGGGTGTAATGGGCTACGCTCCGACACGACTTATACCGCTATTAGTGGACTGACACTTGCCGCCCCCTTGGCCCGATATGCGATAGTCTTAGACGAACAGACCGGACTGTACGGAGATTGTCACATCAGACTCAGTAGGAGTTCGAATGGGTTTCCTCATCGGCCTTCTTATCGACATCTACCTGGGGACCGTTACGTACAGCTAGTGCCGCTTGCGGTCTGTGGTTAAACCCACTGCCAGCGTAGTAGTCGAGTCTTTAGAGTCCCACACAGAGAGTTTCCCTACTCCAGGCGAAACGATATAGAGGTCGTATGGTTTTACGACAAGGGTTCGGACGCATACGTGTGTTTACGCACGTACGACATCCGGACAGTTTTTACTAGCCGGCTTTGGTTTAAGCCAGTTTCTAGTATCCAGTTATTGGATTTATACAGTCTAAAGTTTTTCTGTGTTTTCATGGATAGGAGGGGCGTTCTCGTAATTTCGCGAGAAGCTTCTAGAAGGTTGGTGACTTGGGGGTTTAGGTGGCATAAGTATTAAATGAGATTAGTGACTCATTTGTGTGATTCATCCTTGTCATTAATGCATCATAAATGCTTAATGACTCATGTGGATGAATCACTCATTTGTATTAATGAAGCATGGTTGTTAAATCCTTTATTTCATTTATCTTAATAATGATAATGTTTCATATATATCATGAGAGATCATTATCTCATATACTTCTCTTGCTCACTTTCTCTCTCCTCAAGCTCTCTCTCTTCAAACCCTAATCCTCCCCTCTCATGTGTTGAGACCAAGGATTAGAATAGACTACTTAATTCATAACCCTTCTCTATATCACCTAGGTTACTTAGATTAGCAGTTTAAGAAACCTAGTTACCTCAAGTTAGAGGTGAAGCTTGAAGTTAAGCTCTCGGGTGGATCATCTACTACATAGAGAAGGCCGGAGAGGACGTGGAGAACGAAAAGACGAAGGACACAGTTAATTAGGTATAATCACTTTTCATAGTAGTTGATAACTTCTATGATTCTTGTTAGTTATAGTTTAGCAAAGATTCTCGGTTAGTCGATGTTTATGCAAAGAACAAGATCGTTTTTCAATTTTCCGCCTCCCCGCAAGTCATGGGGTGTTGTACACCGACTTACAATACATGTATTAATCTTGGTCCCGCACATATCACATATATGCTCCAACTTCGTTTCACCTGAGCCAGGAAAGCTCTGTGTAGGACTCTAAAGACTCGTCAATACGCTAGAAGTAGGCAGTGATCGTATCATATACCCACAAACCATCAGCGGCACTAACTGTACGTAAAGGCTCTCAGGTATTGAGCGATTAGAAGATCAACAAGCAAGCTTGCTCATACTCCCGTGAATCCAATAAGTAACACTACCGCACAGTCCGGTCTCTTTGTCTGATATGTCGCATATCTAGTATGGGGGTGGTATACGTCAGACCCAATAGCCTGATAAGTCATGCCGATGTGGTCTATAACGGTTCGAGAAACTACTGATAACACTTACCAGTAAATCTCAGAAACTCTAGCTAGAGATTTCGTGTTATGGCCAATCGAGCACAGCACAACATCAACCCCAATACCGGGAGAGATGAAACCCCTCCTATCGCTCATTGCCTCGATATGACTCGGGACTGTACGCAAAAACTGTAAGGTTCTTAGGCACTAGAACAAGGTTCTACAAGGCATCAAACATGCCATATTTAAATTTTCAAGTGCCAAACAACCTAAGCAAGGATCTTTACTAGAGAATTAAGGTTAGAAACTTAAAGCAAACATCTTTACTACTAAGATTTTGGGATTACAACCTTTGTAATCCGTTCCTTCGCTTCATAAGCTCCGAGTTGAGGTCCTTTCGCTGCGATCATCAAGCTCCCAGAGTCTATAGAGGCTCCATGAAGTGAATGAGACATCCTTGCTTGAAGACTTCACAATCCAAGATGATCTACCTTGAGGAATCACAAACCCAAGCTCTCACTTCACTAATAAGGTATTAGTGAAGCAAACACCCTAATCTAAGTGGCTAGAATAGATGAGGATGATGAAGTAGGAATTTTGCTCTCTTTAGTTTTCTTTTTCTTTTAATCATTCATCACAAAATAAAAAGCTAGAAAGCTTTTGTGAAGAGGAAGAAGAAGATCAAGTGTGATGATTGAAAATGAATTATTGTGTGAGGTTAGAAATGCAACCAAGGATTAAGCATGGCATGCTTAACCCTTGTAGAGACTTAACCATGAGTTAGGGTTAGGGTTGGGTTAATAAATATCTTAGAAATATCCAAAGGGGTGGACTTAGTCAAAGCATCATGAAGCTTCTTCAAAACTCATCCATGACTTAATCCATACAATTTGAATTACCAAAATAAATATAAATCCAACCATAAACCCAAGCATGGTTTAATCTCACAAACCCTAGTTGCATTTGTAACCTAGCATGTTACAATATTATATATCACATATATAATATTTAATGTAACAAAAGAAAATAATACAATTAACATATATCACATATATATCAATGTATCATCAAGTGAGAAAAAGAATCATTTAAGTGAGCTTATATTAGTTAATGTAACGTAATATATCACATATATAATTATACATTAAATTATTAAATCAACACAAGATTTAATAACCCGGCTATATTATATATAACCGACTAATATAATATGTATCTTTTTATTGAATCAACACTTGATCCGATAACCCGGCTAAATCATATATACCCGGCCGATATAATATATTTCGAGAATAGAATACGGTATTTCATATCGTATTAATCTCGGTCCCGCACATATCACATATGTGCTCCTACCCCGTTTCGCCTGAGCCCGGAAAGCTTTGTGTAGGACTCTAAAGACTCGTCAATACGCCGATAATAGGTGATGGTCATATCAAACACCCACAAGTTGCAAGCGGTCAGCTAAACGTAATAGCCACCCGGGTATTGAGCGATCAGAAGATCGATAAGCAAGCCTGCACACAGTCCTATGAATCCAATCAGTAACACTACCGTACAGTCCGGTCTCTTCGTCTGATATGTCGCATATCCAGTCTAGGGGTGGTAAACGTCAGACCCCAGTAACTGATAAGTCGTGTTGATGTGAGGCTCATAACGGGATGAGAAACTACGTATAACACTTACCGGTAGATCTCCATATCAGCCCTGGCTAGGGACTTCCAGTTATAGCCAATCGAACACAGCGGAACATCAACCCCCAATACCGGGAGAGATGAAACCCCTCTTATCGCTCATTGCCTCCATGTTATTTGGGACTGTACCCAAAAGCCACCGTTTTGCATGTTCTCATGAACGTGGTAAGGTGGAAATCAAAGCACAGTGGGAATCACACAAGACTCTATTACGATCTCGGGTCTACAGACTAACCTGTACCAGTGTTACCGGAGAACTGCTATCTGACAATAGGTATAATACCATCTAGGAGTTCTCGGTGAGTCTGTTCAGTGTACCCAGTCACCAATGAGCACCCGTACACCATCTTTGATGTTAAACATCAATGGATACGGGATCATCCATCGCCCATCATATGGGTCAAAATGCGTATACGCTAGTCGACTCTGGAGTATTGATGCCATGTCTCGATACACCCTCGACTAGGAACAGTTATAGGATGTACTTTTGACTACCCTGGCCCTACTAGTATGATCTGCATCATAGTCCTAGTAGTCGAGTACGTATCCTAAGGGCTTTATCAACATGTGAGAGCAAGACAGTAAACCAATACAAGTCAACATGTTAAGACAAAGTGAAACTAGATAGCATATTATCATATCGAGCAAGAAAGTCCTCTCTATATATATCCAAGCATCCGCTACAATATATATCATATGTACAATAATGGCCTCTAGGGCATATACATAACAAACAATCTCCCACTTGCACTAAGGCCAGCTGTTGTAGTATCTCATACCCAACATCCAGAAGAGTCTCTCAAATTGTATCTGGGGTATGGCCTTCGTGAGTGGATCTGCAGTGTTGTCCTTCATGTCAACTCTCCTGATCTCGATCTCTCGGCGATCAACTATCTCCCGGATCAGGTGATACCGCCTCAGAATATGCCTGGATATCTGATGGGACCTGGGTTCCTTGTCCAAAGCCACAGCTCCATTGTTATCACAATACAATGGTATTGGATGCACAATGGACGGAACCGCATCAAGTTTAGTGATGAACTTCTTCATCCAGACAACCTCTTTGGCAGCATCGTTGGCAGCGATGTATTCAACCTCCATCGTCGAGTCTGCTGCGGTTTCCTGTTTGGAACTCTTCCTACACACCGCCCCTCTATTGAGGGTAAATACAAAACCCGAGTGTGACTTAGAGTCGTCCTTATCACTTTGGAAGCTTGAATCGGTAAAGGACTCCACTTGGAGTTCTCCATTACCATACACCAAGAACATCTCCTTAGTCCTTCTCAAGTACTTAAGAATGTTCTTCACAGCTGTCCAGTGACTTTCTTCTGGATCTGCTTGATACCTACTCACTACACTTAGTGAGTATGCTACATCGGGTCTGGTACATAGCATTGTGTCATGATAGAGCCTATTGCCGAAGCATAGGGTATCCCTTGCATGCGAGCTCTTTCCAAATCAGTCTTAGGAGACATCTCTTTGGAGAGAGTGAATCCAGAGATCGTGGGTAAATTTCCACGCTTGGATTCTTCCATACTAAACCTATTTAGTATGGTGTCAATCTACCTAGATTGGGACAATCCCAGTATCCGTTTAGATCTATCTCTATAGATCTTAATCCCTAAGATGCAGGAGGCATCACCTAGATCTTTCATTGAGAATCATTGTGATATGAAGAGTTTGACCGAGTGTAGCAAAGGAACATCATTTCCTATCAAGAGTATGGCATCCATGTACAATACGAGGAAGACAACCTTACTCTCTGCCACCTTCTTGTAAATACAAGGTTCATCTACGTTTTTGATGAAGTCAAACTCTTTGACTGCTACATCAAAACAGATGATCCAACTCCGCGATACTTGCTTCAACCCATAGATGGATTTAAGCAGCTTGCACATCTTTCCGCTGCTCCCACTGTTTACGAAACCCTCTGGCTGAGTCATGTACACGCACTCCTCTAAATCACCATTTAGAAAGGCGGTCTTAACATCCCTTTTCCAGATTTCGTAGTCATGATATGCAGCAATGGCAAGTAGGATCAGGATGGACTTAAGCATAGCCACTGGAGAAAAGGTTTTGTCATAATCCACACCTAGTCGTTGATGAAAACCCTTTGCAACAAGTCTAGCTTTGAAAGTCTCAACTTTTCCATCTACACTAAGTTTCTTCTTAAAGATCTATTTGCTCCCAATGGGTTTTACCCCTTCAGGAGAAACTTCCAAAGTCCATACTTTGTTGGTGCACATGGATTCCATCTCAGATCGCATTGCATCCAGCCATTTCACAGAGTCCCCACTCGTGATGGCCTGCTCGAAGCTAGTCGGGTCATCATCTTCCATGATGCAGTCCTCGCTCCCACTATCAATGAGAAAACCGTAATATCTCTCAGGTGGATGAGGAACCCTACTAGATCGGCGGAGAGGCTGAGGTTCGTTGGGGACTATCGAATCCTCTGGTTCGACTAAATCTTCAGTTGTAGTTTGTGCTGCTGGAACTTCTTCCAGCTCTACTTCATTGCCACTAATTTCTTTTGCAAGAAATTCCTTTTCTAAAAAGATGGCAGGTCGAGAAATATACACCTTTTGTTCCTCATCATGATAGAAAAGGTATCCATGTGAATGTTTAGGATATCCTACAAACTTACAAAGAATTGACCGTGCCTCGAGTTGTCCTGATTTTGCCTTTTGACATAGGCCGGACAACCCCATATCTTAACACGTTTAAGACATGGTCTCTTCCCACTCCATATCTCATATGGTGTGGTAGGTACAGATTTAGACGAAACTTTATTCAATAGGTATGTAGCTGTCTCAAGCGCATAACTCCAAAAGGAAATAGGTAACTCAGCAGTGCTCATCATAGAGCGCACCATATCTAATAGGGTGCGATTCCTCCACTCCGATACACCGTTGTGCTGTGGTGTATATGGAGGAGTAGGCTGAGAGAGACTCCCATTCTCTTTTAGATAGTCCAGGAACGCATTGCTCAAGTATTCTCCTCCTCGATCAGATCGAAGGATCTTAATACTTTTACCCGTTTAGTTCTCGACTTCGTACTTATATTCTTTGAATTTCTCAAAAGGTTCAGACTTGTGTTTCAACAGGAACACATGTCCGTATCTTGAGAGATCGTCAGTGAATGTAATGATGTACGAGGAACCATCCCTTGGATGTGTAGACATGGGACTATATACATCACTGTGTATCAGTCCCAAGAGTTCCATAACTCTTTCTCCGTGTCCACTAAACGGAGTTTTGGTCATCTTACCTTTGAGACATGACTGGCAAGTATCATAAGATGAAAATTCGAACGGATTCAAATATCCATTCTTATGTAACTTAGCTGGTCGTGTCGTATTGATATGACTTAGTCTACATTGACACAAGAAGGATTCGTTCATTTCTGAACTCTTCCTCTTGTGTGTGTTTTTTACATTAAGAACTGTGGTTTGGTTTAGAACGTATATGCCAATATTTAACGAGCCTGATCCAATCAACTTTTGATTCAGGAAGATGTTCATAACTTTATCCTGTACTACAAAATTATATCCTTCTTTACTCAATAAAGAAACTGATATAAGATTGCATATCAGGGTCGGAATGTAATAGCATTCGTTCAGAATCAATATATTACCATTTGGTAATACAAGGTGATATTCGCCAGCTGCTTTGGTTACAACATTTGTACCATTCCCTACTCTTACGAAATGATCACCCTCTCCCAGTTTTCTACCTTCCTTTAGCCCATGTAGCATATTACATATGTGGAATCCTGATCCGGTATCTAATACCCAGGACGTAGAGTGAACTGAGAAACAGTTCTCGATAACTAACACACCTGAAGAAGATGCATCAACATGCTTGTTATTCTTTTGGGCGGCGTGGGAATCTGGATATTCCCCTATTTCCTGCTCAGTCTTATAACAATTATAAAAAAGAACGGAACCAATGTTCCCCTGCTCAGTATAACAAGCGGGTTCAGTCAATATATCCATATTATTATCTTGATTAAGGCCTGACATGGTCGCTACCTGGAGAGAGAGAGAGAGAGAAGAAAACACTTTAGCGTATGCTCTTGCAAGATTAGATTGGTTATTATCTTATCTAATCAGGATGGCTCCCACCGTTTTCATCAAATCTTTCTTCAAACCCTAAAAGGTTAGACTAGCCGGGATTAATTACACGTTATAAGTTCGCCAATCTTTCGGCCAGGCCAGTGTTGGTACTTTGAGGGAGGGTCTCCGTGCTTTCGCACGGATCTAATTAAAATAAACCTCGTTTTCCCAGGGACGTAACCCTGTTAACACCTTTCTAGACACCTACTTGATTAGCTAATTGTAATGTGTAAAACTTTCCTAGGAGTAACTCTTACTCGCAGTGGGTATCGGGATCTAACTATCTCATAGAAGGTATGCAATCTCATTGCAAATTTCAACACTTGAAATTCCCGATAATACTTTTTCCCCTAACCCCCTATGTCCTTGACAAAGGCCAACAAACTATAGGATGCTAGTCAAGTTCAACCCGTCATTTCCTGATTGAATTAAACCCACCCGTACGACCCTTGACAAAGGCCAACAAGGTCGTACGACTACCCTAATCAAATCGCATCACATGCTTAAACAGATAAGTACTAGTCAGCTACCGCACACTACGCCTTGACAAAGGCGAACAAACGCAGCACGAATACTGAATAGTCTTTATCTGAAATGATGGAGGGCTACGACATGTTTTTATGAAAATATTTTGCGTAATGAACTTGATATCGTTGTAGAAACAAATGATTTTGAAAAGGAGTGTTTTTGAGTCTTTTACTAGTTTATCTAAAGAGGTCACACTCGGTGAAGGGATCTCGGCTCTTTCCTTATCGAATAAGATGCAGGATATTTCATAAATACCACTATGCAAGGCAATAACTATAGAAGCAATCAAAAATAAAACCGAGTGAGTTGTAGCATCTGCTAGTTTCGCTAAAGAGGTCATCCCGGTGAAGGGATCTCGGCTCTTTCCATTTCGAATAAGGTGCTGGTTATTCTACAAGGAATACCGCTATGCAAAGAAAAAACTAGAGCTACCCTTTTTGAAAATTTGATTCTACAACATCTTTCAGGTTTCTTTTTCTTTCATTAATCTCATTAACGAAGTCTCATCATTTATGCTTCCTAAGCATCATAAAAGAAACGAAAATACAATGTATGCTTATTACATCCGCATTCGCCACAGTGTCCCGTTATGCACCGTTAGGTTACTTAACTAACGGCATACCGGGACGGGACTAGCGCGGGTGTAAAACATAAGCAACGTTTACTATATATCATATATACAATAATAAAGTATTCGTCTCACGCATATAATATGTTCACATCATATAATATCAGCAGCAGAAGATAACATATGAAATATTGGATATACTAGGAGGTCCGTATTTTATTTTGAGCCTGTATAAAACACGGATTGCACGGTCGTGATGAATAGCCAAATCCACATCCCTAGACCCCTACGAGAGCGGCAAGTAACCCTCTCAATTCTAGGGTTAGGAGACCCGGTCTCGACTCCTCGAGATGACCTCCCACTGGACCCTAGAACCCGGTTACTTGTGCTCCCCTCCTTGGGTCTATCCTAATGCGGAAAAGTAAATAATATACAATGGTGACAGCATCCTCAACCTGGAAGTGCCCCAATAAAAGAATATTACATACAAAGAATTTTACATGAATGAAAATGAAAACCCTCATCTCACATAAAACCCCCGGCTATTCAAATCACGACGATCCAATATAACATATCACAACAACACATAACATCACATGTCATCAACATAAGTAAATATGCGTATCTCAATTGTCGTTGATGTATAGCAACGAAACCTGCGATACACCACATACTACACTTACGGTCGCAGAAAAGAAAATGAAAAACTACAACAATTGGAATCGTAACTGCCCTTAGGCATCATAAACCCGGGATATCACATATCCATGATTTCATGCCTAACAATGTAAAGCTCGCATTTAGGTCTCACCCATGAAAACACCTTTTTCAAAATAAGTCGGATAATTCAACAAGATTTCCGATTACACCCGAGACCGAAATGTTAGATTTACATGCAACAAATATATTTGTGGATTCCAATTATTGTATCTCATTACAGAAAGCTAGACGACGTTAAACAATTCGATCGATTCAACGAATTCCCAAAATTCCCAGAGAGCTCAACTCTTAAGCACTATTAAAAATTCCCAGAAGCATGCTCCAGTACCAATGGACCAACCGTTGAAGTGTCGTCCCTTGCCTCCTTAGTGGCGCCGTGGAACCGCCGCCGAAACCATGATTTGGCCGCGCTTCCTCGGTCACTAAAGCGAGTTAGGGACTCGTTCTTCAAGAGGGTCCATAGAATTACCTGCATAATTTTCTGAATATTTTTAATATGAAAAATTTCAACTTTTGAAATTTTTTCCAGAAAGTGGGAAAATTTGGTTATTCGGAGTTCGTTCGGACTTTTAATTTCGCCTACGCAATGCCTAATGCTCTATCTAGGCTCTGATACCATTTTAAGGTTCTTAGGCACTAGAATAAGGTTCTACAAGGCATCAAACATGCCGTATTTAAAATTTTCAAGTGCCAAACAACCTAAGCAAGGATCTTTACTAGAGAATTAGGTTAGAAATTTAAAGCAAACATCTTTACTACTAAGAGTTAGGGATTACAACTTTTGTAGTCTATTCCTTCACTTCATAAGCTCCGAGTTGAGGTCCTTTCGCTGCGATCATCAAGCTCCCGGACTCTATAGAGGCTCCATGAGGTGAATGAGACATCCTTGCTTGAAAACTTCACAATCCAAGATGATCTACCTTGAGGAATTACAAACCCAAGCTCTCACTTCACTAATGAGGTATTAATGAAGCAAACACCTTAATCTAAGTGGCTAGAATAGATGAGGATGATGAAGTAGGAATTTTTCTCTCTTTAGTTTTCTTTTTCTCTTAATCATTCATCACAAAATAAAAAGCTAGAAAGCTTTTGTGAGGAGGAAGAAGAAGATCAAGTGTGATGATTGAAAATGAATTATTGTGTGAGGTTAGAAATGCAACCAAGGATTAAGCATGGCATGTTTAACCCTTGTAGAGACTTAACCATGACTTAGGGTTAGGGTTGGGTTAATAAATATCTTAGAAATATCCAAAGGGGTGGACTTAGTCAAAACATCATGAAGCTTCTTCAAAACTCATCCATGACTTAATCCATACAATTTGAATTACCAAAATAAATATAAATCCAACCATAAACCCAAGCATGGTTTAATCTCACAAACCCTAGTTGCATTTGTAACCTAGCATGTTACAATATTATATATCATATATATAATATTTAATGTAACAAAAGAAAATAATACAATTAACATATATCACATATATATCAATGTATCATCTAGTGAGAAAAAGAATCATTTAAGTGAGCTTATATTAGTTAATGTAATATAATATATCACATGTATAATTATACATTAAATTATTAAATCAACACCTGATTTAATAACCCGGCTATATTATATATAACCGACTAATATAATATGTATCTTTTTATCGAATCAACACTTGATTCGATAACCCGGCTATATCACATATACCCGGCCGATATCACATATCACGAGAATAGAATACGGTATCTCATATCGTATTAATCTCGGTCCCGCACATATCACATATGTGCTCCTACTCCGTTTCGCCTGAGCCCGGAAACCTTCGTGTAGGACTCTAAAGACTCGTCAATACACCGGCAGTAGGTGATTGTTCGGTTGATAAAATTGCACATTTGTTATTACATTTTTCCTACCATTTCCATATTTAAAAAGGTCTTTATTATAATATATCATACATATGAGGGTTTATTTGTAAAAATACTATTTTCCATGTGTTGATATATTATAATTAGCATTTGGTAAGAAAATGTATATAATATTATTGACCTAATCCTAGTAGAACAAAGTCTACTAAATATTATTTAAGTTGTTGTGCAGAATTTTTCCAAGACTAAAATCAAGGAAATCAGGTTGTTAAATAAAACTTGCATAATTAAGGAATCAAAACTTGGAGATTAAGTCTGGCAGCAACTACGAGAAGATTTCAAAGATCCAAAGATTCCAGAGAACACCACATGTCACATAGAGGAAGCCCCAGAATTTTGATCAATGGATATGATCAAATGGCCGCGGATCCGCGGCCACAACCCCTCTGTTGGCCGCGGATCCGCGGCATGATAGGGGAGTTAGAGGATGCGCTTTTTGGGGGTGAATCTCTACTGTTAGCTTCCAATTTTGGAAGCTAAATTTTATGGCTTTGGGACTATAAATAAAGACCGAGAGCCTCTTGGAAAAATCATCAAGCCGACGAGATCACGAAGTCCAAGATGGCTCACGCATCCAGGCTGATCATCAACTGTTCTTCTACCTCCTTGGAAGAGATCGAGAAGCAAACTAGTCTTTGTAATCATTTTCTAAGGAATCAAAGTGTAATGAATATTGTTGATTAATAAATATAGCTTTCTTTTTCTTATTCTATTTCTTCGTAGTTTAATTATGCATTTTCTTTCCATCTCTCTTTCTCCCAACATGCGCGAGTAATTCTCCGCTTGTTAGGGTTCGTAGGAGTAAGGTAGGCTAATGGATGATGAAGATCCTTAAAACCATTTTAAGTCCTATAAAGTTTATAAACTTTATCAAAAGAATCATTAACATCCTAATCGGGCGCGCTACCAATTCATTGTTAGTTTCGACCGCGATTAGAGATTAGATTAATGATTGTTTTAGTAAAGGCTAGATATGAACGGAGTTCCGTGTCGAGATAGGGGTTAAGAGTGGGATTCCTTTTCCCTCCAGAAAGCCTAATCTGCATGCATCACTGTCGTTCTAGTTTTAAATCTATTAATGGATAAAAAGGGTAATCTTTAATTAATCACCCATAACTACTAAATCCTAATGAACCCTACAAGCCCCCTTATTATATTAACTACATCCCTAAAATAATCTAAATCTATATTTTTGCATTCTTGCTTAACGTAGATCTAGAAACCATTCTTCAAAATTCTTTATCCCTCCTCTCTTTCTCAACACATCTAAAATAAGAATAAAAGGTTCAACGTTTCCCTGAGGACGACCCGTACTCACCTCGGTCTAGCTACACGCGACACCGTTCTGATTGCGGTTACACTACAAACACACTCACTCGAACCAATCAAATGGCTCCGTTGCCGGGGATACGTGCGTAATTTTTTATTCTTGATATTTGTGTTGAATTCTTAGACGATTCATATCATTATTAAAACAAAACTGCAGATTGCATATTTAACGATTTGTGTGTGAATTTTGCGAGGGAATCTGGAGTCACGGACTTGAGGAAACAGGAGATCTAGGGCTCACACTTCTCTGGTATCTTTCTCAACTCTTTCTCTCTCCTCTCAAGTCCAATAAAATATATTTTCTGCAGGATTCTTTGCAAAATATCGCCGCTCAAAATTCTTTTTGCAAAGTTTTGTTTTGCGGTTTGTTTTTGCATATTTTAATACGGATTTTTAAGGGGCAAGACCAAATCCAGATTAGGTGGGGATTTCATCACCCTTCCTAAGCCCCACAAATCACAAACCGAGCATCCGCATCAACCCTACATTAATTTAAAAAATATCTAGACCAGACTCTAAGGACTGTCGCGCTCAATAAGGACAGAGGAAGGTCGTGGGTAATTTATCGCTTATCCGCATTACTTTTGTGGTGACCAGGCAAGTGTGTCCAAGGCGAGTGGTTACTTAATTAGGACCACTACTGTTGTAGTGGGGAGCATCCCACTCACCTGGCACTTACCTGGCTACAAGAGTAGTAAAGAGGCGGTATAGGATTTATCCTGCGGCTTGTCCTTTGGAAGTCTAGGAGCGGTCTAGAGACTGACCTAGGTAACCTTAGTTTCAGGGTTGTTTGTGCATTTTTGTGCGATTTGTCTAAATCCGACATTTTTCAAAACAAACCAATTATTTTACCCCTTCCCCCTTCTTCTCTTCTTATAATGGGTGACCCAAACAGACGATCTCTTGCCGAGCTTTGCTGTTCACAACCAGATATCTCTTATTTTCGTAATCCCTTCGGTATACCGTCCGGCTCTTCCATGTCCTTAAGAGATCATATAGAACAAGCAGGAAGAAACAGTTGGCCACCTCAGTCTAGGTCTTATCAACCGTATCCTAATTCTACACCTGTTTCAGTTCATACCCAGAGTGAGGAAGCCCCTAGACGAATGTCCATTGCTGAGCACATAGCTAGGTCTAGAGGCCAAAGTTTCAACCCGGACCAATATCAACCATCACCACCACTGTCCGGAGAAGAGTTTGATATGCGGTTTATGGCATATAAGATGTCTGTTGAAAATGAGGGGATCCTAGGCACACTAATGAGGACTCACAAGGCATCAACCATGCCAATTTCAAATTTTACGAGTGCCGAGAAACCCTAATACGGATCGTTAACTAGAATTTTAGGCGAAACAAAGAAACTAGTTAACAACTTAACTAAAAGAACGGAAATACAACCTTTGTAGATCCGGTCCTCCACCTCCATAGCTCCATGATGAAGTCTCCTCGCTGTCCAAATAGAATCCCGGGCTCTAGCGTCGGTTTCATCGGAGAAATGGGCGGGCTTGGTCGTCGGCTTCGATGCCGAAGATGATCTACGTCGAGGCAACACTAGATCAACCTCCAACTTCACCAAGTCAAGAAACTTGTGAAGAAAACACCCTATACTACTTGGCAAGAGGTAGAGGATGAAGAAATAGGAAGTGGGTTCACTTTAGAATTGGATTTCTCACTCTTTTCATCAAATCACCATTGATGGAATCAAGTTTTTCTTCTTGATGAAGAAGAAGAAGAAGACGATCATATTATGATAAGAATAATCAAATAGAAAAGAAAAAATGAATTCTTATCATATGCAAACCATGGTTAGGTGTAGAGAATCAACTAGGGTTAGTAAATGGTTAGGTTAAGACATGAAGACAAAATGGTCACTTTAGTCAAACCTTCATGAAGCTTCAACAAGCTTCATCTTGAAAACAACCATTTTCTCTTTTTCCTTTTATCAAAACAAAATAAATAAATGCATAAATAAATCAAATGAAACCCTAACCATTAACTAACCATGGTTTAATCATACACTTAACCAAGTTAGCATGTATCATCAAACATGATACAAACAAGTGCACAAAAGTATATCACATATACAATGTGCACATCCGAGTGAGAAAATCCATTTAAAGTGAACAAATACTAGTTAATGCAAAGTAATATATCAAATATATAATTATACATTAAATCAACACTTGATTTAACGATCCGGTCATATCACATATAACCGACTAATATCCAATGTATCGGCTTATCGAATCAATCCTTGATTTGATAACTAGGTTATATCGCATACAACCAGTCGATACATTCATCGCGAGAATGAAATACGGTATCACATACACGCATCATTCTCGGTCCTGCACATATCTCATATGCGCCCCTATTTCGTTTCGCTTGAGCCAGGAAACCTCTGTGTAGGACTCTAAAGACTCGTCAATACGCCGGCAGCAGATGATGATCATATCAAACACCCACAAGCCACAAGCGGTCTGCTAAACGTAATGGCCACACGGGTATTGAGCGATCAAAAGATCGACGAGCAAGCCCGCTCATACTCCTGTGAATCCAACCAGTAACACTTACCGTACAGTCCGGTCTCGTCGTCTGATATGTCGCATATCTCGCCTAGGGGTGGTAAACGTCAGACCCCAACAGCTTGATAAGTCGTGTCGATATGAGGTCTATAACAGTTCGAGAAACTACTGGTAACACTTACCAGTAAATCTCAGCAACCCTGGCAAGGGATTTCCGGTTATAGCCAATCGAACACAGCGCAACATCAACTCCCTATACCGGGAGAGACGAATCCCCTCCTATCGCTCATTGCCTCCATGTGACTCGGGACTGTACCCAAAAACCACCATTTTGCACGCCCTCTTGGACGTGGTAAGGTGGAAATCAAAGCACAGTGGGAACCACACAAGACTCTATGACGATCTCGGGTCAACAGACTACTCTGTACCAGTGTCACCAGAGAACTGCCATCGGACGTAAGGTATAATACCATCTAGGAGTTCTCGACGAGTCCGTCCAGTGTACCCAGTCTCCACTGAGCACCCGTATATCATCTCTGATGTCAAACACCAATGTATATGGGATCATCTATCGCCCATCTGTATGGGTCGAGAAGGTATACGCTAGTCAACTCTGGTATATCGATGCCCCGTCTCGATATACCCACGACTAGGGACTTTGAAGGATGTACTTATGGATTACCATGTCCCCACTAGTATGATCCGCATCATAGTCCAGGTAGTCAAGTACACATCCTAAGGGCTTTACCAACATGTATCAGAGAGACAATCAGTATACACGTTAAGGTAAAGGGCAACCAGATAGCATACTATCATGTCGAGCAAGAAAGTCCTCCCTATATATGTCCAAGCACCCACTACAATATACATCCTATGTATAGTAATGGCCTCTAGGGCATACATATAACTAACAATCTCCCACTTGCACTAGGGCCATCTGATAGCAGTGGTTGTAGTATCTCATACTCAACCATCCCATAAAAGTCTCTCTCTGGGAAAAGGCCTTTGTGAGTGGATCCGCCGTGCTGTCCTTTGAGTCTACTCTCCTAACCTCGATCACCCTGGAGATCAACTATCTCCATGATCAGGTGATACTGCCTTAGAATATGTCTGGATCACTGATGGGACGGGTGTTCCTTGGCATAAGCCACAACTCCATTGTCACACAATGGGAGGAACTAAGTTCATCTCATGAACAAATATACATCCAGACTGCCTCTTTGGTAGCATCTTAAGTAGCGATGTATCGAGCCTTTATCGTCTAGTATGCCACGGTATCTAGCTTGGAACTCTTCCAACATACCGTCCCTTTACTGAGGGTAAAGACAATGCCTGTGACTGACTTTCAGTCGTCCTTATCACTCTGGAAACCTTCCAGTGATTCTCCCCAGGATCGATTGATACCATCTCACTACAACTAGTGAGAATCCTAACATCCAATTAGATCTATCTCATAGATCCAAAACCTAGGATTTAGGAGGTATCACTTTGATCCTATATGGAGAATCATTGTGATAAGCGGATATTGACCGGGCGTAGCATAGGAAACTCCTTCCCTATCAAGAGCATGTCATCCACGTACTCTACGAGGATCGTCACTATACTCCCTACTACCTTTTTGTTTATACAAGGTTCATCTACCATTTTGATGATGTCAAACTCTTTGACTAACACATCAAAACAGATGTTCCAACTCCGCGATACCTGCTTTATCCTATAAAGCATCTTGTACACGTTTCCGCTGCTCCTACTGTCTACGAAGCTCTCTGGCTGTGTACTTATAGACGTTCTCTTCTAAAACATCATTTAGAAAAGCAGTCATGGCACCCAACCGCCAGATATCGTAGTCATGGTATGTAGCCGTGGCAAGTAGGATCTGGATGGACTTAAGCATAGCCACTTGAACATGTTTCATCATTATCCACGCCTGGTCGATGACGAAAAGCTTTAACAAGTCTAGCTTTGAAAGTCTCAACTTTTCCATCTACACCAAGTAATCTTCTCAAGATTTACTTGCTCCTGATGGGGATTTAACCCTTCAGATATAGCAACCAAAGTCCATACTTTGTTGGTGTACATGGATTCCATCTCAGATCGCTAAGGATCCAGCCATTCTTACAGAGTCCTACTCCTGATGGCCAGCTCGAAAATAGTTCGGTCATCATCTCATGATGCAATCCTCGCTCCCACTGCCATAGAGAAACCGAAGTATCTCTCAGGTAGGTGAGGAACCCTACTAGATCGGCGGAGAGGCTGAGGTTCGTTGGAATCTACTGAATCCTTTAGTTCTATCAAATCATCAGCTGCAATTTGTATAGCTGGAACATTTCCAGTTCTACATAACAGACCTTGCCTCGAGCTTGTCCGGATTTTGCTTTTAGACATAGGCCGGTCAACCCCAAATCTTAACTAACTTAAGATATGGGCTCTTCCCTTTCCATATCACATATGAAGCGGTAGGCAACTGACTTGATTGGAACCCTTATTCAATAGGTATGCAACTTCTCAAGTGCATAACTCCCAAAAGGAAATAGGAAACTCAGTAGTACTCATCATAGAGCACACCTTATCACATAGGGTGTTTTTGCTCCGCCCCGATATACCATCGTGCTTTGGTGTATACAGAGGAGTAATGCTGAGAGAGAATCTCATTCTCCTTTAGAAAAGTCCAAGAATTCCGTGCTCAAGTATTCTCCTCCTTGATCAGATCAAAGGACATAATACTTATACCCTCATTTTGGTTCTCTACTTCTAACTTATATTCTGTGAATATCTCAAAAGGTTCGGACTTGTGTTTCAACAGGAACATATGTCTGAATCTTGAGAGATCATCAGAGAATTTAATGAAGTATAAAGAACCGGTCCTGGCATATGTAGACAGGGGACCTTACATACATCATCATGTATCGGTCCCAAGAGTTTACTAACTCTTTCTCTGTTTCCAGTAAACGGAGCTATGGTCATCGTATCTTTGTGACATGACTGGCAAGTTTCACAAGATGTAAATTCAAACTGATTTAAATATGCATCTAAAATGTAACTTCAGCCAGTCGGATCGCATTGATATGACCTAGTCTACAATACCTCAAGAAGGATTCGTTCATTTATGAACTCTTCCTCTTGTGTGTGTTCCGTATACTAAAGAACTGTAGTTTGATTTAGAACAACAATGCTTTTAGATAACATGCCTGAACCGATCAACTATTGATATAGGAAATGTTCAAAACATTATCCAACTATACAAAATTTTATCATTTCTTTACTAATAAAGAGATGGATATGATTTTGTATATCAGGTTCGGTATCTAATAACATTCGTTCAGAATCAATGTATTTGGAATACAGGGTGACAGTGACCAACAGACTTGGCTGCAACACTTGCCCCGTTTTCTGCCTCATGAAACTTATCACTCGTTCTCAGTTTTTCTACCTTTTTGCAGCCCTATGTAACAGATTACATATCTGGGATCCTGATCCGGTATCATATACCCAGGATGCGGAGGATACTGAGAAACAGTTCTTTGTAACGAACACACCCGAAGATGATGCATCAGCATGCACTCTCTTCGTTTGGGCGGCACGGGAATTCTGGTAATCCCCAATTTCCTGCTCTGTCTTATAACAATTATAAGTTGGAGCGGGACCAACGTTCCCCAGCTCAGTATAACAAGCGGGTTCGGTCAATATTCCGTATTATTTTCTTGATTAAGGCGTGATATGGTCGCTACCTGGAGAGAGAGAGAAGAAAACACTCAGCGTGCGCTCTTGCAAGAATAGATTGGTTATTATTTTATCTAATCAGGATGGCTCCCACTGTTTTTATCAAATCTTCCTTCAAACCCTAAAAGGAAAGACTAGCCGGGATTAATTACACGCTACAAGTTCGCCAATCTTTCAGCCAGGCCAGTGTCGGTACTTTGAGGGAGGTCCCCCGTGCTTTCGCACGAACCTAATTAATGTAAAGCTCGTTTTCCCAGAGGCGTAACCTCGTTAACACCTTTTTAGACACCTACTTGATCAGCTAATTGTAATGTGTAAAACTCTCCCAGGAGTAACTCTTACTCACAGCGGGTATCGGGATCCAACTATCTCATAGAAGGTATGCAATCTCATTGCAAATTTCAACACTTGAAATTCCCGATAATATTTTGCCCCAAGCGATCTATGACCTTGACTGAGTCAACAAATCATAGACCACAAGTAAAGTTCAACCCGTCATTTCTCGATTGAATTAAACCCACCCGCACGACCCTTGACCGAGTCAACAAGGCCGCACGACTACCCTAATCCAATCGCATCATATGCTTTGCAGATAAGCACTAATCAGCTACCGCACACTACGCCTTGACTGAGTCAACAAACGCAGCACGAATACTAACTAGGACTTATCTGAAATGACGGAGGGCTACGTCAGGTTTTTAAGAAAACCTTTTGCGTAATGAACTTTATATCGTTGTAGAATCAAATGATTTTAAAAATGGAGTGCTTTTGAGGCTTTTCTAGTTTTGCTAAAGGAGTCACTCCCGGTGAAGGGATCGTCGGTCCTTTCCTCGTCGAATGAGGTGCGGGATATATCATATATATCACTGTGCAAAGCAGAACTCTTAAAAGCAATCAAAAGACAAACCGAGTGTGTAGCATCTGCTAGTTATTGCTAAAGGAGTCACTCCCGGTGAAGGGATCTCGGTCCTTTCCTCATCGAATAAGATGCAAGATATATCATATATACCGCTGTGCAAAGCAAGAACTGTAGCTACCTGTTTTATTTTTGAAATTCAATTCTACAACATCTTTAGGTTTCTTTTATTTCATTAATCATATTAATGAAGTCCCATCATTTAAAACACCTAAACATCACAGATAAACACGACGTACACTTATGCCATCCGCATTCGCCTCGATGTCCCCTCATGCACCGTTAGGTTAGGTAACTAACGGCAGAGCAGGGCAGGGCTAGTGCAGGTGTAAAACATAAGTAACGTCTATATAATATATCATATATACTATATACAGTATCCATCACAGAACATATCACATGATCACATCACAGATATCGCAGCAGAAGAAACATATGAAATATTGGATATACTAGGACGTCCGTGTTTTCAATACGAGCCAGTATAAAACACGGATTCCACGGTCGCGATGAATAGCCAAACCCACACCCCTAGACCCCTACGAGAGCGGCAAGAAACCCTACCAATTCTAGAGTTAGGAGACCCGGACTCGACTCCTCAAGTTGGTCTCCCACTGGACTCCAGAACCCGGTTACTTGTGCCCTCCTCCTTGGGTCTATCCTAGTGCGGAAAAGTAAATAATATACAAAAGGTGACATCTTCCGTAACCTGGAAGTGCCCCAATAAAAGAATATTACATACAAGTTTTTACATGAATGAAAATGAAAAAACACTCATCTCACATAAAAACCCCCGGCTATTCAAACACGACGATCTAATATAACATATCCAGCAACACATAACATCACATGTCATCAACGTACGTAAATATGCGCATCCCAATTGTCGTTGACATATAGCAACGAAACCGGCGATATCACATATTACACTTACGGTCACAGAAAAGAAAGTGTAAAACTACAACAGTTGGAATCCGCAACCTCTTTAGACATCACATTCCTAATCAAATGAATTCCTTAGACATCGCATGCCTAACAATTATAAACCCCGCATTTTAGTCTCATTATTGAAAACTCTTTTCAATATCAAGTCGGGCAATTCAACAGGATTCCCGACATCCTGATCGAATACTCGTCGCAAACTTTAGTAGGCGGCCGTACCCCTGATACCGTCGACGAAGTGCACCAAGGCGGAACACCGCTACCGCGAGCACCCTGACGGATGCTTTCGGCGACGGGGTTCTCCTACAGTCACTTGGTCGGGGCTATGGAGTGAGGCTGTTTATTAAGTTTACCCGGCGAGTATCCGCGTATGCTACGTGATTGCGACGGACTTTTGATCGCATCAAAATTCCGTGGCAACCGATCAAGTGAGACTAAAGTGCTATGTTTATAACATTCAAATCAGTTATCTCATAACTGCTTGTGAATTCCAATTATTGTATCACATTCCGGATAAATAGAAAATGTTAAACTTTCCGATCGAACAATCAAACACCCAAGTTTTCCCGAAACAGATCATCACATGAAATAAGTTCAAAAACATTCACTTCGTGCCTCAGTACCAACGGTCCAGCCGTAGAAGGGTCAAGCCAACGCCTCACATGTGGCACGCCGTACTGCCCCAAACCCGAAGGTTCTAAGGGCAGTTCAAGACGGTCATATAATCGAGTTAAGGTTTGTTGTCTTCTAGAGGGACCATCGCGTTACTTGCACTACTTAGAACGTCGTTAAACTACGGAAAGATCCGGAAATTTCCCGACAGGGGAAAAGGTGGGTATTTATATCCGGTCGAACTTTTTAACATATTCTAAAATTACCCGGAAAAACACATAGACAAAGTTTAATAATCCGATCGAATATACGAACTCCCAATACAACCCAGAAAACTCAACTCTTGAGTAAATATTAAAAATTCCCAGGAAAACCAGTACTGCAAAACAAGAATTACTGTGCAAAATTCAATGCGAAAAGAGACTAAACGGCCGCGGAACCGCCGCACGAGGCATGCTCGTGCCGCGGAACCGCGGCGGTTTGATGGAATTAGGCTGTCGAATTTAACAGTAACTCTTATATTCTCCTGCTGATTTTTCTGCATATTTTTAATCTGGAAAAAACCCAGTTTTTGGAAAAAGTCCAGAGAGCAAATTTGTGTTAGGGTTTCGGTTCGATCGGACTTCTAACTCCGTCTACGCATCGCCTAAGGCTCTAGCTAGGCTCTGATACCACTGTAGGGATCCTAGGCACACTAATGAGGACTCACAAGGCATCAACCATGCCAATTTCAAATTTTACGAGTGCTGAGAAACCCAAATACGGATCGTTAACTAGAATTTTAGGCGAAACAAAGAAACTAGTTAACAACTTAACTAAAAGAACGGAAATACAACCTTTGTAGATCCGGTCCTCCACCTCCATAGCTCCATGATGAAGTCTCCTCGCTGTCCAAATAGAATCCCGGGCTCTAGCGTCGGTTTCATCGGAGAAATGGGCGGGCTTGGTCGTCGGCTTCGATGCCGAAGATGATCTACGTCGAGGCAACACTAGATCAAGCTCCAACTTCACTAAGTCAAGAAACTTGTGAAGAAAACACCCTATACTACTTAGCAAGAGGTAGAGGATGAAGAAATAGGAAGTGGGTTCACTTTAGAATTGGATTTCTCACTCTTTTCATCAAATCACCATTGATGGAATCAAGTTTTTCTTCTTGAAGAAGAAGAAGAAGAAGACGATCATATTATGATAAGAATAATCAAATAGAAAAGAAAAAATGAATTTTTATCATATGCAAACCATGGTTAGGTGTAGAGAATCAACTAGGGTTAGTAAATGGTTAGGTTAAGACATGAAGACAAAATGGTCACTTTAGTCAAACCTTCATGAAGCTTCAACAAGCTTCATCTTGAAAGCAACCATTTTCTCTTTTTCCTTTTATCAAAACAAAATGAATAAATGCATAAATAAATCAAATGAAACCCTAACCATTAACTAACCATGGTTTAATCATACACTTAACCAAGTTAGCATGTATCATCAAACATGATACAAACAAGTGCACAAAAGTATATCACATATACAATGTGCACATCCGAGTGAGAAAATCCATTTAAAGTGAACAAATACTAGTTAATGCAAAGTAATATATCAAATATATAATTATATATTAAATCATTAAATCAACACTTGATTTAACGATCCGGTCATATCACATATAACCGACTAATATCCAATGTATCGGCTTATCGAATCAATCCTCGATTTGATAACTAGGTTATATCGCATACAACCAGTCGATACATTCATCGCGAGAATGAAATACGGTATCACATACACCAATCATTCTCGGTCCCGCACATATCTCATATGCGCCCCTATTTCGTTTCGCTTGAGCCAGGAAACCTCTGTGTAGGACTCTAAAGACTCGTCAATACGCCGGCAGCAGATGATGATCATATCAAACACCCACAAGCCGCAAGCGGTCTGCTAAACGTAACGGCCACCCGGGTATTGAGTGATCAGAAGATCGACGAGCAAGCCCGCTCATACTCCTGTGAATCCAACCAGTAACACTTACCGTACAGTCCGGTCTCGTCGTCTGATATGTCGCATATCTCGCCTAGGGGTGGTAAACGTCAGACCCCAACAGCTTGATAAGTCGTGTCGATATGAGGTCTATAACAGTTCGAGAAACTACTGGTAACACTTACCAGTAAATCTCAGCAACCCTGGCCAGGGATTTCCGGTTATAGCCAATCGAACACAGCGCAACATCAACTCCCTATACCGGGAGAGACGAATCCCCTCCTATCGCTCATTGCCTCCATGTGACTCGGGACTGTACCCAAAAACCACCATTTTGCACGCCCTCTTGGACGTGGTAAGGTGGAAATCAAAGCACAGTGGGAACCACACAAGACTCTATGACGATCTCGGGTCAACAGACTACTCTGTACCAGTGTCACCAGAGAACTGCCATCTGACGTAAGGTATAATACCATCCGGGAGTTCTCGGCGAGTCCGTCCAGTGTACCCAGTCTCCACTGAGCGCCCGTATATCATCTCTGATGTCAAACACCAATGGATATGGGATCATCCATCGCCCATCTGTATGGGTCGAGAAGGTATACGCTAGTCTACTCTGGTATATCGATGCCCTGTCTCGATATACCCACGACTAGGGACTTTGAAGGATGTACTTATGGACTACCATGTCCCCACTAGTATGATCCGCATCATAGTCCAGGTAGTCAAGTACACATCCTAAGGGCTTTACCAACATGTATCAGAGAGACAATCAGTATACACGTTAAGGTAAAGGGCAACCAGATAGCATACTATCATGTCGAGCAAGAAAGTCCTCCCTATATATGTCCAAGCACCCACTACAATATACATCCTATGTATAGTAATGGCCTCTAGGGCATACATATAACTAACAGAAAATAGCCAGCCAACCAACCCATATCAATATTCTTCTTATCATAATATTGATCCTACTCCTACCCAAGTTCCACAACCATTCTATTCCTATCAATCCAATCCGACTTTTCCACCTACTCTAGACAGTTCTACTAATCAGTTATTTGGGAGTTTTAATTATCCACAGGAATTTCAATCTTATACTGAAACCCCTTATCAACCCAAGACTAGTCTGGAGAAGACATTAGAAAAATTTCTTGAACTGTCGAACCAAATTAGGAAGGATTTGGGTAGTAAGACAGAACTGTACACCCTTCCTAATCAAACCTCCCCATTCCAAACTGAAATCCACAACTCCAGTTGCATAGATTCATCAAGTACACCAAATAGAATGTCTAATAAGTTGTGTGACTTTCTAGTGTTTGATTTACCCGACTGTGAAGGGTCCATTTCAAGTGAAACCATACCCAACCCTTATGATATCTACACCTCCACTCTTAAACCAAAACTGATTGAAAACCATACTTTTGATGAGGTGTTTGAGAATTTTAACCTTTACTTGAATAAGGTGATTGACGTTGGGGATATATTGATTGATGCACCCGAAATTTTAGATGATTTTGTCCCACCAATTCATCAAATCCTTTCACTTCCTTGTGGTCATCATCTTAAGCCTTTAATTCTTCCCGAACCCCAAATATGTCTTGAAGTTGATGATAATGGTATACCTGAAGATCAGACCGAAATACAGCCTCCATCTTCCACATCTGGTACAGAAACACTCGACACACCAATTTTTTTACCCATTTCACCTTCCATTTTCTCCGGTTCTTCTTCTGTTCCTATAGTTTCAATGAGTTTTGATGAATCACAATCCGTTAATTCAAGTTCAATAATACCAGAAATTCAACTTGATTTAGATATTTTTTGAAAATGAGGTAGATGAGTTTTTCGAGTCCTCTACCTCAATGATTTTTGATGAATCAAGTAGGATAAATTATGGCACAAAACTCTTTGACAGCAAAATGTTCAACCACACCATTGATAAAAGATTTGAAGAACTTTTTGCGAACGAACTTGAATTTTTAAACAATACGGATTTTGTGATTAATCAATCTCTACCTATAGAGGTTGAACCGTCACCATTCCTTCTTCTTAATCATTCACATTCATTCTCATTCTTTCTTTTCTCTAATTTCAAACCCTTTCCAGACCACCTCTTATCCCTTCCCCATTTTTTCTTGACTCGATACAACACATTCTTCCACCAACCTATACGCTATACTAATAAAATCTTTGAATGGTTGGTGTTAACTTTTGGTCTTTGTAAAGTCTTACTTTGACCAAATGACTCACCCCTTCTTAAAATGCTTCGTATTGTCTAACTCATGTTTGGGGGGGTATATTTTTGGCTCTTGAACATAACTTTTGTCCTCAAATTTGTGAGCCAAAAATAAGTTTGGGGGAGGATTTTCACTTTCATATATTTTTGCCCCCATTAATAATGTCCTCCCAAGCTTACAGGTTTTTATGATCCAACAGATAGCAACAGTGAGGACACTGTTGAAAACAAGTTTGGGGGAGGTTTGTGCTTATTTACGCATACTTTGCATTATACTATATTTAAGCACATGTGCTTATTTACACATACTTTGCATTATACTATATTTAAGCACAAAATTTTTTTTGATAATAAAAGAATAGAAAGTGAAAAATTATATATGAAAGATAGGAATAGTTTAAGAAAACCAAGAAAATTAGAAGTTTTCTTAAACGAACTTGTAATAAGTAGTTATGAGCTGTTGACCCAAGGGTTAGTAAGATGAAGGAAGTCACTAATCTGAGGATAAAAATAAGTCAGAAAAATAGTTTCTATTCTGAAAGCCAAAAATTTGAATGTTGATACCTTACTGTATGCTCTTACACACGTCTTGAAACTCGAGATAGTAGAGGATACCTTGAAATGCTCTTGTCTAAAAGCCAAAGTATGAAAGAAATGAAAAAAATGAAGAAAATATAAAAATGGTGAAAAGAGAAAAATGAACACTGGTTTGTTATCGCCAAGGCAGCAATAAAAAAATATAGCGAGGGTGCTTCATCACCTAGTGTCCTAAGGCCAACTGGTTTGGGAGTCACTGCTAAGCCTTAGGTGGTGCAAGACGAGAAAAATATTATCACCTAATCAGCAAGCACATGAGTAATCGGTCGGTTAGTACCTTAAGAAGTATTAACGGTCGCATGAAAATGTGTGAGCAAATCTAAATATTCATCAAGTTAAAAAGTACTGAGGTAGATGGACAAGAGTATGATAGCTTGAATTGAATTCTCCGAGTGTAGGGATGTCCATTTCACACACGTAGGGGTATATGATCGATGTTTAAATGAAAAGTACGAATGAAGAATAAAGACGATGTTTTATTGAGGGATGAAGTGATTTCTAACATTTTTTCATGACTATTAAGATAGAGCTCATGATAACTGAAAAGCTAGTATAGTTGGAAACTCTAAATTTTCAAAGTATTTCTTTTATGGTTCTTATCTTTAAATGTAAATTTCACCATCTCTCTTTTATTATAGGATTTTTTGGGTGTAATCCGTTAAAAACCCTCAGGAGACAACACTCCTCCTACTAGGGACACCTAGAGGTTTAACGGCTTGTTGCACGTGCTTAGTGCAATCGTGTTTGCCTACGAAAGTGTGCTTAGTTTTCTCCTTTCTTTTTTCTCCTTCTCTTGAATAAACTAGTTTGCTCGGGACGATCAAAGATAAGTTTGGGGGTATTTGTTCAGTTGATAAAACTGCAAATTTGTTATTACATTTTTCCTACCATTTCCATATTTAAAAAGGTCTTTATTATAATATATCATACATATGAGGGTTTATTTGTAAAAATACTATTTTCCATGTGTTGATATATTATAATTAGCATTTGGTAAGAAAATGTATATAATATTATTGACCTAATCCTAGTAGAACAAAGTCTACTAAACATTATTTAAGTTGTTGTGCAGAATTTTTCCAAGATTAAAATCAAGGAAATCAGGTTGTTAAAGAAAACTTGCTTAATTAAGGAATCAAAACTTGGAGATCAAGTCTGGCAGCAACTACGAGAAGATTTCAAAGATCCAAAGATTCCAGAGAACACCACATGTCACATAGAGGAAGCCCCAGAATTTTGATCAATGGATATGATCAAATGGCCGCGGATCCGCGGCCATAACCCCCTGTTGGCCACGGATCCGCGGCATGATAGGGGAGTTAGAGGATGCTCTTTTTGGGGGTGAATCTCTACTGTTAGCTTCCAATTTTGGAAGCTAAATTTTCTGGCTTTTGGACTATAAATAAAGACCGAGAGCCTCTTGGAAAAATCATCAAGCCGATGAGATCACGAAGTCCAAGACGGCTCACGTATCCAGGCTGATCATCAACTGTTCATCTACCTCCTTGGAAGAGATCGAGAAGCAAACTAGTCTTTGTAATCATTTTCTAAGGAATCAAAGTGTAATGAATATTGTTGATTAAAAAAGATAGCTTTCTTTTTCTTATTCTATTTCTTCGTAGTTTAATTATGCATTTTCTCTCCATCTCTTTTTCTCCCAACATGCGCGAGTAATTCTCCACTTGTTAGGGTTCGTAGGAGCAGGGTAGGCTAATGGATGAAGAAGATCCTTAAACCCTTTTTAAGTCCTATAAAGTTTATAAACTTTATCAAAAGAATCATTAACATCCTAATCGGGCGCGCTACCAATTCATTGTTAGTTTCGACCGCGATTAGAGATTAGATTAATGATTGTTTTGGTAAAGGCTAGATATGAACGGAGTTCCGTGTCGAGATAGGGGTTAAGAGTGGGATTCCTTTTCCCTCCAGAAACCCTAATCTGCATGCATCACTGTCGTTCTAGTTTTAAATCTATTAATGGATAAAAAGGGTAATCTTTAATTAATCACACATAACTACTAAATCCTAATGAACCCTACAAGCCCCCTTATTATATTAACTACATCCCTAAAATAATCTAGATCTATATTTTTGCATTCTTGCTTAAAGTAGATCTAGAAACCATTCTATAAAATTCTTTATCCCTCCTCTCTTTCTCAACACATCTGAAATAAGAATAAAAGGTTCAACGTTTCCCTGAGGACGACCCGTACTCACCTCGGTCTAGCTACACGCGACACCGTTCTGATTGCGGTTACACTACAAACACACTCTTTCGAACCAATCAGAGATGATCATATCAAACACCCACAAGCTGCAAGCGGTCATCTAAACGTAACAGCCACCCGGGTATTGCGCAATCAGAAGATCAACAAGCAAGCCTGCATACACTCCTATGAATCCAATCAGTAACACTACCGTACAGTTCGGTCTCTTCGTCAGATATGTCGCATATCCAGTTTAGGGATGGTAAACGTCAGACCCCAATAACCGATAAGCCGTGTCGATATGTGGCTCATAACGGGTCGAGAAACTACCGATAACACTTACCAGTAGATCTCCATATCCCTTGTTGCATATGTATGCTCTAGAGGTCATTATTGTATAGTACTAGTTTGTATAATACATTTTGGAAGCTTGGGATATATACACGGGTTTACAACAGTCTTGCTCGATATAGTAGTATGCTACTTGGTTTGTATCTATCTTAATATGTGTATGTGTTTCTTTTAACATATCGCTAAAAACATATTGATGGAGCCCTTAGGATCTTTGCTTGACTACCGGCGTTGTGATGGCGATCATACTAGTGGGGGCTGGGTAGTCTATAAGCACATACTTATTTTGGTCCCTAGTCATAGGATTATCGAGACAGGGCATCGATACTCCAGATTAGACTGGTGCATACACTTCTCGTCCCAGAAGGGGAGATGGTCTGTCCCACAGCCATCAGTACGTCGTACTGGAGATAGTATGCAGGTGCTCGTTAGGTTACGAGTACACTGGACAGGACTCGTCGGGAACTGTTGGTTGGTATTATACCTATCGTCAGTTAACAGTTTCCAGGTGATATGAGTACAGCTTAGTCCGTTGACTTGACACTGTCACTTCGCCTCAAGTGTGTTCCCACTGTTCTTAGATTACTACCCTACCACGGCTCTACTGAGTCGTGCAAACAGGTAGTAGTTGGGTACAGTCCCGAAGCGCTTGGAGGCAGTGACGGTTAGACAGGATTCGTCTCTCCCGGTATTGGGAGTTGATATCGCGCTGTGTCTAGGAGAGCCATTACACATAGTCGTCCCTGGCCAGGGCAAGCGAGATTTGCTGGTAGTGTTACCAGTAGTATCTCAGGGTGTTCTGGGCTACACTCCGACATGACTTGTACCGCTATTAGGGGTCTGACGTTTACCGTCCCTCTAGGCCCAACATGCGATACTCTTAGACGAACAGACCGGACTGTACGGAGATTGTCATATTCAGGCTCAGTAGGAGTTCGGATGGGTTCACCTCATCAGTCTTCTTATCGGCATTTACCTGAGGACCGTTACATACAGCTAGTACCGCTTGCGGCCTATGGTTAAACCCACTGCCAGCGTAGCATCGAGCCTTTAGAGTCCCACACAGAGGGTTACTCGCCTTTGGGAAAAACAGAGTAGAGGTCACATGGTTTTGCGACGGAGTTCGTTCACATCCGCGCACTTGTGCACGTTTGGTGTCCGGGCAGTCATTACTAGCATGCTTTGGTTTAAGCCAGATCCTAGTATTTGTTTTGGGATTGGTTTTGTCTCAGTGTATTCGTGTTCCTTGGAACACGGATGCGGGTGTGTATGCACAGTTGACAGAGGCAGAGGCAGACGGTTCTCATTAGGGTTGTTGACCATTTGACTTTGGCTGACTTGTTGACCGTTGACTTTTTCTAAACCCTAATGAGAATAAGAAATATGATTAATAATATTAATTAAGAATTATTGTGTCATGGTTGAGTTGAACATTTGACTTTTGTTGACTTGTTAACTTTGTTGACCGGTTGACCATTGTGGACTTGTTGACCATCATCATTTCTTTTCAATGATGCTTCTTGTTCTTTGCAAAATGCATTAAATGAATGTAATGATAATGGTCATTCATAAACTAACCATCACAATTCTTAATTATTATTATTATTATCATTATTCCAAAAGATGTGAGCATGGTTGCATGATGAGAGCTCATTTCTATCATATTCTTTCTCTCTCTTGAAAGAAAGCTCTCCCTCTTCCTCTCCAAAAAAGTTTAAGTGTTCCATGAGTTGGAAATCATAAACTTTTGAGACAAAACCACCATAACTCTTCTCTTCTCATTCTAAGGTCCTAGGTCTAGCAAACCAAGCACCTTAGTTATCTCTAGGTTGAGATAGGAGCTCAAGTTCGAGGCCCTCGGGTGGATCCATCCACGGCAAAGAGGAGACGACGAAGAGGAGCCGTTCAAACCACTACAAGGAGCAAGCAAGGAGGAGAACCACAAAAAGAAGAGAAGGAGTTCAAGACCTAGGTATAACCATTCTACATAATAGCTAAAACTTGTAGTTTATTTGTTAGTTTTTGTTTAGCAAAGATCCTTCATGGATGGTCCATGTTACCTAGTTAGAAAATTTTGATTTTTACCTATTCCGCATCCCCGAAAGAACCGGGGTGGGTAACGTGGACCTAACAGTGGTATCAGAGCCTAACTAAACAACAACTAACTGTTAGCAAAATGTTTAGAACTTCGATCCGAAAAAAAATCCCGAAAACATGTCAAAAACCATACTTTCTGCCGATTTTTAAAACTGCTCTAAAAATTATTCCACATGCCTTAAAAATCGGTGCAGGGTTTTATAAGAACATGCAAGAAATTTGAGCCCACGACTCGGCCAACTCTTTGCGGAACCGCGGCAAAACCATGCGTTTCGCCGCGGATCCGCGGCCGAGTTGACTCGGTCGCGACTCCGATTTCTTGCAGTTTTCTCTGTTTGGTATTTTGGGATTTTTAAGATGTTTTGTTTCTGCCCAGATTTTCCAGAGAACAATGTTATGTTTGGGGTAGTTACAAATTGGTATTTTGATCGATGTTCTATGAACTTTAGCTATTTGGTTATATCTGTAATGTGATATATGCACTGAACGTCGGCTAATCGCTATACGTCGATTAGTAGGGGTTGTGCATATCTGTGTTCTGTAATGTTGTTGGATTGTGTATATGAACTTGTTGGATTGTCGCGGATGAATAGCCGGGGTTTTGTGAGATGAGAGTTTCTTTATCTTTCATTTGATGTAATATGTAAATTGATCTAATATTATTTTTATGGCCGCACATCCGGGATGAGGTTATAGCCGCCATTGTATATTATTTCTTTTACGGTTTTTGCTCCTAGGATAGACCCAAGGTGGGGTCCACAAACTACCGGGTATGTTGAAGTGCTGAGTGGCCTACTCACGTTGTTTAGGGAGGCTGCTTCACTTCGGGTATTTGGCGGGTAGTTTGCCGCACCCGTAGGGGTCTAGGGTGGGGTTTGGCTATTCATCACGACCGTGTAATCCGTCTTTCATTGCAGGCTCGAACGAAACGCGGATTCCTAGCATATCCAATGTGTTCATCTGTGATTTGGAATGGCTATCATTACATCTGACGAATGTATATATCTATATATGATATCTAGTAGGCGTTGCTTATGTTTTGCATCCGCGCTAGTCTAGCCCCCGCTTTGTCGTTAGTTAAGTAACCTAACGGGTAATGACGGGGCCCCGTGGCGAATGCGGATGGCATAAGCGTACGCCATATTTTTGTTGTTTTCTGCAATGGTAGGATTAACTGATGGGACACATTATATTAATGCAAAGAAAAAACAAACCTAAAAGACGTTGTTGGAACAATTTTCAAAAAGTTGTTATTGCAAGGACGTTCTCTTTTGTTTTGCACAGAGGTATTTGGTTATGAATGCCCAGCACCTCATTCGACGAGGCAAGGGCCGAGATCCCTTCATCGGGAGTGACCCCTTGGACAAAAGTTTGCGTCAGGATAATAACTTCACAATAGTCGATTATTCTTGCTTTGCATCGAGGTATTCAGTTTGGAATATCCTGCACCTCATTCGACGAGGAAAGAGCCGAGATCCCTTCACAGGGAGTGAGCTCTTTAGCAAAAGTTATCGTCACTATAATTTTAAAAAGGTTATCAGGTTCCTTCAACGATATCAAGTTCATTACGTTAACGGGTTTTTCGCCAAAAACCCAGCCGTAGCCCTCCGTCATTTCTTATAAGTTATACTTAGTATTCGCGCTGCGTTTGTTGACTGTGTCAAGGCGCAGTGAACGGTAGCTGAGTATTGCTTATCCGCTGGATACAATGTGATTGGTTAGAACAGTCGTGTAACCTTGTTGACTGTGTCAAGGGTTATGCGGGTGGGTTTAATGCAATCAAGATAATGACGGGTTGAACTTGGCTAGGACTCTTTGATTTGTTGACTGTGTCAAGGTCACTTGGGTCCTAGGGGCAAAAATCCACATCGGGAGTTTCTAAAGAAACTGAAACTTGCAGATTTAGCATACCTTCTGGAGTGTGGTGACTAGAGTGGATTCCATCTAGGTCATTGCACAATGATAGTTAGATCCCGATCCCACTGATGAGTTGGATTACTCTCGGGATATTATTTCACTTAACAATCAATGCTATAAACCAAGTAGGTGTCTATAACGGTGTTAGCGGGGCTACGCCTCTAGGGAAAAGAGGTTATTTAATTAAGGAACTCCGCGAAAGCGTTGGAAAACCTCCCTCGAAGTACCGACACTAGCCTGGCTGAAAGGTTAAGCAAGCATTGTGGCGTGCGATTAATCCTGACTAGTTCTTCTTTTAGGGTTTGAAGAAGAATTTGAGGAAACAGTGGGAGCCATCCTGGTTAGATAAATCAATAAACCAATCTAATCTTGCAAGAGCGCACGCTGAGTGTTTCTTTTCTCTCTCTCCAGGTAGCAACCATTTCACACCCTAATCAAGATAATAAAATGTATCGCTTGACCGATCCGAATTCTTATTCGGGGCTGGGGAACGTTGGTTCGGCTCGAACATACGACAACAGTCATAAGTATGAGCAAGGGAAAGTGGATTGTATGGATTCCAAGGATACCCAGTTGAAGAAGAAGCATAGTTTTGCATCTACTTCAGGTGTTCTTGTAATTGAGAACTGCTTTACGGTCAGCCCTACCTTCTGGGTACTTGATACCGAATCAGGATCTCATATCTGTAATCTATTGCAGGGACTGAGAAAAAGTAGGAGAGTTGTACCTGGTGATATGTCACTCAGGGTAGCGAACGGAGCACAAGTTAATGCTGCAGCCATCGGTGAATATCACCTAGTGTTGTCAAATGGCAATACTATGATTTTGAACGAATGCTACTATGTACCTTCCATGGTTTGCAACATCATATCAGTTTCTTTACTCAATAAAAATGGATATAACTTTGTTCTTGATAGAAATATCATGAACATTTATCTTCATAAGGTACTGGTTGCAGAAGGTACACTGTGTAATGGTATCTACGTTCTAAATCAGAATACAGTTCTCAATGTACAAAACACACGCAAGAGGAAGAGTTCAGATACTAACGAATCCTACTTATGGCATTATAGACATGGTCATATCGGTGAGAAAAGACTAAGTAAGTTGCATAAAGATGGACTCTTGGATACGTTCCAGTTTTCATCTTATGAAACTTGTGAGTCTTGTCTCAAAGGAAAGATGACCAAATCTCTGTTCACCGGACAAGGAGAAAGGGCAGCAGAGCTCTTGGGACTCATACAGAGTGATGTATGTGGTCCAATGTCTATACATGCAAGGGGTGGGTTCTCGTACTTCATCACATTCACTGACGATCTCTCTAGGTTCGGATATATGTATCTGATGAAATACAAATCTGAAGCTTTTGAGAAATTCAAGGAATTCAGAAACGAAGTAGAGAACCAGACTGGAAAAAGTATCAAGATCCTCCGATCGGATAGGGGAGGGGAGTACTTAAGCAAGGAATTCCTAGATTACTTAAAAGAGAATGGAATTCTCTTTCAGCTTACTCCTCCTTATACACCACAGCACAACGGTGTATCGGAAAGGAGGAATCGTTCCCTATTTGATATGGTTCGCTCCATGATGAGTAGTGCTGACTTGCCTCTTTCATTCTGGGGATATGCACTTCAAACAGCAGCACATATATTGAATCAAGTTCCATCCAAATCCGTACCTAAGACTCCGTATGAAACATGGAGTGGTAAGAGTTTGTATCTTAAACGTATTAAGATTTGGGGTTGCCCAGCTTATGTCAAAAAGCAGAACCCAGACAAACTTGAGGCACGGGCAGTTTTATGTAAGTTTGTGGGATACCCAAAAGATTCTAGTGGGTATCTATTCTACCATGCAGAGGAACAGAAGATAATTGTTTCCAGGAATGCCACATTTTTGGAAAAAGAATTTCTTGTTAAAATTATTAGTGGCAGCACAGTAGTACTGGATGAAATTCCAGAAACACAAACTTTAACTATAGATTTGGAGGAACCGCTAGATTCAGTTACACCCAACGAACCTCAGCCACTCCGCAGATCTGGTAGGATTTCTCATCCGCCCTAGAGATACTACGGTTTTCTCATAGACGGGGATCGAGAGGATTGCATCTTGGAAGAAGATAACCCTACCAGTTTCACGCAGGCCATTATCAGTAGGGACTCTGATAAGTGGCTGGATGCAATGCAATCCGAAATGGAGTCCATGTACACCAATAAAGTGTGGACCTTGGATATTGCTCCACCTGGGGTAAAACCCGTTGGATGCAAATGGATCTACAAAAGGAAACTTGGTGTAGATGGGCAGGTGGAAACCTATAAGGCTAGACTCGTTGCAAAAGGTTTTCGTCAAAGACCTGGTGTGGACTATGACGAAACTTTTTCTCCAGTAGCTATACTCAAATCCATTCGGATCCTACTTGTCATTGCTGCCTTCCATGACTATGAAATCTGGCAGATGGACGTTAAAACGACTTTTCTAAACGGCTGTTTGGAAGAGTGCGTTTACATGGATCAGCCAGAAGGTTTCGTAGACAGTGGGAGCAGCGGGAAGGTGTGCAAGTTGCTTAAATCCATTTATGGATTAAAGCAGACATCGCGGAGCTGGAACATCTGTTTTGATGAGGCAATCAAGGAATTTGATTTCATCAAGAACGAAGATGAACCTTGTGTCTATAAAAAGATTGTAGGACGAACTGTCGTGTTCCTAGTCTTGTACGTGGACGACATTCTTTTGATAGGAAATGACATTCCTATGCTACAATCGGTCAAGCTATTATTGTCACAACGGTTCTCCATGAAGGACCTGGGTGATGCCTCATACATTCTGGGGATCAAGATCTACAGAGATAGATCCAAGAGACTACTGGGACTTTCGCAGTCCAGGTACAAAGAGACCGTACTAAAGAGATTTAGTATGGAAGATTCCAAGCGCGGTAATATACCCGCATTGTACGGAATCACCCTCTCCAAGAAGATGTCTCCTAAGACTGAGAGGAGAGGGTTCGAATGAGCACTATACCCTACGCTTCGGCGATAAGATCTATAATGTATGCGATGCTATGTACAAGACCAGATGTAGCTTACGCGCTTAGCGTGGTGAGCCGGTATCAGTCAAACCCAGGTGAGGACTACTGGACGGCAGTGAAGAACATTCTCAAGAACCTGAGAAGGACTAAGGCGATGTTCCTGGTTTACGGTAATGGAGACATCAGGGTCGAGTCCTTTACCGATTCAAGCTTCCAGAGTGACAAAGATGACAGCAAGTTTGTCTCGGGTTTTATGTTTACCCTCAATGGAGGGGCGGTGTGTTGGAAGAGTTCCAAACAGGATACCGTCGCAGACTCGACGATGGAGGCTGAATACATTGCTGCAAGCGATGCCGCAAAAGCGGCGGTCTGGATGAAGAAGTTCATTAGTGAACTTCAAGTGGTTCCGTCCATTGTTGACCCACTACCTTTGTATTGCGATAACAATGGGGCTATAGCTTTAGCGAAGGAACCAAGATCCCATTAGAAGTCCAGACACATCTTAAGGTGGTATCACTTGATCAGGGAGATCATTGATCGCCAGGAGATCGAGGTACGGAGAGTGGACACAAAAGACAACACGGCGGATCCATTCAGAAAGGCCCTTCCTCAAACACAGTTCGAGCGACTTTTTGAGCTATTACGTATGCGGTACGCCAGCAGCTGGTCTTAGTGCAGACGTTGGGTATGCGGTACACCAATTACTGGCCTTTAGTGCAAGTGGGAGATTGTTGCATATGTATGCCCTAGAGACCATTATTGTATAGTACTAGTTTGTATAATACATTTTGGAAGCTTAGGATATATACACGAGTTTACAACAGTCTTGCTCGATATAGTAGTATTACTTGGTTTGTATCTATCTTAATATGTGTATGTGTTTCTTTTAACATATCGCTAAAAACATATTGATGGAGCCCTTAGGATCTTTGCTTGAATACCGGCGTTGTGATGGCGATCACACTAGTGGAGGCTGGGTAGTTTATAAGCACATCCTTATTTTGGTCCCTAGTCGTAGGATTATCGAGACAGGGCATCGATACTCCAGAGTAGACTGGTGCATACACTTCTCGTCCCAGAAGGGGAGATGGTCTGTCCCACAGCCATCAGTACGTCGTACTGGAGATAGTATGCAGGTGCTCGTTAGGTTACGAGTACACTGGACAGGACTCGTCGGGAACTGTTGATTGGTATTATACCTATCGTCAGTTAACAGTTCCCAGGTGACATGAGTACAGCTTAGTCCTTTGACTTGACACTGTCACTTCGCCTCAAGTGTGTCCCCACTGTTCTTAGATTACTACCCTACCACGGCTCTACTGAGTCGTGCAAACAGGTAGTAGTTGGGTGCAGTCCCGAAGTGCTTGGAGGCAGTGACGGTTAGATAGGATTCGTCTCTCCCGGTATTGGGAGTTGATATCGCGTTGTGTCTAGGAGAGCCATTACACATAGTCGTCCCTGGCCAGGGAAAACGAGATTTGCTGGTAGTGTTATTAGTAGTTTCTAAGGGTGTTCTGGGCTACACTCCGACACGACTTGTACCACTATTAGGGGTCTGACGTTTACCGCCCCCATAGGCCTGACATGCGATACTCTGAGACGAACAGACCGGAATGTACGGAGATTGTCACATTCAGGCTCAGTAGGAGTTCAGATGGGTTCACCTCATCAGTCTTCTTATCGGCATCTACCTGGGGACCGTTACGTACAGATAGTACCGCTTGCGGCCTGTAGTTAAACCCACTGCCAGCATAGTGTCGAGCCTTTAGAGTCCCATACAGAGGGTTACTCACCTTTAGGCAAAACAGAGTAGAGGTCGCATGGTTTTGCGACGAAGTTCGTTCACATCCGCGCACTTGTGCACGTTTGGTGTCCGGGCAGTCATTACTAGCAGGCTTTGGTTTAAGTCAGATCCTAGTATTTGTTTTGGGATTGGTTTTGTCTCAGTGTATTCGTGTTCCTCGGAACACGGATGCGGGTGTGTATGCATAGTTGACAGAGGCAGAGGCAGACGGTTCTCATTAGGGTTGTTGACCATTTGACTTTGGCTAACTTGTTGACCGTTGACTTTTTCTAAACCCTAATGAGAATGAGAAATATGATTAATAATATTAATTAAGAATTATTGTGTCATGGTTGAGTTGAACATTTGACTTTTGTTGACTTGTTAACTTTGTTGACCGGTTGACCATTATGGACTTGTTGACCATCATCATTTCTTTTCAATGATGCTTCTTGTTCTTTGCAAAATGCATTAAATGAATTTAATAATAATGGTCATTCATAAACTAACCATCACAATTCTTAATTATTATTATTATTATCATTATTCCAAAAGATGTGAGCATGGTTGCATGATGAGAGCTCATTTCTATCATATTCTTTCTCTCTCTTGAAAGAAAGCTCTCCCTCTTCCTCTCCAAAAAAGTTTAAGTGTTCTATGAGTTGGAAATCATAAACTTTTGAGACAAAACCACCATAACTCTTCTCTACTCATTCTAAGATCCTAGGTCTAGCAAACCAAGCACCTTAGTTATCTCTAGGTTGAGATAGGAGCTCAAGTTCGAGGCCCTCGGGTGGATCCATCTACGGCAAAGAGGAGACGACGAGGAGGAGCCGTTCAAACCACTACAAGGAGCAAGCAAGGAGGAGAACCACAAAAAGAAGAGAAGGAGTTCAAGACCTAGGTATAACCATTCTACATAGTAGCTAAAACTTGTAGTTTATTTGTTAGTTTTTGTTTAGCAAAGATCCTTCATGGATGGTCCATGTTACCTAGTTAGAAAATTTTGATTTTTACCTATTCCGCCTCCCCGAAAGAACCGGAGTGGGTAACGTGGACCTAACAGCCCTGGACAGGGACTTCCTATTAGCCAATCGAACACAGCGCAACATCAACCCCTAATACCGGGAGAGACGAAACCTCTCCTATCGCTCATTGCCTCCATGTGATTCGGGACTGTACCCAAAAGCCACCGTTTTGCACGTTCTCATGAACGTGGTAAGGAGGAAATCAAAGCACAGTGGGAATCACACAAGACTCTATGACGATCTCGGGTCTACAGACTAACATGTACCAGTGTCACCCGAGAACTGCTATCTGACGATAGGTATAATACCATCTAGGAGTTCTCGGCGAGTCCGTTCAGTGTACCCAGTCACCACTAAGCACCCGTACAACATCTTTGATGTCAAACACCAATGGATATCGGATCATCCATCGCCCATCATATGGGTCAAGATGCGTATACGCTAGTCTACTCTGGAATATCGATGCCCTGTCTCGATACACCCTCGACTAGGAACAGTTATAGGATGTACTCTTGGACTACCCTGACCCTACTAGTATGATCTGTATCATAGTCCTAGTAGTCGAGTACGTATCCTAAGGGCTTTATCAACATGTGAGAGAAAGACAGTAAACCAATACAAGTCAACATGTTAAGACAAAGTGAAATCAGATAGCATACTATCATATCGAGCAAGAAAGTCCTCTCTATATATATCCAAGCATCCACTATAATATACATCATATGTACAATAATGGCCTCTAGGGCATATACATAACTAACAAAAGCCACCTATTTGCACGACTCAGTAGAGCTGTGGTAGGGTGGAAATCAAAGCATAGTGGGAGACACACAAGACTCTATGACGATCTCGGGTCTACAGACTAACCTGTACCAGTGTCACCAGAGAACTGTTATCTGACGATAGGTATAATACCATCTAGGAGTTCTCAGCGAGTCCTGTTCAGTGTACCCATTCTCCAATGAGCACCCATATACCATCTTTGATGTCAAACACCAATGGATATGGGATCATCCATCGCCCATCAAATGGGTTAAGAAGCGTATACGCTAGTCTACTCTAGAATACCGATGCCCTGTCTCGATACATCGTCGACTAGGAACAAATAAAGGATGTACTTATGGACTATCTTGGCCCCACTAGTATGATCTCCATCATAGTCCTGGTAGTCAAGTACACATCCTAAGAGCTTTATCAACATGTAACAGAGAGACAATATAACAATACTAGTCAACATGTTAAGATAAAGAGTAACCAGATAGCATACTATCATGTCGAGCAAGAAAGTCCTCCCCGTATATGTCCAAGCATCCATTGTAATATACAATCATGTACAACAATGGCCTTTAGGGTATACATACAACTAACAAAAGGAACCCACCTCAAGGACGGAGGAACGGACAGAAGAATGCTCCTCCAGCGAGGAGGAATGTGTCGAGGCGACATGCTTTCACAATGACTGTGGAAGAAGCTGAATCCACCGGCCAAGTCATCACTGGCAACATTTTCTTTTCAAGCTTTACTTTTCCATCTATATATACATATCCATACATTTTCCTTATACCTAAAACATATCCCACATACCTTAGGTACAATCTTAGTAGCCTCACTCCTTACACTAGCACTCTTCGATACTGGAGCATCTCATTGCTTTATGTCGCAACGGTTCTTCTGAACTCATGCGATTCCAGTCACACCGCTTGTATCCAGCTGGAATGTCAGTTCAGGGAACAGTGTTCTAAAGGCAACAACGGGGTACAATCTGTGTCCAGTGGTCATCTGCAGCAGAGAATTCTATGCTGACTTCAAGGTGCTGGACATACCGAACTTCGATGTGGTTCTTGGTATGGATTGGCTTGGAACCTTCTACGCTACCATCGACTGTCGTCAAAGGAGGGTAATGTTCGAGATTCCAGACCATCCGGTCTTTTATTTTAAAAGTGGAGTCCATACCCTGGAGCTAGGCACTTATAAGGCGAAACCGAAGAAGGCAGTTATTGCTACACATCAGGCAGAAGAAGACAAGCCAGTGGTAGTTCGAGAGTTCGACGATATATTTCCTGAAGACATATCAGGTTTGCCTCCCGATCGAGCTCTTGAATTCAGTATTGATTTAGTACCAGGAGCACAACCGGTGATCAAAGCACCTTATCGCCTAAGTCCAGAAGGTTTAAAGGAGATCCGAACTCAGTTGGACGAATTATTGAAGAAAGGATGGATTCGTCCCAGCACTTCAAGTTGGGGATCTCCAGTTTTACTCGTGAAGAAGAAAGAAGGTTCATACTGAATGTGCATTGATTATAGAGCCTTGAATGAAGTAACGATGAAGAACAAGTATCCACTACCGTGCATCGACGAGTCGATCGGCTAAATAGATCTTGCGTTTTCTCCAAGTTAGATCTTCGTTCGGGTTATCATCAGGTGAAGGTCAAAGAATCTGATATCCATAAAACGACATTCAGAACTCGCTATGGTCATTACGAATTTCTTGTGATGCCATTTGGAGTGACCAACGCACCAGCTATATTCATGAACCTAATGAATTAAGTTTTCTGAGAGTACCTAGACAGATTTGTTGTCATCTTCATCGACGACATCCTGGTGTATTCAAAGAATCGGAAAGAACACGCCGAACACCTACGAATTGTCCTGGAAACTTTTCGACAACATCAACTCTATGCCAATACAACAAGTGTGAGTTTTGGCTAGATCAAGTCGATTTCCTCGGACACATTGTATCAGGCGAAGGAATCTCTGTAGGTCCAGCGAAAGTATCAGCAGAAAGCTAATGACCGACACCAAAGTCAGTGAAGGACATTCGAAGTATCTTGGGTCTAGCAGGATATTACAGAAGGTTCATTGAGGGATTTTTGAAGATAGCGACACCCCTGACCAAGCTCACACGTAAAGATGAAGAATTCGTGTGGTCAGAAGCATGCGAACAAGCTTTCGTAGAACTCAAGTCAAGATTGACATCAGCGCCTATTCTCGTCATACCGGACCAATCTGGAGGTTTTTAAGTGCATTGCGATGCCCCCGGTAAAGGATTAGGATGTGTTCTATATCAGCTCGGTAAGGTTGTGGCTTATGCTTCAAGACAACTGAAGATTCATGAGCGCAATTATCCGACGCATGATTTGGAGTTGGCGGCCGTAATCTTTGCTCTTAAGATTTGGCGCCATTATCTTCTTGGTGAACGAGTGAACATATACACAGATCACAAGAGTCTGAAATATGCGTTTACTCAGAAAGAGTTGAATATGCGGTAGAGAAGATGGTTAGAACTCATGGCAGACTTTGACATCAACCTGCAATATCACCCAGGGAAGATGAATATAGTATCTGATGCCCTTAGTCGCCAACCATTAGCATTGAATCTCACCGCACAGTGGAAGCTTCAACAAGACTTGCATCAAATGGAGATTGAAGTGGTCATGCCAGGTAACGCTTCAAGTTTGATGAACTTACAAGTTCAATCTACCATTGTCAATCAAATCAAAGCAGCTCAAGCAAGTGATGCTAAGTTGCAAAAGATCAGAGAACAAGTGGAAAGTGGACTTCGAACCGACTTCATCATCTATGAAGACGGACCTTTGAGATACAACAGTAGATTGTGTATACCAAAAGGTTCTGTGCGAGAAGAGTTGATGAAAGATGCTCACAGCTCTCCTTATTCAGTATACCCTGGAGGTACAAAGATGTACAAAGATCTGCGTCAAAATTACTGGTGGCATGGAATGAAGCGTGAAGTAGCCAGAAGCGTTGCTAAATGCTTGGTGTGTCAGCAAGTAAAGGCTGAACAGCACATGACTGCTAGATTACTTCAACCGTTACCTATCCCAGAATGGAAGTGGCAACACATCATAATGGATTTCATGACTGCACTTCCTCGCAGCACGAAAGGTAACGATGCGGTATGGATTATTATGGATCGACTCACAAAATCAGCGCACTTTATTCCATTTCTAGTTGGCCAATCTACTGAGATATTAGCAAAGAAGTACATGGAGGTAAGAATCTAAGTAAGATTTAAACTCTTCAATATGTACTATCTCTTATACCCATGAAATCATGCAGGAAATCGTGAGATTACATGGAGTACCGGTTTGCATTGTCTTCGATCATGACACCAGATTCCGATCGCAATTTTGGCAGAGTCTGCAAGCGAGCTTGGGAACAAGTCCGAACTTCAGCACGGCTTATCATCCACAAATAGATGGTCAGTCTGAGCGAACTATTCAGATCTTGGAAGATATGCTCAGAGCGAGTATGCTAGACTTTGGAGGATCGTGGGAAGATCACCTACATCTTGTAGAGTTTTCATACAACAACAGCTACCAGGCAAGTATAAGAATGGAACCTTTTGCAGCGCTTTATGGAAGGAAGTGTCGATCGCCATTAAGTTGGGACGACATCGGAGATAGAGAACTCCTTGGACCTGAGATGATAGTAGCAACTGTCGACGTGGTTTGTATTATCAGAGAACGAATGCGCATAGCCCAAGATCGACAGAAGCACTGGGCTGATGCAAGACACCGTCACTTGGAGTTCCAACCGGGAGAACATGTATTCTTGAAGATATCTCCAAATCGTAGAGTGATTCGCTATGGAAGATGGGGTAAACTTCGTCCAAGGTACATTGGACCGTTCGACATACTCGAACAAGTCGGTGAAGTGGCTTATCACTTGGCACTTCCACCTTTATTGGAAGAGGTGCACAATGTGTTCCACATATCACAACTCAGAAGGTATGTTAGTGACCCCAGCCATATTCTTGATCACTCCGAGCTCACTGTACAACCAGATTTATCTTGTGAGCAACAACCTATTGAGATCTTGGACAGAAAAATAAAGTCACTTCGGAACAAGGAAGTCAACTTGGTTCGAGTGATGTGGAGAAAAGACACACCAGGAGAGTCAACATAGGAAAGGGAAGATGAGATGCGTGCAAGATATGCTCACTTATTTGTAAACCGGTTCTTAGAATAAATTATAAATTTCGAGGACAAAATTTTTGTAAGGAAGGTAGACTGTAACAACTCCAAATTCAATGTACAGAAAATTGTGTAAAAGTTAATGTACAATTGGGGTATTTGCAATCCTGTGTATACTATAAGTGTTTGTTTTAATTTAGAACAGCAAGAAAGTACTCGTAACACATTGGTAAAGTCTTGCACTGCTGTGACGTAGCCCTTGTGATCGAATCCTCCCATCCACATTAACTTTTTATTTAAATTTTTTTTAATCATTTTATAAGCCCAAGAGTCTACACGTGCACAACACGTAAACTGAAGAGTCACAGATTATTTAAACATGTTCACTGAAGAAAACCAATCGACTGGGACATATGGCACCCGACCAACCCCATCCACCGGTATTAGGCCGGCGAAACCCTAGTTTTCCTCGGCGCCATCGGTTCAACCGACGGCAATGCCCCCAATTCTTTGCCCCCTGCACCTCTTCAGCTACCCCACTCCTCTCACACTGTTTGTTTTTTCTGCATTCATACAGATAACAATAAAATGCCCATTTAATTCAATTTTAATGCATTTCTTTCACCCCCTAAATCCTTATTTCCCCTATAAATACCACACCATATTTCACCTCTCCTCTCCAGAATTTCATTATCAAAACTCTACCAAATTCTCAAGTCCTTTAGTGTACAAGTGGGTTAGCAAAATGGTGAAGTTCCGGCGATGAAACGACGCACCGGCGCTTCCCTGCTCTTCCCTCTTCTCCCCTCTACCTTAAAAGCCAGTAAGTCTCCTCTCCCCCTCTTTTCTTATATTTTAAAAACATTCATTTCTAAAACTCGACGGAAGCGGAGTTAATCCGACTTCCGATTCGGTTTTTCTTTAAAATGTTACTTTTCTTAATCAATAAAATTCCATACTCTCACATATTGTTTAACAAACATAAAAAATCTATTAAAACAAGTTTCATCTCAAAATATTCTTTATTGAAATTTTTATCGTAGTTTTACAGTAAAATACCACCTACTTCATTTTCCGACATAAAACAATATAAATTTGTATTACTTTTAGATAACTCACGAGGTAACGACCTACCTCATCACAACACACATTTTTGACATAGCAAGATGAAGTTTTAGGAATTTATTCTTGGGATAAAACGACTTTACAAATAAATACCATTAACTTATAAAACTTTTTCTATAAAAAGATGTATTAAACAATTCCTTGCAATTGCGCCTCTACAACCCATTTTTGGGGACCCTGTTCGAGATGGTGCGGATTATCGCACATCCTCGGGCCTAGTAGAGTGAGATGCAGACCTTCGAAAGGAGCATTCGATCTCAATAGAATTTTTATGCATTTTTTCTTTAGAAATGAGATTTCTACAAGAAAATAAATAAAAGTACTTTCATATTATATATATATATATATATATATATATATATACACACCCATTATCAAAATATCTACTTTAGTTATATTCTATAAGTATTCCAAGTTTTCAAAAAGAATCTCCATTGCATGAAAATATCATCCAAATATAAAACAAAACCAATATTTCAATAAAATACCATATATTATGAAAATTAGGTTCTACTCACTAGAAATTTCACATTTATAAAATATACATCTATGAAAATCCTAAAGACGATAATTAAATACTTGAGGTGTATTTTGAAAATTATATCAAACTATTTTTACATAAAACCCCCCTCAAGTTATGTTAAATTATAATAAGGACCCTAGTAAACATAGGTTAAAGCAGGACTAGTCTCTTGAGCCTCAGGGAGCCGAAGATATGGGTGCTTGCCTATTTAAGGTAGACAATCTAATAAACGGTGTTATCAACACGGTAATTGCCTTGGAAAAGGACACAGATCCTGCCGTCCATGTGCAGCAGTTACCGATAATATCAAAACTAATTCAGGATTTCAAGTTCTTTTTAAAATGTCTGACTCAGACTGAGTCTCAATCTAATCAATCTGAATTGAATGTGATTCAAGTATAAACTACAATTCAATATGAATCCGTCTATTCAATCTACATCAATCTATATTGACTGAACCGAACCATGGATATACTCATCTACATGTACATCCATATATCCATTCCATTTTCTGATATCATGGTTCCGGCAAGTCATCCATACAACTTATAATACATGACAACACAATACAGTCAATAAAAATAATACAATAAAGACATCGCGGGGTTTATAAGGGGTAGATTGGTACGGAAGGTGTTAAAAGTGGCACGAAACTGTAACCATAATACACCTAAGCTGAATATCCATTTCCGTTGTACCGTGACTGAACGGTTCCTTGTGTTCCGTATACCTTAGTCTCCGGAATAGTGGGACTCCTCTCGTATACACTGGCATTTTCTGTACCAAGCTACAAACAACATGTTAACAATATAATAAAACATTAAAACTTATATTCTCTTTCTGTCTATTCTATCTCTACTCACCTTTGGGACTTACCGAGCGATTGTTTACTGATGACATTCATTTTCTTCTTTCTTTGGAATGTTGTCAGGTGGATCAGACTCACAGGAGATCGAGCCCAGCACCGAGGATTTGGAGTAGTTAGCATTCGATCCGGAGCTTTAGATACTTCTATATACTATTTCCATTTATGTTATGCCATTGTTTAGGCATTGCTTTCATTCCATATATTTACATTTCAGCTGTATTGTAAAAAGAATGTTAAATAAATAAAGTTGTTGTTCATTTACATCTTGTCTCTTGTGTACTTTTACTTTATATTGCTTAGATACGCTTAGCGTGTTTATTTCTGAGTAAATACGTAGCGGCCTCGTCGCATCTCCTTGCCCGTACACTGGGAAGCGGGGCGTGGCACATAACATGAACAAAACACAATCAATGCATAATTAGCGACATATTAATCAAGTTTAGTATAATTTTGCATACAATTAATTGTATAATATTTTATAAAATGTCCAAATCACCTAAATTCTTCAAAATCAATACTTCATATAAATTTCCCAATTATTCTTCAAACTATATGTGTGTAATCATACTATATCGTTAAAACAAATTTCCATACTTTATATAATATTCATGTAATTTATTATTTTAACATTTTTAAATTCCCAAAAATAATATTTTATTTTCTGAAATGTTACATTAACGGTGTTTACTTTTTCACCGATTTTGCCTACGCATGTCTTGGGATACCGAAAGAGCACGAAATCTATTGTCCTTGTTATCAGTGTATGAACACGCGATTGCAGAAAAATTCGGATGTTGAGTTACACATCATGAAAAGCGGTTTCCTTAGAGATTACACTAAGTGAAATATTCACGGAGAAAAGGACGATGGAGGGCCAGTGCAATAGACGGAAAACGAATTCATTGAAGCGGAAAATGAAAAGTGGCAAAAGATAGTAGAAGAAGAGGAGAAAGAGGAGGAATGACAGTTTGATGAAGACGAAGCCGTCGAAAACGATGATGCTGTGTTCACGCCGGTCGATGATATAGATGGGCTTATAAATGCCGCTGGACTTCCTTATGAAACGGAAAGCACTGGACCCGCGTTATTGGAGAAGTACAAGGCTTCCTCGAGAATCCCTCTATATCCAAATTGCTAAGGGTTTTCGATACTATCCTTTTTCGTATGTTTCTTCCAGATCAAGTGCAAGAACAGATGGAGTGACCAGCCTTTCACCGATCTCCTAGCATTGCTGAAGGAAGCTTTTCCCGACGAAAATGAAGTACCACCAAACTGGTACGAGGTGCAAAAGATAATCACAAATATCGGCATAAAATGTGAGAAGATACATGCATGCGAGAATGACTGCGTTTTGTTCCGAAAAGAACACGCCGCCCTCAAAACCTGCCCAGTGTGCGGGAAAAGACGATTCAAGCCTAAGAAAGACTCCTGTTCGAGTGATGTGCTCGTGAAGATTCTTCGTCATTTTCCGTTAATACCGGTTATTTATGTGTGAGGAGATGGCGTCCGAAATGTAGTAGCACCATAAAGCGCCTCGTGAAGAGGGAAAAATGAGTTATCTTAGATATTCGATATCGTGGAAAGTTTTAGATGAAAAATATTCTTCGTTCAGCGCAGACCCTCATAACGTGAGGCTGGGGATTGCGAGCGACGGTTTCAGTCCATTTGGGATGGTTCGTGTCGGACGTACTCACAGTACTTGGCCCATTGTGGTATTTATATACAACCCGCCGCCACGGAGGGCTATGACGCAGTCTTATTTTACGTTGGCACTTTTAATCGACGGTTCCTCGTCTCCTGGGAAAAATATTGACGTGTACCTTCAACCCTTGACCGATAAGTTAAAGTTGCTGTGGAAACATGGTGTGAGAACCTATGACGCAGATGGTAAACAATTTTTTCAAATGTGTGCTGCTTTGTTATGGACGATTAATGATTTTCCTGCCTATGACATGTTGTCGGGATGGACAACTCAAGTTAAGCTTGCTTGCCCTGGTTGTCTTATTCATATGAGTAGCGTACGCTTGAAGTTTAGCAGGAAAGAGTCGTTTATGGGCCACCGACGATTCTTGCCTATAACTCACAGATACAGAAAGAATAAAGAAATGTTCAATGGCAAGACGGATACCGGTATGCCGCCTGAATCATTGTTCGGTAATGACATACTGCAACAAAGGAGAGGTTATCGGAATATCACATTCGGAAAGAAACAGAACAAAGATGCAATGCCATGCCCATTTGGCTGGAAGAAGCTTAGTGGTTTATTTCAGCTTCCGTACTGATCTGATCTATTGCTGCACCACAATTTAGATGTCATGCATATTGAGAAGGGCATCTCCGAGCACATCATCAATCTTCTGCTGTGTAAGGATAGAAAAACGAAGGAAAATTTCAATGCCCGTCGTGATTTGACGAATTTGGATGGTTTTTCCATTAGAAAAGAATTGCAATCTCGGCCTATGGCTGGTAAACCAAATTACTACGAGATCCCACCGACAATCTACAACATGAACAAAGAGAAGAAGCGACGGATCTTACGTGTGTTGAAACAATTGAAAGTTATAATGACTCCAATTTCATTGTACAAAAATTTTCAAATTAATGTACAGAATAGAGTTGTAAGCCTTAGCAAAAGTTATAAATTTATTTTGTTTAAGAACAACAAGAAGTATTTATAGCTCATTGGTAAAGCCTTGCACTGCTGTGAAATAGCCCATGTGTTCGAATCCCATCAGCCACATATATTTTTGATGATTTTTCTTTTAAACAATTTGGAAGCCCAAAAGTTTACACATGCAACACATGTAAAATGAAAAGTCTGAGAAAAACAAACATGTGTTGAATGTTATATGAACTGAACTAAACACGTGGCAAAGATTCAAAGACCCACCTCACCCCTACGGCCGGTGAGATATTCATTTGGGCCGGCGGCGCCGGACTCAACCGTAGGTAATGCTCCCAAACCCTGCACACTAGTCTTTTGGCCTACCCCCACTACTCCAGTACTGTTTGAATTCTCTGCAATTATCCAGAGAGTGTTAATTCACTCATAAATTCTACTTTTAATACATTTTTAATTCTCTCTTTACTCTTAAAACCCTAATTTTACCCTAAAAATACAACATCACACTCTAGCCCTCCTCATTCTGAAATCTATTTAAAATTCACAAAAATTTCCAAGTCAAAGAAGAGTACAAGTGGAATTAGCCAAGTTCCTTTTCCGGCGAGAATTTGAAGCATTTCCGGTGACTCCGCGACACCACGACGATCTCAATACCTTTCTCCCTCTATTCTTAACCCACAAAACAGTAAGTCCCACTTCTCTCCTCCTCTTATTAACTTAAAATGTTCTCTTTTCAAATCACGTCGGTAAGTGGAGTTGTACCGACCCTTAATTCTATTCTCTTTTAAATTTCAATTTTCTATTAAGAACCACTTAATCATATCAGTATATCTAGCTTGTTAAACATTAGCTAATATTTTGAAACAAGTTTCATTTTAAAACTCCATGTAAAAGAACTTTTATTAAGCTTTTATGCTTAAATACCATGAAGTTACATATGACATCGTTTAATCATTCTTGCTTATATTACCTTTAGAAAACCTCACGAGGTAATGACCCACCTTTCACAAACACGCATCTTTACATAGCACGATTCCTTTGAATAACAATTTTATGACATACGACTTTTACATCAAAATACCATAAACTATTAAAAATCGTATTTCTTTAAATTGTGTGATTACATTCCTTGAAATTATGCCTCTACAACCCATTTTGGAGAACCCGATCGGGATAGTACGGGTTATCACACATCCTCGGGACTAATAGAGCGAGATGCATACCTCCTCACGGAGCATACGATCTCGATGGAATTTTTAATGCAATTTTAAGAAAAACGTGATTTTCTATTTAATAAATAAATTTTATTTTTAATAATTACATATAAATATTATCAATCCATCTATTTTAAATATATAATAAATTCCATGTTTTTCTAAACAAAAAAAAAGAATTATAAGTTTCATAAAAACACCATCAAGAATCTATACAAGTCAACTTTACACTAAAATACCTTGTATTATTCAAGCTAGGTATTTATTCACTAGAATACCACACTTTTAAAAATTATATCAATGAAAATCATAAATACAATTAATAAATACTTGAGGTTTATTTTCAGAGTATACTAAAAATATTTTTCATAAAACCCTCTCAAGTTATATTAATTTACATTAAGGACCCTAGTAAATATAGGTTTAAGCGGGACCAATTCTCTTGATCCTCCGAGAGCTGGAGAAAGTGGATGCTTGCCTATTTAAGGTAGAAAACTAAAACGAGATTATCAATGGTAATTGGCTCGAAAAATGTCCTAAATCTTGTCGTCCATGTGCAGCAGTTACCGATAACTCTTAAATCTAATTCAGGACTCTAATTCAGGACTCAAATCTGTTTAAAGTGTCAATCTGAGTCTCGATCTAATCTGAATACAATCCAAACATGAATCCAACTATAACTCCATTTCAACATGCATCCAATGTATAAAACATGAACACTTAAACTATTGGATATAGTGTCCTCAAAATCAATTATTTGATCGCAGGCACGTGATTGCAATGATTGACGAGGACCTATACCGGTAGGACAGTCTTACTCGAGATGATAGTATGCTATCTGGTTTGCCTTTATCATCGTGTACAGCTTTAGGTGACATTACATATCACTATTACACGTTGATAGAGCCCTTAGGATTCTTGCTTGACTACCAGCAGTATGATAGCGATCATATACGTGAGAGTTGGGTAGTCTATAAGCACATCCTTAAAAGTTGTCCCTAGTCGAGGGAGCTTCAAGACAGGGTATCGATACTCCAGAGGAGACTAGTGTATACAGTCGAGACCCCGACGAGGGGCGGTGGCCGGTCTCACAAGCCATTGGTGTCAGTTGGTTCACCTAAGATGTATACATGTGCTCATTGGGTTATGAGTGCACTGGAAAGGACTCGCCGGGAACCTGCTAGTTGGTATTATACCTAGCGTCAGATAGCAGTTCCCTGGTGATATGTGTACAGGTTAGTTCATCGAACTGAGATCGTCATTTGTCTCAAGTGAGTTCCCACTGTGCTTTGATTACTACCCTACCACGGCTCAAAGGAGTCATGCAAACAGGTTTTAGTTGTGTACAGTCCTGAGCCACATGGAGGCAGTGAGCGGATCGGCAGGGGTTTCGTCTCTCCCGGTATTGGGGATGAGGTCGTGCTGTGTCTAGGAGAGCCATTATACAAAGTCCTTGGCCAAGGCAGGAGATTTACTGGTAGGTACTCCAGTAGTATCTCAGGGTGTTCTAGGCTACACTCCGACACGACTTATACCGCTTTTGGGGGTCTGACGTTACCAGCCTCTAGGCACGATATGCGATGCTCATAGAAGAACGGACCAGACTGTATGGATATTGTCACTGATAGGCTCAGTAGGGTTCCAGGATGAGTTCGCTCATCGGCTTCCCTTTCGCTCAATACAAAGACAGCCGTTATGTAAGTCCATGCTACCTCTCCCGGTACTTTCGGGCATGCGGAATTTGATAAAAAACGATTTTCTTAGAGGTGGTAACATGGAATTAAAGACCCGGATCTTTGTTAAACATCTAAATAACAACCTAACAAGAGTTTATCTACTCGGTTAGGGGGCTATACCTTTCTTGAACTCCTTCGTCTTCAACTCCTCCCGGGGTTCGGATCGGCCTCACCTCGTCGTCTCCTTGCGTCGAAGATGGATCCACCTGAAAGCTTCTACCTTTGGCTTGTTCTTCGGACTTTGAAGAAAACTAGATCACTTGGCTTGCTAGGCCTTGTGAACTAGAATGAGTAGAGAAGAGTATGTTGGGATTTTACTCTATGGTTCTTGCTTCTCAACTCATGAGACAAATGAACCATAGACAAAAAGAGAGAGAGCAAGAGGAAGAGGGTGAGAGCAAGAGCATGAGAGCTCAAAAACAAGAGAGAGAATGGCCAAGAAAGAATGAGCCTCTCTTTTGTCTTTCACCCTCTCATAATCCAAAAACATCATGAGCCATAAAGTTAATCAAGTATTATGTGATGGTTCATATCATGTCAAAGGCAATATCATTTCCATGCACTCATTTTGCAAACTACAACAAGCAACCAAAAGTCTTAGCAAGAAAATGACAACCATTGTGATGATGATGGTCAACTAGTCCAACCTAGTCAACCGGTCAACAAAGTCAACAAGTCAACAAAGTCAACCCCTCAACAACCATGTCACTATAATACTTAATTAATATTATTGCTAAACATATCATATTCTCATTAGGGTTGAGCAAAAAGTCAATAGTCAACGGTCAACGGTCAACAACCCTAATGAGAATCCTCTGCCTCTGTCTCTCCGTCAACTGTGCATACACAACCGCATCCGCGTTCCGAGGAACACGAATGCATACTGGATAAAACCAATCCCAAAGGGTACACTAGGATCTGTCTTAAACCAAAGCCCGCTAGTGTAAACTGTCCGGACACTGTACGTGCACAAGTGCACGGATGTGACCGAACCCTGTCGCAAAACCATGCGACCTGTCGCAAAACCATGCGACCTGTCGCAAAACCATGCGACCTTTACTCTTTTGCCTAAAGGCGAATAGCTTTTTGTGTGGGACTCTAAAGACTCGACACTACGCTGGCAGTGGGTTTAACCACAGACCGCAAGCGGCACTAGCTGTGCGTAACGGTCCCCAGGTAGATGCCGACAAGAAGACTGACGAGGTGAAACCCATCTGAACTCCTACTGAGCCTGAATGTAACATTCTCCGTACAGTCCAGTCTGTTCGTCTGATACATCGCATGGCGGGCCTAGGGGGCGGTAAACGTCAGTCCCCCAATAGCGGTACAAGTCGTGTCGGAGTGAAGCCCAAAACACCCTGAGATAACACTGGAAGCCTACCAGTATATCTCGTTTGCCCTGGCCAGGGACTACTCGTGTAATGGCTCTCCTAGACACAGCGCGATGTCAACCCCCAATACCGGGAGAGACGAATCCTGTCTAACTGTCACTGCCTCCAAGTGCTTCAGGACTGCACCCAACTACCACCTGTTTGCACGACTCCTTTGAGCCGTGGTAGGGTAGTAATCAAAGTACAGTGGGAACACACTCGAGGCGAAGTGACAGTGTCAAGTCAGCGGACTAAGCTGTACTCATGTCACCTGGGAACTGATAACTGACGATAGGCATAATACCAACTAGTTAGTTCCCGACAAGTCCTGTCCAGTGTACTCGTAACCCAACGAGCACCCGCATACTATCTCAAGTACGACGTACCGACGGCTGTGGGACAGACCGTCTCCCACACTGGGATGAGAAGCGCATGCGCTAGTCTACTCCAGAGTATCGATGCCCTGTCTCGATAGTCCTGCGACCAGGGACCTGCATAAGGATGTGCTTATGGATTACCCAGCCCCACTAGTGTGACTGCCATCACAACGCTGGTAATCAAGCAAAGATCCTAAGGGCTCCACTAATGTGTATAGGCGATATACTAAAATAAACACATGTACACATTGAAGTAGAAACAAACCAAGTAGCATACTACTATTTTGAGCAAGATTGTATATACAAGGTGAATATCCCAAGCTTCCATTAAGTAAATACAAACTAGTATGATACAGTAATGGCCTCTAGGGCATATACACTAACAATCTCCACTTGCACTAAGGCCATGTACTGGCGTATCGAAGACCTATCATCTCGATCAGCCGCTCGAACTGAGTCTGGGGCAAGGCCTTGGTGAATGGATCTGCAGTGTTATCTTCTGAAGCGACTCTCCGAACCTCGATCTCCTGGCGATCCACGATCTCCCTGATCAGGTGATACCGCCTCAAGATGTGTCTGGATCTCTGATGGGACCTGGGTTCCTTCGCTAAAGCTATAGCCCCGTTGTTGTCGCAATACAGAGGTATTGGATCAACAATGGACGGAACCACCTGAAGCTCTTTCAAGAACTTCCTCATCCAGACAGATTCTTTTGCGGCATCAGATGCAGCGATGTATTCCGCTTCCATCGTCGAGTCTGCAACGGTTTCCTGTTTGGAACTCTTCCAACACACCGCCCCTCCATTGAGGGTAAAGACAAAACCCGACATGGACTTGGAATCATCCTTGTCACTCTGGAAGCTGGAGTCGGCAAAGGCCTCGATCTGGAGGTCTTTTCCGCCATACACCAAGAACATCTCCTTAGTCCTTCTGAGGTACTTGAGAATGTTCTTTACTGCTATCCAGTGTTTCTCCCCAGGGTTTGACTGATACCGGCTTACCACACTCAGTGCATAAGCTACATCCGGTCTGGTACACAACATCGCATATATTATAGAGCCTACCGCAGAAGCGTAGGGTATAATAGACATGTGATCCCTCTCCAAATCAGTCTTGGGAGACATCTCTTTAGAGAGGGTGATCCCATGACAAGCCGGTAGGTTACCGCGCTTGGAATCTTCCATACTGAATCTCTTCAGTATGGTGTCGATGTACCTGGACTGTGAAAGTCCTAATATCCTCTTGGATCTATCATGATGGATCTGGATCCCCAGGATGTATGAGGCATCACCCTGGTCTTTCATAGAGAACTTGTGTGACAAGAACCCCTTGACAGATTGTAGCATAGGAATGTCATTTCCTATTAAGAGAATGTCATCCACGTATAAAACAAGGAATACTACAGTTCTCGCTACAAATCTACTGTAGATGCATGGTTCATCTGGATTTTTGATAAAGCCAAATTCCTTGACCGTCTCATCAAAACAGATGTTCCAACTCCGCGATGCCTGCTTTAGTCCATAGATGGACTTAAGCAACTTGCACACTTTTCCGCTGCTCCCACTCTGAATGAAACCCTCTAGTTGGTCCATATAGACACACTCCTCTAAATTTCCATTTAGAAAAGCGGTCTTTACGTCCATTTGCCAGATCTTATAATCGTGGAAGGCAGCAATGGCAAGAAGGATCCGAATGGATTTCAGCATAGCCACTGGAGAAAAGGTTTCGACATAGTCCAAACCAGGTCTTTGACAAAAACCCTTTGCAACAAGTCTAGCTTTATAGGTCTCAACCTGTCCATCTACACCAATCTTCCTTTTGAAGATCCACTTGCATCCTACGGGTTTTACCCCGTCTGGAGCAATGTCCAACGTCCATACCTTGTTGGTGTACATGGACTCCATTTCGGTCCGCATTGCATCCAGCCATTTTACTGAGTCAACGCTCTGAACGGCCTGCTGGAAGCTAGTAGGCTCATCATAATCTATGATGCAATCCTCTCTATCCCCGTCTATGAGAAAACCGTAGTATCTCTCGGGCGGATGAGACTGCCTACTACTCCTGCGGAGCGGCGTAGGAATGTCCTGTTCTTTTGAACCCTCTGGTTCCACTAAGCTTTCAGTAATAGCTCGTGGTTCTGGAATTTCTTCCAGTTCTACTGCGCTCCCACTAATTTCCTTTTCTAAGAACTGGTGTTCTAGAAAGTGGGCATGACGAGAAACAAAAACCTTTTGTTCCTCTTCGCAATAGAAGAAATATCCCTTGGAGTTCTTTGGATATCCCACGAACTTGCACTGTACTGAGCGTGCCTCGAGCTTGTCCGCATGCTGCTTTTTGACAAAAGCTGGACTTCCCCATGTCTTAATGTGATTAAAATAGGGTCTCTTCCCACACCACATTTCATATGGTGTAGTAGGCACAGTCTTAGTGGGAACTCGGTTCAAAAGGTATGCAGCTGATTCTAGCGCATACCCCCAGAATGATCGCGGTAACTCAGCGTTACTCATCATGGACCGTACCATATCCAATAGGGTTCGGTTCCGTCTCTCCGATACACCGTTATGTTGCGGAGTGTATGGAGGAGTAAGCTGAGAGAGAATTCCGTTCTCTTTTAAATAGTCCAGGAACTCGGCACTCAAGTATTCACCACCTCGATCCGATCTTAGGATCTTGATATTTTTGCCGGTTTGTTTTTCTACTTCATTCTTATATTCCTGGAATTTTCCAAAGGCTTCGGACTTATGTTTCATTAAGAAGACATAACCGTACCTTGAAAATTCATCCGTAAAAGTAATGAAGTAAGAATAACCGCTTCGCGCATGTGTAGATATTGGACCGCACACGTCGCTGTGTACGAGTCCCAAGAGCTCGCTCGCTCTTACTCCGTGTCCAGTGAACGGAGACTTTGTCATCTTTCCTTTGAGACAGGATTGACAAGTGGCATACGATTGATATTCGAACGGATTCAAATATCCTTCTGTATGTAACTTTGTCAACCTTCTCTCATTGATGTGACCCAGTCTACAATGCCATAAGAAAGTCTGATTTATTTCCGGAGACTTTCTTTTGTGTGTATTCTGGACATTGAAAATCTGTGGTTGATTTAATACGTATATACCATTGCTCAATGTACCTGACCCAATCAGAACTTGATTAAGGTGAATATTTACAGCATTGCTTACAAACGCAAATTCATAACCTTCTTTAGAAACTAAAGATACAGAAATGATATTACAAGTTGCGTTGGGTACAAAAAAGCAATTACGCAAAACCAAAACATGTCCATCTGACATTCCCAGGTGATAGTCCCCCAAGGCTTTAGCATCCATGCTAGCTCCGTTCGCAACTCTGAGGGTCATGTCACCTGCCTTCAAAACCCTACGGTTTCTCAACGCCTGCAAAGAATTACAGATATGAGATCCCGATCCGGTATCCAATACCCAGGAAGTAGAGTTTATTGAAAGACAGTTTTCAATAACATACACACCTGAAGCTGATGCTGCAACCTACTTCAATTCCTGTGTTCTGGCTTTCCAAGCCCTGCAATCATTCTTCCAGTGACCTTTCTTATGACAATAGAAGCATTCTTCCTTATCCACAAGCTTCCCCGCTTTCTTTGTTGCTTTTGCTTTTCCCTTCGTATCCACTTTACTAACACCGCCCCTTGGTTTGGCGGGGGCTTTCTTCTTTTTTCCCTTGGCTTTCGCCTTGGACCTAGAAGAATATGATCTTCCTACAAACAAAGTGGATGTTTCCCTACCTTTCTGTAGGGTGCCCTCTGCGCTCCTCAGCATGTTGAGGAGCTCTGAAAGTTCAACTTCCTTTTCTTGTAAGTTGAAGTTCAGTATAAACTGGGCGTAAGTGGAAGGAAGGGACTGCAGAACTAAGTCCGTATAGAGCTCACTCTCCAATGTGGTCCCTAGGTCCGCGAGCTCCTCAATGTAGCCGATCATCTTAAGCACGTGTTCTGCTACTGATGATCCGACGGCCATCCTTGCCGAAAATAACTTCTTCGACGCTTCGTATCTTGCGATACGAGATTGCTCTCCATACAGTTCTTTTGTATGAAGAAATATGGATTCCAAGTCCATATTCTCGTGCCTCCTCTGATGTTCATTGTCCATAGAGGCAAGCACGAGGCACTTGGCCTTCGCGCTATCAATCTCCCAAGTCTTACGGATTTCCTTATCCGCGACGCTGGAAATGGGACCAGGGACAGGGGGAGCTTTGGTGGTAAGAAGATACCCCAGCTTGTCGTAAGTGATTGCCATTTTGACATTCCTGAGCCAATCTTTGTAGTTTGGCCCTGTCAGTATGTTTTTATCTAGGAGTAATTTAAGTCCAGTCATGTCGATTGGTCGCTGCAATTAGGAGAGAGAAGAAACACTCAGCTTGATGCTCTTGCAAGTTTAGAATGGTTTTTAGTTTGTCTAAACAGGATGGCTCCCACTGTTTCTCGAATCCCTCCTCAAACCAAAAAGGAAGAATTAGTCAGGATCAATCTCACCGTACAATACTTGCTTAACCGTTCAGCCAGGCCAGTGTTGGTACTTCGAGGGAGGTTTTCCAACGCTTTCGCGAAGTTCCTTAATTAAATAACCTCTTTTCCCTGGGGGCGTAGCCCCGCTAACACCTTTCTAGACACCTACTAGGTTTATAACATTGATTGTTTAGTGAGAAATTTCCCGAGGAGTAGCATATACTCACAGTAGGATCGGGATCCAAATATCATCGCGTGACGAAATTGAAGGAATCCTACCAGAATCATCACACTCCAAATGGTATGCAACACTAGCAAGTTTCAGTTCTTTTGAAACTCCCGATGTGGATTTTTGCCCGATGCTCTTATGACCTTGGCGTGAGGTCAAAATGTCATAAGTCACATGTCAAGTTCTTCCCATCATTATGCAGGTTAATTTGAATCCACCCGTACCTACCCTTGACGTAGGCCAAAATGGTAGTACGGCTGTCCCAAACCAACGCATTCTATCTATGCAACAGATAAATATCCGGCAGCTACCAATCACTATGCCTTGGCGTGAGGTCAAAATACATAGCTTGAATACTACCGAATATTTAACTGAAATGATGGAGGGCTACGAATGGTTTAGGCAAAACCGTGAACGTAGTGAACTTGATATAATCGATGGAACGAGATAGCTTTTAAAAGGAGTGGCTCAAGCTCCGCATTTAAAAGTTAGTTTTGAAAAGAACCGAGTGGTTTTCCGAAAGTGTTCCAACGATTTTAACTTGGTTTATTTTCTTGCATTAGTTCTTTTAATGCGTGATATTCTTGCATTAGTTCTTTTAATGCGTCCCATCATTTAATCCTACCATTGCAGAAAACAACCAAAATATGACGTACGCTTATGCCATTCGCATTCGCCACGGGGCCCCATCATTACCCGTTAGGTTACTTAACTAACGACAGAGCGGGGGCTGGGCTAGCGCGGCTGTAAAACATAAGCAACGCCTAAATAATATCATATATAGATATATTGTAATGATAGCCATTTCAGATCACAGATGAATACATTGGATATACTAGGAATCCGCAATTCGTACGAGCCTGTAACGAATGGCAGATTACACGGTCGCGGTGAATAGCCAATACCCCACCCAAGACCCCTACGGGTGTGGCAAACTACCCGCCAAGTACCCAAAGTGGAGCAACCTCCCTCAACTCCGTGAGTAGGCCACTCAGCACTTCGGCATACCCGGTAGTTTGTGCACCCCCTCCATAGGTCTGTCCTAGGAGCAAAAACAGTAAAAAGAAATTATACAATGATGGCTACAACCCCGACCCGGTTGTGCGGCCATACAAATAATAATTACATCAATTTACAAATTTACACGAATTGAAAGAAAAGAAAACTCCCGTCTCACAACCCCCGGCTATTCACCGGCGACAATCCAACATATTCATATACACATTCCAATAACATTACAGATCACAGATTTGTATAACCCCACTAATCGACATATAGCGATTAGCAGACGTTCAATACAAATATCACATTACAGAAAAACCCGTCAGCTAAAGTCTTTTAGAAGTTCGATCAAAAATACGGATTTTCAGGACCCCAAAAATGAAATTTTCGTTCTGGAAAATCTGGGCTGAAAATATATATTCCAAAAATCCCAAAATACCCCTATGAGCAAACTGCAAAGAAGAAACCCCATGACCGAGTCAACTCGGCCGCGGTTCCGCGGCGGGAGCAAGCTCTCGCCGCGGAACCGCGGTGCTTTGATCGAGTTAGGGGGTCAAATTTTTGCAGTTTCTTCATAAAAACCCTGAGTCGATTTTTGGTGTATCTCAAAAAAATTTTCCAGCACTTTTAAAATCGACAGAAAGTTTTAAAACCGGGGTTCGTTTTGCGACTTTTTCTTTGATCGATCTTCTAGCTACTTTGCTAACATGTTAGATAGAGTTTAACCTGGCTCTGATACCACTGTAAGTCCATGCTACCTCTCCCGGTACTTTCGGGCATGCGGAATTTGATAAAAAACGATTTTCTTAGAGGTGGTAACATGGACTTAAAGACCCGGATCTTTGTTAAACATCTAAATAACAACCTAACAAGAGTTTACTTACTCGGTTAGGGGGCTATACCTTTCTTGAACTCTTTTGTCTTCAACTCCTCCCGGGGTTCGGATCGGCCTCACCTCGTCGTCTCCTAGCGTCGAAGATGGATCCACCTGAAAGCTTCTACCTTTGGCTTGTTCTTCGGACTTTGAAGAAAACTAGATCACTTGGCTTGCTAGGCCCTGTGAACTAGAATGAGTAGAGAAGAGTATGTTGGGATTTTACTCTATGGTTCTTGCTTCTCAACTCATGAGACAAATGAACCATAGACCAAAAGAGAGAGAGCAAGAGGAAGAGGGTGAGAGCAAGAGCATGAGAGCTCAAAAACAAGAGAGAGAATAGTCAAGAAAGAATGAGCCTCTCTTTTGTCTTTCACCCTCTCATAATCCAAAAACATCATGAGCCATAAAGTTAATCAAGTATTATGTGATGGTTCATATCATGTCAAAGGCAATATCATTTCCATGCACTCATTTTGCAAACTATAACAAGCAAGCAAAAGTCTTTGCAAGAAAATGACAACCATTGTGATGATGATGGTCAACTAGTCCAACCTAGTCAACCGGTCAACAAAGTCAACAAGTCAACAAAGTCAACCCCTCAACAACCATGTCACTATAATACTTAATTAATATTATTGCTAAACATATCATATTCTCATTAGGGTTGAGCATAAAGTCAATATTCAACGGTCAACGGTCAACAACCCTAATGAGAATCCTCTGTCTCTGTCTCTCCGTCAACTGTGCATACACACCCGCATCCGCGTTCCGAGGAACACGAATGCATACTAGATAAAACCAATCCCAAAGGGTACACTAGGATCTGGCTTAAACCAAAGCCCGCTAGTGTAAACTGTCCGGACACTGTACGTGCATAAGTGCACGGATGTGACCGAACCCTGTCGCAAAACCATGCGACCTCTACTCTTTTGCCTAAAGGCGAATAGCTTTCTGTGTGGGACTCTAAAGACTCGATACTACGCTGGCAGTGGGTTTAACCACAGACCGCAAGCGGCACTAGCTGTGCGTAATGGTCCCCAGGTAGATGCCGACAAGAAGACTGACGAGGCGAAACCCATCTGAACTCCTACTGAGCCTGAATGTGACATTCTCCGTACAGTCCGGTCTGTTCGTCTGATTCATCGCATGGTGGGCCTAGGGGGCGGTAAACGTCAGTCCCCCAATAGCGGTACAAGTCGTGTCGGAGTGAAGCCCAAAACATCCTGAGATAACACTGGAAGCCTACCAGTATATCACGTTTGCCCTGGCCAGGGACTACTCGTGTAATGGCTCTCCTAGACACAGCGCGATGTCAACCCCCAATACCGGGAGAGACGAATCCTGTCTAACCATCACTGCCTCCAAGTGCTTCGGGACTGCACCCAACTACCACCTGTTTGCACGACTCCTTTGAGCCGTGGTAGGATAGTAATCAAAGTACAGTGGGAACACACTCGAGGCGAAGTGACAGTGTCAAGTCAGCGGACTAAGCTGTACTCATGTCACCTGGAAACTGATAACTGACGATAGGCATAATACCAACTAGTCAGTTCCCGACGAGTCCTGTCTAGTGTACTCGTAACCCAACGAGCACCCGCATACTATCTCAAGTACGACGTACCGACGGCTGTGGGACAGACCGTCTCCCACACTGGGATGAGAAGCGCATGCGCTAGTCTACTCCAGAGTATCGATGCCCTGTCTCGATAGTCCTGCGACCAGGGACTTCCATAAGGATGTGCTTATGGATTACCCAGCCCCACTAGTGTGACTGCCATCACAACGCTGGTAATCAAGCAAAGATCCTAAGGGCTCTACTAATGTGTATAGGCGATATACTAAAATATACACATGTACACATTAAAGTAGAAACAAACCAAGTAGCATACTACTATTTTGAGCAAGATTGTATATACAAGGTGAATATCCCAAACTTCCATTAAGTAATATATAAACTAGTATGATACAGTAATGGCCTCTAGGGCATATACACTAACACGTTACGCACAGCTAGTGCCACTGACGTGCTCGTGGTTAAACCTACTGCCAGGGTATTGACGAGTCTTTAGAGTCCCCCACAGATAGTTTCCCAAGTTCGGGAGAAACGTTGTAGAGGCCGTATGGTTTTATGGCAGGGTTCGAACATACACGTGCACTTGTGCACGTGTCATGGTTCGGATAGATAATACTAGTGGGCTTTGGTTTAAGCCGGATCCTAGTATTATACCGTGTAGAAATATTTTTGTCTTGTTGCATTCGTATGCAGTGGGAATACAGATGCGAGTATGTATATACAGTTGCGGGGTAATCTTGTAATTTGTTACGGGATTACTTTTGAAGTTGCCAGTTTTTTCGCTTGATTAAACATTAGATTTATTGTTTAATTAAAGGTTGATGTTTGTGTATTCTTTTTGGCCATTTCCTTCATCAAATTCATCATGGCCGAACTTTGTGGGGAGGTGGGCTTGTTTTTGGATTTGATGATGAGTCATTTGGATTGCTTCTAGAATAGCATGGTTTCATTTTGTGACTCATCTTTAGCTTTAATTCTTTTTGTCAAAGCTTAGGATATTTAGATGGATATTTGTGTTGATATTGGTTAATGGTCACCACTTGATTTTGCCTATGCTCACCTCCCCATTTCCATTCACAGTGAAGGATTTTACCTTCAAGTTAGCCGAGCCCATTTTGATGGGTGAGAAAATTTGTTCTCATTGCAAATTCCATTGCTCACTTCCTTACATCTCATTTTGGAAACTTCATTTACCTTCACCCAATTCATTGGGTGCCTTGAGACAAAGTATTCTACAGTCTCTTTACTTCAATCTTGGACATGTCGGCTAGCAAACTTCATGTCTGAGTTGCTTCGTCTTGAAGCGGGAGCCCGTATAAAGATTCGTTGACGTGGTGCAACTTCAACGAGGAGACCGGAGATCGAGTGAGATCGGAGATGCCGCGAGGAGCTAAGGATGGTGGCTAAAGACCGAAGGACACGGATCGATCGGTATAGCCATTCTATCATCTTTGTAGTTTGTTAGTTTAGTGTTAATGGCACGATCCGGGTGAAAGTCTATGTTAGCGCTAGCTCATAAAAAATTTTGTTCCGCGTTTGGCCTCGGATTGACAGCCGGAGCGCTACCGTAGACTTACATGGTATCAAAGCCACACCATTAACCTTTACTAGCTTGTTCTAACATGTTTAAAATATCGATCGAACGAAATTTCCGAAACCGCAATTCCAAAGATAAAGTTTCTATCGAAATTTTTTTGTCTTCCAAAAATTATTTTGGGTATGTCAGAAAATCATTCAGGCATTTTTAAGACTCTGGAAGAAATTTGGTCGACTGAACCCACAAGACTGCTGCGGAACCGCCGCACAACCCTTATGTTGGCCGCGGTTCCGCCGCCGTTTTGGAGCAACAGTGTACCATTTTTCTTCTAGGTGTCTTTCATGTGGAATTGTGGTTTCTGAAATATTTTGTTTGGGCCCAGATTTTGTTAGAGTAATGGATTTGTGCTTGGGGCCCACTTCGGGAAGTTTTGTCGATTAGAATTTTAAATATCTTAGTTTACAGTGCTTACATTATATCTGCGACCGTGATTTTCATTAGAGCGGTATAACTCGTCTAATTTCTATAGTCCTTTTTGACGGGTTTGCGAACGGGACATTCGCGTTGATGTTCTGTGTTGTGCTGTGATGTTGCGGATTTGTCGTGGTGGATAGCTGTGTGCAATGGTAGTGCAGTTTGGATTCATTTGTACATTTAATATCGCGGGGCGAGCGTCCGACATGTGGACTGTCGTCACTGCCTGTTTGTATATTATTCTTTTAGGGCACGACTGGGTTGAGGTCGATGTACCCGTTGTACATATTTTCTTTTCTGTACTAAGATTACCCCGCGATGGAGTGCACGGGTAGCCGGGTTCTGGAGGGCAACGGGTCCGCATCTCAAGGCTTTGAGAGGGAGGGAGCCTCACTCTAGGATTGGCAGGCTATTCGCCGCACTCGTAGGGGGTACAGGTTGACCCAAGGTGGGGTGCTCAAGTTACCGGATTCCGTGAAGTGCCGGGTGGTCCATTCACTTTATTGAAGGGGGCTACCTCGCTTCAGGTTTTGGCGGGTAACTTGCCGCACTCGTAGGGGTCTAGGTTTCATTGCATAGGCTATCCACACGACAGGGGAACGTCGGGTTTCATTTGCGGCTCAAAAGAAACCCGGGGCTCCTAGATATCTGTATCGTTCTGTGATGCTTATTACTTTTCTGTGATGTTGCATTTATCACGCCTGGAGCGATTATTATATATTGATATATATACTAGTAGATGTTGTATATGTTTTACATCCGCGCTAGTCCAGTCCCCGCTCTATCGTTAGTTAAGCAACCTAACGGGTGATGACGAGACCCAGTGGCGAATGCGGATGGCATATACGTACATTTTATTTTCGTTCTTTTCTGTTGTGATTAATTGATGGGACTGCATTGATTCTGATCAATGCAAGGAAAACAAACCTATTCGATGTTGTTGGAACAATTTTTAAATGACTGTTATTACAAGGACGTTTTCATTTTTTTTGCACAGCGGTATTCAGTTTGGAATATCCAGCACCTCATTCGATGAGGCAAGGGCCGAGATCCCATCACCGGGAGTGACCCCTTGGGCAGAGGTTTGCGTCAGGGTAATAACTTCACTATAGTCGATTACTTTTTGCTTTGCATCGTGGTATTCAGTTTGGAATATCCTGCACCTCATTCTACGGGGAAAGAGCCAAGATCTCTTCACAGGGAGTGACCTCTTTAGCAAAGGTTTTCGCCACTATATATTTGTACAAAGCTATCAGGTTCCTTCAACGATATCAGGTTCATTACGTTAAAGGTTTTTCACCAAAAACCAGCCGTAGCCCTCCGTCATTTCAGACGGATAGCACTTAGTATTCATGCTATGTATGTTGGCCTTCGTCAAGGCATAGTGTATGGTAGTTATTTATTACTTTTCTGTTGCATAGATAGATGCGTTGGTTTGGGACAGTCATACTACCATTTTGGCCAACGTCAAGGGTATGTACGGGTGGGTTCAAATTAACCTGGATAATGACGGGTAGAACTTGACATGTGACTTATGATATGTTGGCCTACGTCAAGGTCATAAGAGCATGGGGTAAAAATCACATCGGGAGTTTCAAACATACAGGAAACTTGCCAGGCATGCGCATACCTTCTGGAGTGTGATAACGTGAGTGGATTCCATCACGTTATCATGCGATGATAGTTGGATCCCGATTCCCACTGATGAGTTGGTTTACTCCTCGGGTGATCCCGACTAATTCTTCTTTCAGGTTTGGAGGAGAATTTGAGATTACAGTGGGAGACATCCTGATTAGATAAAGTGATAACCATTCCGATCTAGGTTAGAGTGCACGCAGAGTGTTTCTTTTCTCTCTCTCTTTGGCAGCGACCATGGCCCGACCCTAGACTATGACTCAGTAACCAAGTTAACCGAACTTTCTTAAAACACTGGCTTTTGGATTGTCTAAGTTGCATACATCATTGCCACTTCTTCTTTTACCCTTTGCATTTCTCCAGAACACCTCCTATTACTACGAACATCCACTTCCATTGGATAAATCCATTGTATGGTTATATACGAACTCGAAGGAACTTGTTCCAGATTCGAGGATGGATTCTGGTTCTGGATAGATTGGATAGGACTATTCAGTTGTCTTTTCCCTTTTACCTTCTCTCAGGTTGCGAGGGCTCCTAGGATTAAGAGAGTAGACCTGTTACGCTTATTGGATAGTCTTCTTCCAAACCATAGGCAGGTGCCGAAAGGTAGGGAAATGAAGAAAACCAATTAGCCTAAGTATGGTGTACAGAAGGTAATAAGTAAAGACAAATAAAGGGATTAGAAAGAGGGCAAAGTAAATTGCGACTGCTATTATTCACGACCAAACCGAGTATATCATCGCCACTCGTACTTCATCTTTGCTTTTCTCCAGTTCAGGAGAAATAGAATAAGATTTATTCAGTTGTCCTTTATCATCACCTTCTCTCAAGTTGCGAGTACTACTAGGATTAGGAGAGTGCACCTATTATGCTTACTGGATAGTCTTCTTCTAAACCATAGGCTGGTGCCGAACGGTAGGGAAGGAAGAAAACCATTTAGCCTAAGGTGGTGTACAGAAGGAAATGAATAAAGACAAATAAAGGAATTTGGAGAGATGGTAAAGAAATATACGGTTACAGTCATGAATCTGATGATGGAAGAGGCATTACTAGGAATACCCGGATACCCCTTCGAAACATTTTCATATTTCAGTTTCACTATGTGTTGTTAAAGGAAAACTGATTTCCCAATTAGATACTTACTCCAGGGTATGTATTTACCAGGTATGATTCTCACATCTGTATGGTTTTACAGATAATGAGTGGGAGTAAGTTATTGGGAATTAGGTGATCATCCTCATTATATCGGAATTCGTTGTAATTGGTGATATTTGAGGAAATCGCCTGGGATTTTGCCGGACGGCAAATATATGGTTTTGAATATACGTTGTTATGCACCAATTTCAAACTGATATATCTGTACGTTTATTTTCATAAAGTGATATATAACTTTTTTAAATTATGTCGATGAAATTTACCGATATCAATTGATGGTTAGGTAAGGAGCATTCAACATCGAAGTAGTTCTTAACCATAGTACAGTTTTCAACCTACGACGCACAGAGTTTGAGTTATTAAACTTAGGGGACTTATACAAAGTATGGTATGTTATCCAGTGTCCATTAGGATAAAGGGGTTGGTCCTCGGACTATATTCTGTTTACTTGTGACTTCTCTAGTGTCACGACCCGAAATTGGCACGTGACGGCCCTTAAACTACGCAACATCTACAGGCGTAACGCAATTTAAGTAAGCCGAAAAACCCAGCAATCTAAACCATCAAAAGTAGTAAGTGATAAATACAATTTTAAAACTTTTAAAATCTCAAACCAAATTCTTTAAAGTCCAACTTTATTTCCTTTAAAATTTTGGCAGCACCTCCTTTGTAAAACAAGCCCCCAAAAAGGATACAACAAAAATATATAAGTAAAGCATCCCAAGCGGAAGCAAAAAACAATGACCAAAGGAGGAAAACAACTACCACAATAGATATACGACGCCGTAGCGAAGAAATAAAAGACGATATAAATAAAACTGCATAAAATTCCTCCAAGTCATCAAAATAATATACAATATCGTCCTCACATTAAGTCTCTAAGTCAATACATGATAATGGTAGATGGGGAGTACAAGATACAACAAGATACAATGATCAACATCGGATAACCTCAAAACCCACCTATAGCAAAACTGTACACAGTCAGCCGTAGCGGTATCCGCTGCAAAAGATGATACGATAGATGAAAAGCCCTGTCTCGACTACTCTGAGGAACAACCTGCAAAACAATGTGGCACAACGGGGGTGAGTTGCCAACTCGTGAATAGTAAATAATATATGCAGGTAATCGCAAGTATGCACGTACAGCGCGAATCTAGTATGTGCAAGAGGATAGCAATAATTGGCAATATGTATATGCAACGGTCAAGAAAGATACTCTATCAGGTACTACTAATACATGCAGCAATAAATGGCAATATGTATATGCAACAGTCATGAAAGGTACTCTATCAGGTACTACTAATACATGAAGCAATGCATATAAAATAAATACGGAGTATGGGATAAAACATGTCATCCCCACGGAATCCTGACCTCGTGGCAGGACCAAAATCCATCAAGACAATCAAAATTCCAAATTTCCACAAATCAGCCCCCAAATTGGCTCTCATATCCTGTAAGTCTCATATATCCTGAGTGTCCAATATCAAGTAAATCTCATATATCCTGTATCTAATATCAAGTAAATCTCATATATCCTATATCCAATATCAAGTAAATCTCATATATCCTGTATCCAATATCGAGCAAGTCTCATGAAATGAATAAGTATATCTGCATGGATCATTATGATGATGTATATAAATTAGATACGTATACATATATATTAGCGTCCCATTCCACTAATATATATATATATATTATATATATATATATGCATATATAACAGCGTCCCATTCCACTGTTATATATACTTAGGAGTAAAAATATCATGAAACCAAGTGTCAAGTATCGACACATAAATATTGATCTATCAGGTGCTGTCACCATGACTGGCCCCTGATGGGTACGTATCATACGCTATCTCGAAAACCCGTGTGCCCAGCTTCGACCCTCGCTTTTCGACGTATCCATACGTACATGACTCCGGTCGCTATTCCCACGATAATCGCCGAGTCATAGGTACTGTCACCGGTAGGTATGGTTCCCCTGTCAGGCTCTTCGGCGTGGTCCATTGAAATACCTTTCTTGCCCCGGGGTACCTCCGGGCCCTACTGTCACGATCCAGAGTTTGGCCCATGACCGGCACCTAACCACGCAACGTCTACAGGCGTAACGCGACTAAGTGAACCGAAAACCCAGAAATCAAACCCATAACAGTATAGAGTGTTTTAAGTTTTAAAAGAACACATTTAATTTAAATTAAAAGATCCAAGTAAACAATATACGACGCCGCAGCGAAGATCAAGAGCAACAAGTGAGAACATCACAGATAGAATACAACTGCATAAGAAAAGTCGGCTCACAATGAGCTCGACACCAGAATACCAATAATATACATCATCGTCCTCACACTGTCTCTAAGTCCATACATACATGGTAGATGGAGAATACTAGATACAACAATATACATAGCTGAAAGATAAACATATACCGCACAAAACCCACCTATCAGCAAGAGAGCCGGTACACCAACTATGGGTGTATCTGTGTCAAAAGATGCAAAACGCAGCCTGCCGCGACTACTCCGAAGGCAACCTGCAACCACTGTGGCACAGCGGGGGTGAGTTGCCAACTCATGAATAGAAATAACATATAAAGGTAATCGCGAGCATGCACATACTGCGCTACTCTAACATATGCCAGCAGATGATATCAGTGCAAGGTAAGCAGTATGTATAATAATCATGCAAGTCCTCTATCAGGTGATATAACTACAGGATGAGATGCAGTGATGAATGCTGAGCATGGGAATATAACATTTACATGAAATGTCGAGGTGGACTAAATATATATGTATGCACCGCGAATCCCAACAACCCAGACGCCGGTACTCCATCGGCCCTCAAATCCTGTACATCCCTGAGAATCACGAGTGCCCAACATCGGCACCCAAATAACATAAATACTCGTGTCTGGAATCGACACGCAAATCCTCCTCTATCGGGCATCCGTCAGTCCGGGTCAGCCCTCTCTCAATATATCGGGAATCCGTCAGTCCGGGTCATCCCTCTCTCAATATATCGGGCATCCGTCAGTCCGGGTCAGCCCTCTCTCAATATATCGGGCATCCGTCAGTCCGGGTCAGCCCTCTCTCCATATATCGGGCATCCGTCAGTCCGGGTCAGCCCTCTCTCAATATATCGGGAATCCGTCAGTCCGGGTCATCCCTCTCTCAATATATCGGGAATCCGTCAGTCCGGGTCATCCCTCTCTCAATATATCGGGCATCCGTCAGTCCGGGTCAGCCCTCTCTCAATATAAGCCACTCTAGCACCGAGAAAACACAGGGTGGCACCCTAAAATAGCATATCAAGGGAACCGGGTTTTTAAATGATTACATATTTGAAAAGGCCACGGTTCCCAAATCCAGAAATCACATGTAATCCCAACCAATATGCAAGTAAATGTGATGTGATATGTGCATCAAGTATGAATATCATGTCAAGTCACATAAAAGATGAGCAATAGCATAAAGATCTGATGTGATGTATACATCAAGTATGAATATCATGTCAGGGTAGTGCTCTTGCAACATGAACTGTCAGTAAGGGTGCGGTGTTCTATCAATTCTAGTTTATATACATATAGCAGGGAATGCAGTATGCACTAAATAGTAGCCATGAAGAGTCAATGTATGTAAATGTAGCTATAAGGTCTTATCAGCCCTAACGTAGAACGCCATGCGGGCGATATCCCCGTAGATGTTAAATCTACTCACCGTAGTATCTCGCTAGGTATAGCCAACAGCTTGTTTCCCCTTCTGCGCGGCGTCCGCCGTACTCGCCTGCGAACCTTCAAATTACACAATACATTAAATATAAGCTTGACATCACACAAACATGACATTAAAGCCGAACTAGCAACTCGTGTCGTGAACCAAGCGCGCGTGTGCGCGATACGCTAAAACGTGTGATCACGCGCCTAAAGTCACTCCGACGCGTCGTGATACGCAGAAACCCAAAACCCAAACACACGTATCACGCGTGTCGTGAAAAATTGAAAATACGGGAAAATAGGTAATCACCTATAAATTTTGATACAGAAAAGATAATGTAAAACTATATATACCAACATAACCCACATAGCAGCAGACACCTACACCCCAAATCCCAACCCAAAACACCCCCATCTGGCCGCAAATTGCGGCCAGAATGAATATTCCGGCGGCCTCACTTAGGAATTGGGCTTCCAGGTTTGGTGTGTGCACTCTATACCCCCCATACATGCTACAGTAACATCTAGTTTCACTCTGAAATATCTCGGGTAGCAGCAGATCCTACAGAGCCTTACTTCTAGTTAAAATCCACATTTTTGCACTAAAATCAAACTTTAGGGTATTTTTCTGAAATCTGAAACAAACCTAAGTCTAAACCCACACTAATAACTCATTAACAAGCTAATCAAGCCACAACAACATAAACTTTAACATATTACCACTAAATCCCTTCAATAGCACTAAAATTGCACAAAAAGGTGATATTTTGAAACTAAACATGCAAGTTATGGAAAAAGAGGTTAAGACATGAATTTATACCTCCTAAAGACCTTATACAACACCAAAAGTCCAGCTCCTCTCTCAGGTGTGCAGATTTGCCTCCAAACACCTCAAAAACTCATTTTTCCTAAGGTTTTGTGAAGGAAATGTGTGGTTTTTATGTAGGATTTGATTGGGAATCAAGAAGAAGTGAAAAAGAGAGGGAAAGATGAAGGAAAGTCAAGGTTTTTCTGCTGAAATCTCCAGAATTTCTGAAGTGAGGAGAAGAGAGAGAGAAGAGAAGGAAATGGGGTCAAAAAAAGTCAACCTCTTACCTAACACCATGCTCATTTGTTTAATAGGATTTTGAATTATGAAAAAGGGTTTTGTTTTGATTAAAAATGGTGGGGAATTAAAATGAACCATGCACAAAAGAATGGTTAACATGATACCAAAACCCTAAGTCCCAAAAACTAAGTGTGCAAGTGTACACTACACTACAAAGGAAAATTTTTCCAAATTGCTAACACGACTAAATAACTAATTATCGTGAAAAACATTCTGACGGAAATGCAAAGTGTTACAATCTACCCCCCTTAAAGAAATTCGGTCCCCGAATTTAAAAATCTAATCATACGCACCTTCAAAAAGATGGGGATACCTCTTCCTCATCTCGCTCTCGGTCTCCCAAGTGACCTCCTCGCCACTCTGGCCACGCCAAAGTACCTTGACGGACGGTATCTCTTTCGATCTTAATTTCTTTACTTGTCGATCCAAGATCATCACCGGCTGCTCTGCATAGGAAAGGTCACGCTCAAGCTGGATCGTCGGGTGCTGAATCGCATGCGAAGGATCATGAAGATATTTGCGGAGTATCGAAACGTGAAATACGGGGTGCACGTCTGGAAAACTGGGCGGAAGGGCTAATCGATACGCAACCGCACCAATACGCTCGAGGATCTCGAAGGGGCCTACATATCTGGGACTAAGCTTCCCCTTCTTCCCAAATCTCATCACGCTTTTCATTGGGGAGACCCTCAAGAAAACATGATCACCAACAGAAAACTCAAGTCTGCGCCGACGACGGTCGGCATAAGATCTCTGCCTACTCTGGGCTGCTCTCATCCTATCGCGAATCAACTGGATCTTCGCGGTCGTCTCCTCCACAATCTGCGGCCCTAAGATACTGCTCTCACTGAGCTTCGTCCAACAGGTGGGCGATCTACATCTCCTCCCATAAAGAGCCTCAAACGGTGCCATCTGAATGGTCTCCTGGTAGCTGTTGTTGTAGGAGAACTCTACTAAGGGCAAATGATGATCCCAGCTACCTCCGAAGTCTAATACGCATGCTCTGATCATGTCCTCGAGAGTCTGAATAGTCCGCTCTGACTGTCCATCGGTCTGCGGATGGAATGCTGTGCTGAAACTCAAGCGAGTGCCCAAAGCCTTTTGAAGCCTCTGCCATAGTTGGCTGGTAAACTGGGTGTCTCTATCGGACACGATACATGTCGGAACTCCGTGCAGTCGTACAATCTCATCAATGTAAATCTGGGCATACTGAGCAAATCCGAAAGTCGTCTTCACCGGCAGGAAGTGAGCCGCTTTCGTCAAATGATCCACGATCACCCAGATGGAGTCATACCCTCGACTAGTCCTGGGTAGACCCACAATGAAATCCATAGAGATCTGTTACCATTTCCACTCTGGAATAGGTAACGGCTGTAGCTCTCCCGCGGGCCTCTGGTGCTCAGCCTTGACTTGCTGACAAGTCAGGCATCTCGACACAAAATCTGCAATGTCTCTCTTCATTCCGTCCCACCAGTAAACATCTCTCAAGTCATGGTACATCTTGGTGGAACCGGGATGAACACTATATACCGACTGATGTGCCTCCTCAAGAATCTCGCGCCGCAATCCCTCAGCATCTGGTACGCACAGTCTAGCTCCAAATCGTAGTATCCCCTGATCATCGATCACGAACTCGGAAAATCTGCCCTGTCCCATCTGTGTCCTGATCTCCGAACAGCGGTCATCACTGTGCTGTGCCTCATGTATACGGTCAAACAACTGTGGGCGTGCACGAACATGCGCAATCTCTCCTCCGATCGGCGTAAACTCGAACTGTACCCGGCTGTCGCATAAGATCTGCCAATCAGCCGACGACTGCCTCTGCACTGCGCTCAAATAGGATAGACTACCCCCGGACCTCCTACTCAAAGCATCCGCTACAACATTCGCCCTGCCCAGGTGATACAAGATCTCAAAATCGTAGTCCTTCACTAACTCCATCCATCGGCGCTGTCTAAGGTTCAGGTCTCGCTGCTGAAATATATACTTTAAGCTCTTGTGGTCAGTGAATATCTGGCACGACTCTCCATACAAATAATGTCGCCAGATCTTAAGTGCAAAGACCACCGCAGCCATCTCCAGATCATGAGTGGGGTAATTCTGTTCATGTTTCTTTAATTGCCGCGAGGCATACGCGATCACCCTGTCATGCTGCATCAAAACGCACCCCAGCCCCACTCGTGAAACATCACAGTAAACCACAAATCCGCCTGATCCTGAAGGCAATGATAGCACGGGTGTCGTAGTCAGTAGAGCCCGTAGCTGCTGGAAACTATGCTCACACTCCTCCGTCCAATCGAAGCGAACTCCCTTCCGGTTCAACCTGGTCAAAGGTGTAGCAATGAGAGAGAAGTCCTGCACAAATCGCCTGTAATAGCCTGCCAGCCCTAGAAAGCTGCGAACCTCTGTCACTGACGTAGGTCTAGGCCAACTCCGAACTGCCTCGATCTTCCTCGGGTCTACACATATACCATCTCGTGTAATCACGTGCCCTAAGAAGTCTACGCTGTCTAGCCAGAAAGCACACTTGGAGAATTTGACGAAAAGCTGATGCTCCCTCAAGGTCTGCAGTGTAATCCGCAGGTGCTGCTCGTGCTCTTCTCTACTCCGAGAATACACCAAGATATCGTCAATAAACACTATGATGAACAGATCAAGATACGGCCGGAAAATGCGGTTCATTAAATCCATAAATGCTGCTGGCGCGTTGGTGAGTCCGAATGACATCACCAAAAACTCATAATGGCCGTAACGCGTGCGGAAAGCTGTCCTAGAAATGTCCTCCTGTCGAACCCGCAGCTGATGGTAGCCTGATCGCAAATCGATCCTCGAAAAGTATCCTGCCCCCTGAAGCTGATCGAAAAAATCGTCGATACGTGGCAAAGGATACCTGTTCCGCACTGTCACCCTGTTCAGCTGGCGGTAGTCGATACACAAACGCATACTGCCGTCCTTCTTCTTGACAAACAGGACTGGAGCACCCCAAGGAGAAACACTGGGTCGAATGAGTCCCTTATCCAGCAAATCTTGCAACTGACCCTGCAACTCTCTAAGTTCCGCCGGGGCCATCCGATAAGGCGGTACAGAAATAGGCCCCGCGCCAGGAACCAAATCAATACAGAAAGAAATATCACGCTCGGGCGGTAGCCCAGGAAGCTCGTCAGGGAACACATCAGGAAACTCGCTAACAACGAAACCTGATCCAACGGAACCTCTGTAGCTCTAGTATCACAAACATAGGCGAGAAATCCCTGACATCCCTTCCTCATAAGCTGTCCAGCGTGAAAAGAAAAAATCACACTGTGAGGGGTAACACCACGGTCCCCCAACACAACAACAACCGACTCGCCGGGAAAACAAAATCGAACTGTCTTCTCGCGGCTGTCAACAGAAGCATAGCACGTGGCTAACCAATCCATGCCCAAAAGAACGTTGAAGTCCAACATCTCAAGAAGGATCAAATCGACCGGCAACTCTCTCTCGCCAATACGGACGGTACAGGATCGGAACACGTGCCTAGCAACAAACGACTCTCCTACAGGAGTAGTCACAACAAGCGGCCGGTCAAGCAAACCGGACTCTCTACCCAAACTCGGCACAAAGTGTGTGGATACGTACGAGTGCGTGGATCCGGGATCGAATAACACGTGTGCATCAACCGAACATACGGGAAGGATACCTGAGACCACCGCATTGGACGCCTGTGCGTCCTGATGCGTCAAAGCAAAAACTCGCGCCTGTCCTCCACCTGCAACTAACTATCCCCTGCCGGCCACTGGCTGCCCTCTGCCTCGGTCACCTCACCCCCTATGAACAAATCCTCTGCGACCACGACCTCTCTGTACATGCGTCTGACACGGAGTAACAGTAGGTACCATCGGCAATGCCGTCTGGGGTGGTGAAGGTAGTAATGTGACATGCGGTGCTGTCGCCTCCCTCCGGGATAACTCAGGACAATCTCGTACACGATGATAAGAACTCCCACAGCGAAAACATCCCGACGATGACCGCTGACCATCCTGGGGATAGGAACTGAATAACCGGCCCCGCCCTGAATCTCTGCTGCCTGCAATACGTCTATCACGGTGCCGAAAAGGCTGTCTCTGCACTGATGTATCCGCACGAACTCTCTTCGGCTCTGGAACTGCCGAAGTCTCAGCAAGGCGCTCCTCAACTAATAATGCTGCATCTACTGCTGCATCTACTGCTGCTGCGTATGTCTCATAATGCTGCGCGCTGATAGCAAGGAATAGCGGGGTAAGCAAGCCTCGAACAAATTTCTTGACTCGCAACTCCTCGGTAGCCACTAAGTACGGAGCATAAACTGATAGCTCAGTGAACAGCACGTCATACTCTACCACTGACATCTCTGGCGTCTGGCGTAAGGACTCAAATCTGCGTGCTCGGGCATCCCTAACACTCTGGGGAAGAAAACGGACAAGGAATAGCGCCACAAACTCGGTCCAGGTCATAGGAGGAAGACGTGCTGTTCTACCCTTCTCGACTGATTCGCACCATTTCTGCGCAAGACCTTTCAGGCGAAAGCTCGCGAACTCAACCCATCTTGCATCTGCGCATCTAAGTGAACGACATATCCGCGCCATCCTATCAATGAAAGACTGTGGGTCCTCAGCCACATCGGTGCCTGTGAAGACCGGAGGCTTCAGCCTCATAAACTCTGACAGCGATACCGTAATAACCTCTGTAGTTGCAGGTGCAACTGCCTGCACCGTGGGTACCACCGCGGTCTCTGCAACGGGTGGAACTACTTCTAGTCGCTGCGCTCGAAGTGTCTCAACTAGAGATCCCATCATCTGGCGCATCTCCTGCATACTGGATCCCATCGTCTGGCGTATCTCCTGCACACCAGCCCCTAACATGGCAATCTGATCTGCCACGGCAGGAACAGCCTACTCGGGCACAACCGGTGTACTACCCGGATCAGTCCTCGTCTCGGACGAGTCAACTCGAATCTCGGCCCTCGCGACCTCTCTCTGCGCCCTCGTAGTCTTTGGCGGCATAATGGCTGAAAGGAACAATAGGATTCGATAAGGATAAGGAAATCGAATCGCAAGAATGTATATACTCAAGAAGGAATTTAAATCAACAAGTCCTAAGGTCGCGTAGGCGGAGTACCGTGTCGTGAGTATGCCGCGGAACATACACACGCTACGTTACCCTGCTGCAGCTACCTACTCCATCATACCAGGGTCATCCTACACTCCGAAAGGTAAAACCTACGCTCTGATAACAACTTTGTCACGACCCAGAGTTTGGCCCATGACCGACACCTAACCACGCAACGTCTACAGGCGTAACGCGACTAAGTGAACCGAAAACCCAGAAATCAAACCCATAACAGTATAGAGTGTTTTAAGTTTTAAAAGAACACATTTAATTCAAATTAAAAGATCCAAGTAAACAATATACGACGCCGCAGCGAAGATCAAGAGCAACAAATGAGAACATCACAGATAGAATACAACTGCATAAGAAAAGTCGGCTCACAATGAGCTCGACACCAGAATACCAATAATATACATCATCGTCCTCACACTGTCTCTAAGTCCATACATACATGGTAGATAGAGAATACTAGATACAACAATATACATAGCTGAAAGATAAACATATACCGCACAAAACCCACCTATCAGCAAGAGAGCCGGTACACCAACTATGGGGGTATCTGTGTCAAAAGATGCAAAACGCAGCCTGCCGCGACTACTCCGAAGGCAACCTGCAACCACTGTGGCACAACGGGGGTGAGTTGCCAACTCGTGAATAGAAATAACATATAAAGGTAATCGCGAGCATGCACATACTGCGCAACTCTAACATATGCCAGCAGATGATATCAGTGCAAGGTAAGCAGTATGTATAATAATCATGCAAGTCCTCTATCAGGTGATATAACTACAGGATGAGATGCAGGGATGAATGCTGAGCATGGGAATATAACATCTGCACGAAATGTCGAGGTGGACTAAATATATATGTATGCACCGCGAATCCCAACAACCCAGACGCCGGTACTCCATCGGCCCTCAAATCCTGTACATCCCTGAGAATCACGAGTGCCAAACATCGGCACCCAAATAACATAAATAATCGTGTCTAGCATCAACACGCAAATCCTCCTCTATCGGGCATCCGTCATTCCGGGTCAGCCCTCTCTTAATATATCGGGAATCCGTCTGTCCGGGTCATCCCTCTCTCAATATATCGGGCATCCGTCGGTCCGGGTCAGCCCTCTCTCAATATATCGGGCATCCGTCGGTCCGGGTCAGCCCTCTCTCCATATATCGGGCATCCGTCAGTCCGGGTCAGCCCTCTCTCAATATATCAGGAATCCGTCAGTCCGGGTCATCCCTCTCTCAATATATCGGGAATCCGTCAGTCCGGGTCATCCCTCTCTCAATATATCGGGCATCCGTCAGTCCGGGTCAGCCCTCTCTCAATATAAGCCACTCTAGCACCGAGAAAACACAGGGTGTCAACCTAAAATAGCATATCAAGGGAACCGGGTTTTTAAATGATTACATATTTGAAAAGGCCACGGTTCCCAACTCCAGAAATCACATGTAATCCCAACCAATATGCAAGTAAATGTGATGTGATATGTGCATCAAGTATGAATATCATGTCAAGTCACATAAAAGATGAGCAATAGCATAATGATCCGATGTGATGTATGCATCAAGTATGAATATCATGTCAGGGTAGTGCTCTTGCAACATGAACTGTCAGTAAGGGTGCGGTGTTATATCAATTCTAGTTTATATACATATAGCAGGGAATGCAGTATGCACTAAATAGTAGCCATGAACAGTCAATGTATGTAAATGTAGTTATAAGGTCTTATCAGCCCTGACGTAGAACGCCATGCGGGCGATATCCCCGTAGATGTTAAATCTACTCACCGTAGTATCTCGCTAGGTATATCCAAAAGCTTGTTTCCCCTTCTGCACGGCGTCCGCCGTACTCGCCTGCGAACCTTCAAATTACACAATACATCATATATAAGCTTGACATCACACAAACACGACATTAAAGCCGAACTAGCAACTCGTGTCGTGAACCAAGTGCGCGTGTGCGCGATACGCTAAAACGTGTGATCACGCGCCTAAAGTCACTCCGACGCGTCGCGATACGCAGAAACCCAAAACCCATACACACGTATCACGCGTGTCGCGAAAGATTGAAAATACGGGAAAATAGGTAATCACCTACAGATTTTGATACAGAAAAGATAATGTAAAACTATATATACTAACATAACCCACATAACAGCAGACACCTACACACCAAACCCCAACCCAAAACACCCCCATCTGGCCCCAAATTGCGGCCAGAATGAATATTCCGGCGGCCTCACTTGGGAATTGGGCTCCCAGGTTTGGTGTGTGCACTCTATACCCCCCATACATGCTACAGTAACATCTAGTTTCACTCTGAAATATCTTGGGTAGCAGCAGATCCTATAGAGCCTTACTTCTAGTTAAAATCCACACTTTTGCACTAAAATCAAACTTTAGGGTATTTTTCTGAAATCTGAAAACAACCTAAGTCTAAACCCTCACTAATAACTCATTAACAAGCTAATCAAGCCACAACAACATAAACTTTAACATATTACCACTAAATCCCTTCAATAGCACTAAAATTGCACAAAAAGGTGATATTTTGAAACTAAACATGCAAGTTATGGAAAAAGAGGTTAAGACATGAATTTATACCTCCTAAAGACCTTATACAACACCAAAAGTCCAGCTCCTCTCTCAGGTGTGCAGATTTGCCTCCAAACACCTCAAAAACTCATTTTTCCTAAGGTTTTGTGAAGGAAATATGTGGTTTTTATGTAGGATTTGATTGGGAATCAAGGAGAAGTGAAAAAGAGAGGAAAAAATGAAGGAAAGCCAAGGTTTTTCTGCTGAAATCTCCAGAATTTCTGAAGTGAGGAGAAGAGAGAGAGAAGAGAAGGAAATGGGGTCAAAAAAAGTCAACCTCTTACCTAACACCATGCTCATTTGTTTAATAGGATTTTGAATTATGAAAAAGGGTTTTGTTTTGATTAAAAATGGTGGGGAATTAAAATGAACCATGCACAAAAGAATGGTTAACATGATACCAAAACCCTAAGTCCCAAAAACTAAGTGTGCAAGTGTACACTACACTACAAATGAAAAAATTTCCAATTTGCTAACACGACTAAATAACTAATTATCGTGAAAAACATTCTGACGGAAATTCAAAGTGTTACACCTACCATGTACGCTCACACGGCCTACGACGCCTCCTCGCATGGGGTATATATCAGAACCGATAAATCTCATGGTGGCTGCTGAAATATTATATCAAGAGAAATCGGGTTTTTGAAATAATGCATAATTTCATGAAACTACCACGGTCCTCAAATCCAGAAAATATCATGAAAAATCCATATCTCAATGCGAAAATCCATGAATATAATATATGCAACATAAAACTGTAATGTGAGCATATAAAGGAAAAACCACTATTTAATTGCAACAAGTTAATATATATATCATGCGGTTCCTAATTTTTCCAAGTCCATATAACATCAAATAAAGGTGAACATGTAGCTATAGCCAGATATATGTGTAAACATGTAGGTATAGAAAGGTATATGTATCTACCTATCAGTAATGACGTAATACCCTCCAGGTATAAGTGTAAGTATGTATGCAAGATGTACATGTAGCTATGTCTCGTATGTGTATATACCTATCACTAATGGTATAATACCATATAGGTATATGGGTAACTAGCATGTAAGCATGTCAAGGCATATGTGTATGCATGTAGGTATACAGGTATGCTATATGTCATATGCGAAAAGAAATATATGGATCAAGTCTCAATGTCCCTAACCAAACAATATCATATATGTATGTGTGTTGTGCATGTCATGGCAATTATTGACGGTGTGAGTGGCATACAATCAGTGCTCGTGCAACATGAGCCGTCAATAATAGTGCAGTGTCCTAAGGGTACAAGTCCAAGCACAACAAGTAATTATGCAATGAGGTGTATGCGCAAACTCTATTTATGCAATAGAATATGCGACTAATATCAAATTATCTCTAGCCCAGACGCATAACGCCATGCGGGCGATTCCCCTGTAGATGTTAAATCTACTCACCAACCCTCCTGGCCAAGTAAAGCCAACCACCTGTTTTCCCTTCTTCGCAGCGTCCGAAGTCCCCGCCTGCGAACCTAAAACATAAAACAATATAACAAGTATGTATATTAGCAAATGACCAATAATATGTACAAACTACGTTTGACCGACGCGACAACTCCAAAAAAAGTCTCAAGTGATCGTCTAGTGGCTAACGTGCATAGCGACACAACGAAACCAACTCAGAGCAACAACTACACGGAACACGAACCGTATCGGATAACGTAACGCGTGAAAATGAAATACAAGAAAACAAGCAAGTCATCCCAGATTTTGCTATACCAACAATTTGTAAAAGTTGCAAGTACCACGAGACCACAAACAACCCCAGAGACCCCTATACCAAAACTCACCACCAACCACCCCACTCTGGCCACAAATTACGGCCAGAACCATTAAATTTGCAGCCTGATCATGAGGGAATAGGTTAGTATTTTAAGGGTAGGTTCTAGGTCACTACACAAGGTCACTGTGATAGGAACTTTTGCAATAAATAGCTGGTTTGATAGCAGTTCATCTAAACATACGATATTTGCACGAAACGATACATGACGCGATCTAAACTGAAACTAATAAGCTACGCTACACAATAAACACCTACTTAACAGAAAAAGATCATTACCTACTCCCACAAGCTCAAAGATCCTAGCTTTCCAAGCTCCAAGGCATCAAAGAGGCAAAACAAGGTTAAAGATGTGATTTTGGTGAGATTTAGTGAAGTTTTGTGAAGGATTAGTGAAGGTTTAGTGGTGAGGTGAAGAGTGTTCAGTTGAGAAGAGAAAGGGATGAGAAATAATGAGAAGGGAATAAGAGAGAAAGAAAGAGAGAAAGAAATGAGAGAGAGAGAGAGAGAGGTGAGTGCACCATGCAATAAATGCACACAATTCTCACCATGCCACCTCTCACAAAACAAAAATCCAAAAGAAAATATCTCTCTTCTCACAAACAAATATCTAGAGTTAGGTTAAGGTTTAAAACAAAGGATTGGATTAAAGCAAAGGATTAGGATTAGGGTTAAATGTCATGGTTGCTAAGAACTAGACTAACACAAACAAACCCTCATATAAACATGCACATGTGTGTGAATGCCATAACAAATAATAAAAAATTATTAATTAAATGTTATAAAATGTGACGAACCCGAATTGGTAAACTTTTTACCAAGAACACGCATTATCGTCTAAACTAACACTAATCTAAATCTAAGGCGTTACATCCAGTTTTTAAACAAGTGTTTCGTAGAAATACAATGTCCATGTTTTGAGAAGTTATAGGTACAAGAATAAAGTAGAGAACCATGTGATGCAAGTATCGGGATTTTTCAAGGTGATCGAAGATGTAGATACTTGTGTTTGGTATTCAGTTGATAGTAAAGATGCTGAGAACTAGCTTCTCTTTCGGGTTACTCATAATTGGATGCACTCCTAAGTTGAGTAATGCTGATCGGCCTCTCTCCATTTAGTTGACATGCACTGGAGACAGCTGCATGATTTGAATCTGGTTCCAATTAAATCAGTGCCTCTGTTTCTATATTGGATATAGAACGGTTCATATCTTGACGATGTTAAGGTACGGGGAGTTGTCCGGTTTATGCTTAAAACCAGACTCTGGATAACTCAAGGCACGTTTCTGTAATGGTTGTTTATAGGTTAACCCGGGCTATGACGAGAGTTGACTTTCTACCATCTGGAAGATCAATAGTAATATTGTTCTTGACTCGCCACAGTTTTAGTAAAATAGAATTTTTCAGAAAACAATAGTGGGAGTATGGTAGAACTGGAAGTGATTCCAGAACCGCAAACGATTACTGAAAATTTAATAGGACCTAAAGATTCAATCTGGATTGACATTCCATTAGCCACTCCGCAGATATGGTGGGTAACCTCAGGCACCCGAGAGGTACTCCGGTAGCCTCAAGAAAGGTGAAAGGGAGGTTCTTGTTTACCCAGAATTGACACTACTGTTGTTCCAGACTATGAAACCCGACAGGAGGATGAGTATAGAGTCGTTCTAAACTAGCTTTAGAAGTGCACGTGTATATGATTCTTCCATAGGGTTGTTGTAGTCAGTGGGAGCAGCAGAAGCATAGTGAACAAGTAGCTTGTGTCTATTTATAGACTAAAGCCGATATAGCGGAGATAGATCATCTGTTTCTGATGTGACAGTCATGGGCTTTGACTTCATCAGAATAGGGGATGGATCTGTTAAGAAGGTAGTAGGGTGTGATGTCCCGATATTTGGATGACATACACAGAGTAGGAAGTGAAATTCCTACACTACGATCGGTTATACTGTGGTTGTCACACAGTAGTTTCTCCACATAAGATTTGGATATTATATCAGATATTCTGGTTACTAGATCTAGATTTGGGTAGTTTCCAAATCTGGATACTTAGACAGTATTCTAAAAGGTATTTTAGAATGGACGACTCCTGACATGGTGGTGTACCTGCAGATGACGGAGTCATCCTCTTTAAAGGTGTCTTACAGACTAAAGGGGAGAGGGATGTGCATGATTGGCATATCACTTGCTTAGGCAATTGGGTCAATCATCTGATGTCAAGTACCACACCAGATGTTGTTTTTGCACTAGATGCAATAAGTTGAGATATTAATCCAATCCTGGAGAAACATTCGGAAGCAGTTTTAGAACATAAGTGAATGTTCTAGGAATTTGATTACGACAGCCTCCTTCGGAAGACAGTTATCATTCCAGGCTTCTAAGGTGACCTGGATGATAGAGTGACTGTCAGAGTTATAGTTTTTACTCTGACGAGGGGCAGTAATTTAGACAGGTGGTCCAAGTGGATACTGAGGGAGGCATGGTGCAGGATACTGATTAAGTTCAGTTGATGATACAGTCTAAGAAGTTTGGATTTGGATTTATTAGTGAACTAGGTCCCATCAGATATCCAGACATATTCTAAGACATGTATTGCTTAATTCGAGAGATGGCTTTCTCCGCGAACTTGAGATTAAGAGAGACATAGAAAGAAACATCAGGGCAGATCCACTCACTGAGGCTATTTCTCGAACACAATAGTTTTACAAATGAGCTTTGCGACACTGATTAGTAGAGGAGTTGGGTATTCGGTATCACACGGGCTGTGAGTATGCGACATCGCAATAATTAGCCTTAAGTGCAAGTGGGAGATTGTTGGATATAGTGCCCTCAAAGTCAATTATTGGATCGCAGGTATGTGATTGCAATGATTGAGGAGGACCTATACCGGTAGGACAGTCTTACTCGAGATGATAGTATGCTATCTGGTTTGCCTTTATCATCGTGTACTCCTTTAGGTGAAATTACAGATCACTATTACACGTTGATAGAGCCCTTAGGATTCTTGTTTGACTACCAGCAGTATGATGGCGATCATATACGTGAGAGTTGGGTAGTCTATAAGCGCATCCTTAAAAGTGGTCCCTAGTCGAGGGAGTTTTGAGACAGGGCATCGATACTCCAGAGTAGACTAGTATATACAGTCGAGAACCAGGCGAGGGGGTGACCGGTCTCACAAGCCATTGGTGTCAATTGGTTCACCTAAGATATATACAGGTGCTCATTGGGTTATGAGTGCACCGGACATGACTCGCCGGGAACCTGCTAGTTGGTATTATACCTAGCGTCAGATAGCAGTTCCCTGGTGACATGTGTACAGGTTAGTTCATCGACCTGAGATCGTCATTTTTCTCGTGTGAGTTCCCACTGTGCTTTGATTACTACTCTACCATGGCTCAAAGGAGTCATGCAAACAGGTTTTAGTTGGGTACAGTCCCGAGCCACATGGAGGCAGTGAGCGGATCGGCAGGGATTTCGTCTCTCCTGGTATTAGGGGTGAGATCGCGCTGTGTCTAGGAGAGACATTACACAAAGTCCTTGGCTAAGGCAGGAGATTTACTGGTAGGTACTCCAGAATTATCTCAGGGTGTTCTGAGCTACACTCCGACACGACTTATACCGCTTTTGGGGGTATGACGTTACCAGCCCTCTAGGCCCGATATACGATGCTCATAGGCGAACGGACCGGACTGTACGGATATTGTCACTGATAGGCTCAGTAGGGTTCCAGGATGGAACAGAAAAGTCAGTTAAAAGAACACGGTTGATAGAAAATGAGTTCGCTCGTCGGCTTCCCTTTCGCTCAATAAATAGACAGCCGTTACGCACAGCTAGTGCCACTGACGTGCTCGTGGTCAAACCCACATCCCTAGACCCCTACGAGAGCGGCAAGTAACCCTTCCAATACTAGGGTTAGGAGACCCGGTCTCGACTCCTCGAGATGGCCTCCCACTGGACCCTGGAACCCAGTTACTTGTGCTCTCCGCCTTGGGTCTATCATAATGCGGAAAAGTAAATAATATACAATGGTGACATCATCCTCAACCCGGAAGTGCCCCAATAAAAGAATATTACATACAAATGAATTTTACATGAATGAAAAAGAAAACTCTCATCTCACATAAAACCACCGGCTATTCAATACACAACGATCCAATATAACATATCACATCAAGACATAATCATCACAGATAACTAGGCGAAGTTAGATAATTCGATAGATACAACGAATTCCCAAAATACCCCAGTGAGCTCAACACTTGAGAAGAAATAAAAATTCCCAGTAGCATGCCCCAGCACCTATGGACCGTCGCTGAAGGGCCCGTCCTAAGCCTCCACAGTGGCGCCGCGGAACCGCCGCCAAAACATCGTTTTGGCCGCGGTTGCGCGGTCACTGTAGCGAGTTAGGGACTCGTTCTTCAGGTGGGTCCATAAAATTCCCTGCATGATTTTTCGAGTATTTTTAATATGAAAAAATTCAACTTTTTGAAAAATTTCCAGAAAAGGGGTTGTTTCGGGGTTCGATCGGACTTCTAATTTCGTTTAGAAAATGCCTAATGCTCTAGCTTGGCTCTGATACCACTGTAGGATTAGCATAGCACCTTGAGAAGGTTTTGGCAAGTATCAATCATGCTACTTTAAAATTTTTGGGGTGCTAAACAAACCCTAACCAAGATCTTAACTAGGGAATTAGGGTTAACATGCATGTAAACAACTTTACTTCTAAGAGAGAGGGATTACAACCTTTGTAGTCCGTTCCTTCGCTTCGTAAGCTCCGAGTAGTAGTCCCTTCATCGTAATCCATGAACTTCCGGACTCTAGAGAGGCTCCACAAGTCGAATGATCCATGCTTGCTAGAAATCTTCATTTTCGAAGATGATCTACGTTGAAGAATCTCAAACTCAAGCTCTCATTTCTCTAATCAAGTATTAGTGAAGTGAACACCCTAATCTAAGTGGCTAGAATAGATGAGGATGATGAAGCAGGAATTTTTCTCTCTTTTGTTTTCAATTTCTCACTTTAAATCATCACAACAAAAAAAGCTAGAAAGATTTTTCAAGGAGGAAGAAGAAGAAGAAAGCTTTTGTGATGAATAATGAATTATTGTTGTGGTTACAATTACAACAATGAGTTAATAAAATGAAGGCTTTAACTCATGTAGAGAATAAACAAGAGTTAAGGGTATGGGTTTGGTTAACAAATATCTACACAAAATATCAAAGCAAAATGACAAAAGGAAAGCTTCATGAAGCTTTATGAAAAAGCTAATCAAAAAGCTAACCCAAATCCAAAACCTAACTTTGTTTAGACTTAACAACCATGTTGCATTTGTAACTCTAACTTGTTACAATATTATATATCACATATACAATATATTTGTAACAAAAGAAAATAATACAATTAACATATATCAAATATACATCAATGTATTATCCAATGAGAAAATGAATCAATAAAGCGAGCTTATATTAGTTAACGTAATGTAATATATCACATATATAATTATACATTAAATTATCGAATCAACTCTTGATCCGACAATCCGGCTATATTGCATATAACCGACTAATATAACATGTACCAATTTATCGAATCAACACTTGATCCGATGACCCGGCTATATCACATATACCCGGCCGATATCTCATATCGCGAGAATAATACGGTATCTCATATCGTATTATTCTCGGTCCCGCACATATCACATATGTGCTCCTACTCCGTTTTGCCTGAGCCAGGAAACCTCTGTGTAGGACTCTAAAGAATCGTCAATACACCGGCAGTAGGTGATGATCATATCAAACACCCACAAGCTGCAAGCGGTCAGCTAAACGTAACAGCCACCCAGGTATTGAGCGATCAGAAGATCAACAAGCAAGCCTGTACATTCTCCTGTGAATCCAATCAGTAACACTACCATACAATCCGGTCTCTTCTTCTTATATGTTGCATATCTAGTCTAGGGGTGGTAAACATCAGACCCCCAGTAACCGATAAGTCGTGTCGATGTAAGGCTCATAACGGGTCGAGAAACTACTGATAACACTTACCAGTAAATCTCCATATCAGCCCTGTCCAGGGACTTCCAGTTATAGCTAATCGAACACAGCACAACATCAACTCCCTATACTGAGAGACACGAAACCCCTCCTATCGCTCATTGCCTCCATGTGATTCGGGACTGTACCCAAAAGCCACCGTTTTGCACGCCCTTTTGGACGTGGTAAGATGGAAATCAAAGCACAGTGAGAATCACACAAGACTCTATGACGATCTCGGGTCTACAGACTAACCTGTACCAGTGTCACCGGAGAACTGCTATCTGACGATAGGTATAATTCTATCCAGGAGTTCTCGGCGAGTCCGTTCAGTGTACCCAGTCTCCACTGAGCACCCATACACCATCTTTGATGTCCAACACCAATGGATATAGGATCATCCATCGCCCATCATATGGGTCAAGATGCGTGTACGCTAGTCTACTCTGGAATATCGATGCTCTGTCTCGATACACCCTCGACTAGGAACAGTTATATGATGTACTCGCCCCACTAGTATGATCTCATCATAGTCCTAGTAGTCGAGTACATATCCTAAGGGCTTTATCAACATGTGATCACAAAATAGTATTTGTTAACATACTATCATATCGAGCAAGAAAGTCCTCTCTATATATATCCAAGGATCCATTATAATATACATCACATGTACAACAATGGCCTCTAGGGCATATACATAACTAAGGGCATATACATAACTAACAATCTCCCACTTGTACCAAGGCCAGCTGTTGTAGTATCTCATACCCAACATCCCGAAGAGTCTCTCAAATTGTATTTGAAGAATGGCCTTTATGAGTGGATCCGCAGTGTTGTCCTTCGTATCAACTCTCCCGACCTCGATCTCCCGGCAATCAACTATCTCCCGGATCAGATGATACCGCCTCAGAATATGTCTGGACTTCTGATGGGACCTGGGTTCCTTGGTTAAAGCCACATCTCCATTGTTATCATAATACAGAGGTATTGGATGCTCAATGGACGGAACCACACCAAGTTCAGTGATGAACTTCTTTATCCAGACAGCCTCTTTGGCAGCATCGTTGGCAGCGATGTATTCACCCTCCATCGTTCAGTCTGCCACGGTTTCCTGTTTGGAACTCTTCCAACAGACCGCCCCTCCATTTAGGGTAAAGACAAAACCAGAGTGCGATTTAGAGTCGTCCTTATCACTTTGGAAGCTCGAATCGGTAAAGGACTCTACCTGGAGTTCTCCGTTACCATACACCAAGAACATCTCTTTAGTCCTTCTCAAGTACTTGAGAATGTTCTTCACAGCTGTTCAGTGATTCTCTCTAGGATCTGCTTGATACCTACTCACTACACTTAGTGAGTATGCTACATCGGGTCTGGTACATAGCATCACGTACATGATAGAGCCTACTGCCGAAGCATAAGGTATCCCTTGCATGCGAGCTCTCTCCAAATCAGTCTTGGGAGACATCTCTTTGGAGAGAGTGAGTCCAGAGATCGTGGGTAAGTTCCCACGCTTGGATTCTTCCATACTAAACCTCTTAAGTATGGTGTCGATGTACCTGGATTGGGACAATCCCAGTATCCGTCTAGATCTATCTCTATAGATCTTAATTCCCAAAATGCAGGAGGCATCACCTAGATCTTTCATTGAGAATCTATGCGATAAGAAGAGCTTGACCGAGTGCAGCATAGGAACATCATTTCTTATCAAGAGTATGTCATCTACGTGCAATACGAGGAAGACAACCTTACTCTTTTCCACCTTCTTGTATATACAAGGTTCATCTATGTTTTTGATGAAGTCAAACTCTTTGACTACCACATCAAAACATATGTTCCAACTCCGCGATGCTTGCTTCAACCCATAGATGGATTTAAGCAGCTTGCACACCTTTCCGTTGCTCCCACTTTCTACGAAGCCCTCTGGCTGAGTCATGTACACGCACTCTTCCAAATCACCATTTAGAAAGGCGATCTTAACATCCATTTGCCAGATTTCGTAGTCATGGTATGCAGCAAAGGCTAGTAAGATCCGGATGGACTTAAGCATAGCCACTGGAGAAAAGGTTTCGTCATAATCCACACTTGGTCGTTGACGAAAACCCTTTGCAACAAGTCTAGCTTTGTAAGTCTCAACTTTTCCATCTACACCAAGTTTCTTCTTAAAGATCCATTTGCTCCCAATGGGTTTTACCCCTTCTGGAGCAACTTCCAAAGTCCATACTCTGTTTATGTACATGGATTCTATCTCAGATCGCAATGCATCCAGCCATTTCACAGAGTCACCACTCGTGATGGCCTGCTCGAAGCTAGTTAGGTCATTATCTTCCATGATGCAATCCTCGCTCCCACCATCAATGAGAAAACCGTAGTATCTCTCAGGTGGATGAGAAACCCTACTAGATCGGCAGAGAGGCTGGGGTTCATTGGGAACTACTGAATCCTCTGGTTCTACCAAATCTTCTGTTTCAGTTTATGTAACTGGAACTTCTTCCAGTTCTACCTCCTTGCCACTAATTTCCTTTGCAAGAAATTCCTTTTCTAAAAAGGTGGCATGCTGAGCAACAAATACCTTTTGTTCCTCAGGGTGGTAGAAGATATGTCCTCGCGAATGCTTGGGATATCCTACAAACTTGCACAAAAACGATCTTGCCTCGACCTTATCCGGATTTTGCTTTTTAAATAGGCCGGGTGTTCATACCATAATATTGCATTATTATATTCCCCAGTCCTAGTTATTTTACAAATAAACAGGTGCTTTTAACCCATGTCTGCTACATAATTACAGGTTACAGGTTCTTGGACAAAAACAGTGAAAACAATGAAAAGACGATGCAAAAGTGAGACTTCGACCAACAAACAGAGAATCTTGATCAAGCCTATAGTTGGAGAATAAAATGAAGATCAGTTCACAAAGTATAAGGCAGCGCAAGGTTCAAGACTTCGTCACGAAGCAACGGTAAAAGTCCACTACAATTATTCACTGAGGAGATTTGGAAGAAACCTAGAAGCCAATCTGAGAAAAGAACTGAAGAAAATTGAAGAGAACATGCACCAGAAAGATACCAGACAAACTGAAGCATCGAGGCCCCAACTTGGCCGCGGAACCGCGTTCAAGGAATGCTATTGGCCGCGGAACCGCGGCCGGGTTGTGCCCGTGTTGGAAGAAAAATTACCTAAATGCTGGCGGTGCGTGGAGCATTGACTGGGTCTTTTTCTTAGGGGGCATTTTTGTAAAAGCAGATATGCGAGTCAATTGTAACCCTAGGGTTTCCATCCTCTATAAATAGAAACCCAAATACCTATTTTGAGGTATGCCTCCTTTCATTAATAAAATTCAGATTTCTTTTGGAGAGTATCGATGCCTCTTTTCATTTCATCTATTCAGATCTGACATGTCTTGTGTAAATGTTTGGAGAGAGCCATCAAGTAAGTAGTTTTATTTAATTGCCCTAGTATAGATTTTAATTCCTTGCCCTAGTTAGATAGATAGAATGTTCTTCAATTCCCTAATGAGCGAGTAGTCTTCTCGCTTGTTAGGGTTAGCTTTGGGGAAGGCTTTTGAGAGATGAGATCTCTCATCCCTTTCTTGCCCATCATACTTTTTTAATAGGACTCCATGCATACATGCACACACCGCTCCCTACGGCACCCTATCCCTCGAGGTAACGGTGATACCATAGTATAAAGGCCCGGTTGAGCGTGTTTTCCAACGAGAACTTAATTCTCAGAGCACAAAATTGATCAAGAGCGCTCTGCACTCAATGGCTGGCACACAGCGCCACATGCTCCTCACGTGAGCGCTACTTAATAAAGAGCGCTTTGCACTCATTGGCTGAAGCTCAGCGCCAAGCACGCCACATGCTCCTCACGTGTGCGCTATTTCACAAGGAGCGCTCTGCACTCATTGGCTGGCACTCTGCGCCAAGCACGCCACGTGCTCCTCACGTGGGTGCTACTTAATAAAGAGCGCTCTGCACTCATTGGCCGGCGCTCAGCGCCAAGCGCACCACGTGCTCCTCACGTGGAGGCTATTTAATAAAGAGCGCTTTGCACTCATTGGCCGGCGCTCAGCGCCAAGCATGCCACGTGCTCCTCACGTGGGCGCTACTTAATAAAGAGCGCTTTGCACTCATTGATTGGCGCTACGCGCGCCACGTGCTCTTTACGTGTGCGCTATCTCACAGGAAGCGCTTTAGCGCTCTAAGTCTGGCGCTCAGTGCCAAGCGCTCCACGTGCTCCTCACGCGGGCGCTGAGGGAACATAAATTGTTCTTTAAATAAAGCCCAGAGCCATAAGGAGTGCTCAACACTCAAATTAATGCTCAGCATTATTGAACAAAAGAGGTTAAGCCCAAACAAATGTTCAACGCCCAAATAAATTTTCAATATTTTATTTAAACTGAGTGGGCTGAGCCCAAGTTGGCCACAATTCCCAAGCTCAGACCAACCGAGCCTATGTGCTTATAATTTCCCTAATTGGTCTTAGTCTCAAACATGACTAAAAAAATCCCAACCAACATTGGTTCAAAGGTACATCTCTTCATACCTCTGATATATGTCGTTGTAATTCTTCAACGTCTTTAGAGAGATAGAGGGTCCTAATAACTAATAACTTTTGGCGTATCCCCAAACGGTCGAACCAAAACCACATAGACTATGACGTCTTTAAACTGGACTATGATGTCCTTAAACTTTATGGACTATGATGTCCTTAAACTCCGTAGACTATGATGTCCTTTAACTTATGGACCGCAATGTCCCTAAACTAAAACAATAGAGCTCAAATGCTCTTTTGTTGGATCTAAATGATCCTGTTAAGTAGATCTTAATCTAAAATTAAACTAACGTATCCTTAACAAACGTTTAAGTTGATCTTGATCTCAATGAGATTAATGATCCTTAAACCCAACCCAAAACCAAATCTAAGAAAATACGGATTTGGACTAATCCACGCCCTACGGGCGACAACATAAATTAGTCTCCGTATACAATCCACGGGCAACCAAAAATAAAACAAACACACACGACGCGAAGTGACCATCTGGTGAAGGAGAAAGTGGTTACCGCGATGCAGTAGCGTAATTAACTGCAGGGCTTGCGCCTGCAGGGAAGAGCATCCCCACAATCAAAACCCCCTCACAATGAGGGGGAATCTGACGAAGTCTGCTACAACGGCCGCATCCGTCTAAACCTCCGATACATGGTGCCATAAATCAACTTGGTATCTTCGAAAAGGTAGAGGATAAAACCAAATAGCATCTGCCTCCAAAATTCAGGCCGGACGTCCCAACGTCCCGGTGCGTATTTCGGCGGAGAACAGATTCTGGCACGCCCGGTGGGACCTTTTCCTCTTTCCACTCCACACTTTGTTGTCGTGTGTCACGTCAAGATTTTGAAGACTTTGGGTAACTCAAGAAAATTCTTGAGTTGCCAAATGACGTATATATCTGCACCTTTAGTTAAGTTAGTAGTGTGTAGTATATTCTAGTATGGTTTAGAGTTAAGAAATTATGGTTTAGTAATCTTTGAATATTCCAAGTTGAGCTTTAGGTGATCTTATGAGTTGAAAAGGTGTAATTGAGATGTATTAGTGTCCACAACCCCTGTAGAGTTAATATTATGCGCTAAACCAGAGACTAAACCCCAAGACTTGAACTTTAGATTTGCCGATATCGGGTTTTTGTGGGAATTGTGATGACTTTTAGAGATCTGCTATGACCCGGAGACTCTGAAAAATATTTTGCAGATATAGTGAGATGTGAAGACTATTAGGAAGCTACCCTAGAAACCCAAGCCTAAGCCTTCATATTTTGGTCGCCGTTTTATTCGATTTGGCCGCAGTTTGCGGCCCAATATTTGAGTCAGGGTCTGAAACTTGGTTTTTAGCTCAGATTTTAGATAACTAGACCTACTATATATGCAAAAAAGTCTAATTTTATATTAATAAAAATCTAGAGTCGTTTTACTTGATTTCTGGCGATATTTTGAGACTTTTGAAACTTGGTTTTTGGGTCTTTTAGTTTTGACTCGGTCGTTTGACGTTTGTACGTCAACATCGGGAGTTGTTTAGTTGTTTTTGCATGCGTGGACTATAGGTTCTGACTTATGTATGTTTCGTTTGCCATATCGGTTTCCGGACTTGATTTTGATGTCGATACGATATGCGTTGAATTATAGGTACCTTCACATGGATTTTCGAGAAGACAAGAGAGAGAAAGGCGTCATCGACTTTGACAAGCAAGGATAGTAGGTGAGTAGATGTATATCTACGGGAAAAGTCGGGTGGATGGTGAAAGGTTCCTAGGCACCCTAAGGAGGTCTCACAAGGCATCAAACATGCCAATTTCAAAAATTCTAGGTGCCGAGAAACCCGACTACGGACCGTTGGCTAGAAAACTAGGCGAAACAATAAACTAGTTAACACTTAACTAAGAGATACGGAAATACAACCTTTGTAGATCCGGTCCTCCACCTCCACGGCTCCGAGATGAGGTCCTCTCCGCTATCCAAATCAAATCCGGGCTCTAGCGTCGGCTTCATCGGAGAATGGACGGGCTAGGTCGTCGACGACGTGCCGAAGATGATCTACGTCGAAGCATCACTAGATCGAGCTCCACCTTCACCAAGTCTTGAAAACTTGTGAAGGAAACACACTCTACTACTTGGCAAGAGGTAGAGGATGAAGAAATAGGAAGTGGGTAGACTTTAGTTTTGGATTTCTCACTCATTTCATCAATCCACCATTGATGAAGTGAAGGTTTCTTCTTGAGTTCAAGGAAGAAGAAGAAGAAAAGATATCATAAGTTAATTAGAAAAGAAAAGAAAAAACAATCCTTATCATAATTGTAACTATGGTTATGTGTAGAGAATTGACCAAGGTTAAAGGAATGGTTAGGGTTAAGGTTTCATGAAGTTTCCACTAAACAACAAAAAAAGCCACCATTCTTTTCTCCTTTATCCATCTATTTTCCAAAATGAATAAATAGATAAATAAATGAGAAAAGGAAATAGAACCCTAATCACAAGTTTAACCATGGTTTAATTCTTTACACTTAACCAAGCAAACATGTATCATCAAACATGATACAATCAAGTGCACAAAAGTATATCACATATACAATGTGCACATCCGAGTGAGAATATCCATTTAAAGTGAACCGATACTAGTTAATGCAAAGTAATATATCAAATATATAATTATACATTAAATCATTAAATCAACATTTGATTCAATGATCCGGTCATGACGCACACAACCGACTAGTATACAATGTATCGGCTTATCGAATCAACGCTTGAATCGATAACTAGGTTATATCGCATATAACCTAATCGATACATTCATCGCGAGAATGGAATACGGTATCACATACACGCATTATTCTCGGTCCCGCACATATCTCATATGTGCTCCTATTTCGTTTCGCTTGAGCCAGGAAACCTCTGTGTAGGACTCTAAAGACTCGTCAATACGCCGGCAGCAGGTGAGGATCATATCAAACACCCACAAGCCGCAAGCGGTCTGCTAAACGTAACGGCCACCCGGGTATTGAGCGATCTGAAGATCGACGAGCAAGCCCGCTCACACTCCAGTGAATCCAACCAGTAACACTACCGTACAGTCCGGTCTGATCGTCTGATATGTCACATATCTCGCCTAGGGGTGGTAAACGTCAGACCCCAATAGCTCGATAAGTCGTGTCGATATAAGGTCTATAACACTTCGAGAAACTACTGGTAACACTTACCAGTAAATCTCAGCAACCCTGGCCAGGGATTTCCTGTTATAGCCAATCGAACACAGCGCAACATCAACTCCCTATACCGGGAGAGACGAATCCCCTCCTATCGCTCATTGCCTCCATGTGACTCGGGACTGTACCCAAAAACCACCGTTTTGCACGCCCTCTTAGACGTGGTAAGATGGAAATCAAAGCACAGTGGGAACCACACAAGACTCTATGACGATCTCGGGTCAACAGACTACTCTGTACCAGTGTCACCAGAGAACTGCCATCTGACGTGAGGTATAATACCATCTGGGAGTTCTCGGCGAGTCCGTCCAGTGTACCAAGTCTCTACTGAGCACCCGTATATCATCTCTGATGTCAAACACCAATGGATATGGGATCATCCATCGCCCATCTGTATGGGTCGAGAAGGTATACGCTAGTCTACTCTGGTATATCGATGCCCCGTCTCGATACACCCACGACTAGGGACTTTGAAGGATGTACTTATGGACTACCATGTCCCCACTAGTATGATCCGCATCATAGTCCAGGTAGTCAAGTACACATCCTAAGGGCTTTACCAACATGTAACAGAGAGACAATCAGTATACACGTTAAGGTAAAGAGCAACCAGATAGCATACTATCATGTCGAGCAAGAAAGTCCTCCCTATATATGTCCCAGCATCCACTACAATATACATCCAATGTACAGTAATGGCCTCTAGGGCATACATATAACTAACAATCTCCCACTTGCACTAGGGCCATCTGTAGCAGTGGTTGCAGTATCTCATACTCAACCATCCCATAAAAGTCTCTCTCTGGGAATAGGCCTTCGTGAGTGGATCCGCCGTGTTAAACTCTGGGTCTGCTCTCCTAACCTCGATCATCCTGGAGATCAACCATCTCCATGATCAGGTGATACTGCCTTAAAATATGTCTGGATCACTGATGGGACCTACGTTCCTTGGCATAAGCCACAACTCCATTGTCACACAATGGGAGGAACATAGTTCATCTCATGAACCAATATACACCCAAACAGCCTCTTTGGTAGCATCTTTAGTAGCGATGTATCCTGCCTTTATCGTCTAGTATGCCACGGTATCTAGCTTGGAACTCTTCCAACATACCGTCCCTTTACTGAGGGTAAAGACAATGCCTGCGACTGACATTCAGTCGTCTTTATCACCCTGGAACCCTTCCAGTGATTCTCCCCAGGATCGATTGATACCATCTCACTACAACTAGTGAGAATCCTCACATCCAATTAAATCTATCTCATAGATCCAAAACTCAGGATTTAGGAGGTATCATTTTGATCCTATATGGATAATCATAGTGATAAGCGGAGATTGATCGAGCGTAGCATAGGAAACTACTTTCCTATCAAGAGTATGTCATCCACGTACTCTACGAGGATCGTCACCATACTCCCTACTACCCTTTTTGTTTATACAAGGTTCATCTACCATTTTGATGATGTCAACTTCTTTGACTAATCCATCAAAACAGATGTTCCAACTCCGCGATGCCTGCTTTATCCTATAAAGCATCTTGCACACGTTTCCGCTGCTCCCACTGTCTACGAAGCCCTCTGGCTGTGTACTTATAGACGCACTCTTCTAAAACATCATTTAGAAAAGCAGTCATGACACCCAACCACCAGATATCGTAGTCATGGTATGTAGCCGTGACAAGTAGGATCTGGATGGACTTAAGCATAGCTACTTGAAAAAGGTTTCATCATTATCCACACCTGGTCAATGATGCACACTTTTCACAAGTCTAGCTTTGAAAGTCTCAACTTTTCGATGTACACCAAGTAATCTTCTCAAGATATACTTGCTCCTGATGGGGATTTAACCCTTTAGATATAGCAACCAAAGTCCATACTCTGTTGGTGTACATGGATTCCATCTCAGATTACTAAGCATCCAGCCATTCTTACAGAGTCACACTCCTGATGGCCAGCTCGAAACCAGTTGGGTCATCATCTCATGATGCAATCCTCGCTCCCACTGTCATAGAGAAACAGAAGTATCTCTCAGGCGGGTGAGGAACCCTACTAGATCGGCGGAGAGGCTGAGGTTCGTTGGAATCTACTGAATCCTTTGGTTCTACCAAATCATCTGCTGTAGTTTGTATAGCTGGAACATTTCCAGTTCTACATAACAGACCTTGCCTCGAGCTTGTCCGGATTTTGCTTTTAGACATAGGCCGGACAACCCCAAATCTTAACTGGCTTAAGACATGGACTCTTCCCATACCATATCACATATGAAGCGGTAGGCAGCTGATTTGATTTGAACCCTATTCAATAGGTATGCAGCTTCTTAAGTGCATAACTCCTAAAAGGAAATAGGTAACTCAGCAGTACTCATCATAGAGCGCATCTTATCATATAGGGTGTGACTGCTCCACCCCGATATACCATCGTGCTATGGTGTATACAGAGGAGTAATGCTGAGAGAGAATCCCATTCTCCTTTAGAATAGTCCAGGAATTCCGTACACAAGTATTCTCCTCCTTGATCTCATCATAGGACATAATACTTATACCCGTATTTTGGTTCTCTACTTCTAACTTATATTCTGTGATTATCTCAAAAGGTTCGAACTCATGTTTCAACAAGAACATATGACTGAATCTTGAGAGATTATCAGAGAATGTAATGAAGTACAAAGAACCAGTCCTGGTATGTGTAGACAGGAGAGCTTACATACATCATCATGTATCAGTCCCAAGAGTTCACTAATTCTTTCTCTATTTCCAATAAACAGAGCTATGGTCATTTTATCTTTGTGACATGACTGGCGAGTTTCACAAGATGTAAATTCAAACTAATTTAAATATGCATCTAAATGTAACTCTAGCTAGTCGGGTTTCATTGATCTGACCTAGTCTACAATACCTCAAGAAGGATTCGTTCATTTCTGAACTCTTCCGCTTGTGTGTGTTCCATATACTAAGAACTGTAGTTTGATTTAGAACATCAATGCTTTTAGATAACGTGCCTGAACCGATCAACTTTTGATATAGGAAATGTTCAAAACATTATCCAACAATACAAAATTATATCCTTTCTTTTCTAATAAAGAGAGTGATATGATTTGGTATATCAGGTTCGGTATCTAATAACATTCGTTCAGAATCAATGTATTGGTAATACAGGGTGACAGTGACCAACAGACTTGGCTGCAACACTTGCCCCGTTTTCTGTCTCATGAAACTTATCACCCGTTCTCAGTTTTTCTACCCTTTTGTAGCCGTATGTAACAGATTACATATCTGGGATCCTGATCCGGTATCATATACCAAGGATGCGGAGGATACTGAGAAACAGTTCTGTATAATGAACACACCCGAAGATGATGCATCAGCATGCACTCTCTTCGTTTGGGTGGCACGGGAAATCTGGTATTCCCCAATTTCCTGCTCTGTCTTATAACAATTATAAGTTGGAGCGGGACCAACGTTCCCCGGCGCAGTATAACAAGCGGGTTCGGTCAATAATCCGTATTATTATCTTGATTAAGGCGTGACATGGTCGCTACCAGGAGAGAGAGAGAGAGAAGAAAACACTCAGCGTGCGCTCTTGCAAGAATAGATTGGTTATTATTTTATCTAATCAGGATGGCTCCCACTGCTTTTTATCAAATCTTCCTTCAAACCCTAAAAGGAAAGACTAGCCGGGATTAATTACACACTACAAGTTCGCCAATCTTTCAGCCAGGCCAGTGTCGGTACTTTGAGGGAGGTCCCCCGTGCTTTCGTACGAACCTAATTAATGTAAACCTCGTTTTCCCAGAGGCGTAACCTCGTTGACACCTTTCTAGACACCTACTTGATCGGCTAATTGTAATGTATAAAACTCTCCCAGGAGTAACTCTTACTCGCAGCGGGTATCGGGATCCAACTATCTCATAGAAGGTATGCAATCTCATTGCAAATTTCAACACTTGAAATTCCCGATAATATTTTACCCCTAGCTCGCTATGACCTTGACGCATGCCAAACAACCCATAGTCTGCTAGTCAAGTTCAACCCGTACATTTCTTGATTTAATTAAACCCACCCGCACGACCCTTGACGCATGCCAAACAACGTCGTACGAATACCCTAATCCAATCGCATCATATGCTAGCAGATAAGCACTAGTTAGCTACCATACACTACGCCTTGACGCATGCCAAACAACCGCAGCACGAATACTAACTAGTACTTATCTGAAATGACGGAGGGCTACGACAGGTTTTTCTGAAAACCTATTGCGTAATGAACTTGATATCGTTGTAGAATCAAATGAATTTTGAAATGGAGTGTTTTTGAGGCTTTTCTAGTTTTGCTAAAGGAGTCACTCCCGGTGAAGGGATCGTCGGTCCTTTCCTCGTCGAATGAGGTGCGGGATATATCATATATATCACTGTGCAAAGCAGAACTCTTAAAAGCAATCAAAAGACAAACCGAGTGTGTAGCATCTGCCAGTTATTGCTAAAGGAGTCACTCCCGGTGAAGGGATCTCGGTCCTTTCCTTATCGAATAAGGTGCAGGATATATCATATATACCGCTGTGCAAAGCAAGAACTGTAGCTACCTGTTTTATTTTGAAATTCGATTCTACAACATCTTAGGTTTCTTTTATATCATTAATCACATTAATGAAGTCCCATCATTTAATTACCTAAACATCACAGATAGATATGACGTACACTTATGCCATCCGCATTCGCCTCGATATCCCCTCGTGCACCGTTAGGTTAGGTAACTAACGACAAAGTAGGGCAGGGCTAGCGCGGGTGTAAAACATAAGCAACGTCTATATAATATATCATATATACTATATACTATATCCATCACAGAGTCACAACACAAAGATCGCAGCAGAAGAAACATATGAAATATTGGATATACTAGGATGTCCGTGTTTTGAATACGAGCCAGTATAAAACACGGATTCCACGGTCGTGATGAATAGCCAAACCCACACCCCTAGACCCCTACGAGAGCGGCAAGCAACCCTACCAATTCTGGAGTTAGGAGACCCAGACTCGACTCCTCGAGTTGGTCTCCCACTGGACTCCAGAACCCGGTTACTTATGCTCCCCTCCTTGGGTCTATCCTAGTGCAGAAAAGTAAATAATATACAAACGGTGACTACTTCCGCTACCTGGAAGTGTCCCAATGAAAGAATATTACATACAAGTTTTTACATGAATGAAAATGAAAAACACTCATCTCACATAAAAACCCCCGGCTATTCAAACACGACGATCCAATATAACATATCCAGCAACACATAACATCACATGTCATCAACGTAAGTAAATATGCGCATCCCAATTGTCGTTGACATATAGCAACGAAACCGGCGATATCACATATTACACTTACGGTCACAGAAAAGAAAGTGTAAAACTACAACAGTTGGAATCCGCAACCACCTCAGACATCGCATGCCTGACCAAATGAATTACTTAGACATCGCATGCCTAACAATTATAAACCCCGCATTTTAGTCTCATTATCGAAAACACTTTTCAATATCGAGTCGGGCAATTCAACAAGATTCCCGACAGTCTGATCGAATAGTCGTCGCAAACTTTAGTAGGTGGCCGCACCCCCGATACCGTCGACGAAGTGCACCAAGGCGGAACACCGCTGCCGCGAGCACCCGAACGGATGCTTTCGGCGACGGGGTTCTCCTACAGTCACTTGGTCGGGGCTTCGGAGTGAGGCTGTCTATTAAGTTTACCCGGCGAGTATTCGCGTACGCTACGTGATTGCGACGGACTTTTGATCGCATCAAAATTCCGTGGCAACCGATCAAGTGAGACTAAAGTGCTATGTTTATAACATTCATTCAGTTATCACATAACATTTGTGAATTCCAATTATTGTATCCCATTCCAGATAAACAGAAAATGTTAAACTTTTCGATCGAACAATCGAACACCCAAGTTTTCCCGATACAGATCAACACATGAAACAAGTCTAACAACATTCAGTTCGTGCCTCAGTACCAACGGTCCAGCCGTAGAAGGGTCAAGCCAACGCCTCACATGTGGCACGCCGTACTGCCCCAAACCCGAAGGTTCAAAGGGCAGTTCAAGACGATCACATAATCGAGTTAAGGTTTGTTGTCTTCTAGAGGGTCCATCGCGTTACTTGCACTATTTAGAACGTCGTTAAACTACGGAAAAGTCCAACACTTGGAAATTTCCCGACAGGGGAAAAATTGGGTATTTATATCCGGTCGAACTTTTTAACATATTCTAAAAAATATCCGGAAAGCCAAATAGACAAAATTTGATACCCCGATCGAAACACCGAATCCCCAAAACAACTCCAGAAAAAACAACTCTTGAAAAAAAATTAAAAATTCCCAAAAAAATCACCACTGGAAACTAGCAATTACTGTGCAAAATAATTTAAATATTGTGGCCGTACGGCCGCGGAACCGCCGCATGAGCCATGCTCATGCCGTGGATCCGCGGTGGAAAAGTTGAATTGGGCCTCCAAATTTCACAGTAACTCTTAGATATTCCTGATGTGTTTTCTGCATATTTTTAATGTGGAAAAATCCCAGAATTTGGAAAACGTCCAGAGAGCTATTTTGGGTTACGGTTTCGGGTTCGTTTGTGTTTCAAATTCCGTCTAGACTTCGCCAAAGGCTCTAGCTAGGCTCTGATACCACTGAAAGGTTCCTAGGCACCGTAAGAAGGTCTCACAAGGCATCAAACATGCCAATTTCAAAAATTCTAGGTGCCGAGAAACCCGACTACGGACCGTTGGCTAGAAAACTAGGCGAAACAATAAACTAGTTAACACTTAACTAAGAGATACGGAAATACAACCTTTGTAGATCCGGTCCTCCACCTCCACGGCTCCGAGATGAGGTCCTCTCCGCTTTCCAAATCAAATCCGGGCTCTAGCGTCGGCTTCATCGGAGAATGGACGGGCTAGGTCGTCGACGACGTGCCGAAGATGATCTACGTCGAAGCATCACTAGATCGAGCTCCACCTTCACCAAGTCTTGAAAACTTGTGAAGGAAACACACTCTACTACTTGGCAAGAGGTAGAGGATGAAGAAATAGGAAGTGGGTAGACTTTAGTTTTGGATTTCTCACTCATTTCATCAATCCACCATTGATGAAGTGAAGGTTTCTTCTTGAGTTCAAGGAAGAAGAAGAAGAAAAGATATCATAAGTTAATTAGAAAAGAAAAGAAAAAACAATCCTTATCATAATTGTAACTATGGTTATGTGTAGAGAATTGACCAAGGTTAAAGGAATGGTTAGGGTTAAGGTTTCATGAAGCTTCCACTAAACAACAAAAAAAGCCACCATTCTTTTCTCCTTTTTCCATCTATTTTCCAAAATGAATAAATAGATAAATAAATGAGAAAAGGAAATAGAACCCTAATCACAAGTTTAACCATGGTTTAATTCTTTACACTTAACCAAGCAAACATGTATCATCAAACATGATACAATCAAGTGCACAAAAGTATATCACATATACAATGTGCACATCCGAGTGAGAATATCCATTTAAAGTGAACCGATACTAGTTAATGCAAAGTAATATATCAAATATATAATTATATATTAAATCATTAAATCAACATTTGATTCAATGATCCGGTCATGACGCACACAACCGACTAGTATACAATGTATCGGCTTATCGAATCAACGCTTGAATCGATAACTAGGTTATATCGCATATAACCTAATCGATACATTCATCGCGAGAATGGAATACGGTATCACATACATGCATTATTCTCGGCCCCGCACATATCTCATATGCGCTCCTATTTCGTTTCGCTTGAGCCAGGAAACCTCTGTGTAGGACTCTAAAGACTCGTCAATACGCCGGCAGCAGGTGATGATCATATCAAACACCCACAAGCTGCAAGCGGTCTGCTAAACGTAATGGCCACCCGGGTATTGAGCGATCTGAAGATCGACGAGCAAGCCCGCTCACACTCCAGTGAATCCAACCAGTCACACTACCGTACAGTCCGGTATGATCGTCTGATATGTCGCATATCTCGCCTAGGGGTGGTAAACGTCAGACCCCAAGAGCTCGATAAGTCGTGTCGATATAAGGTCTATAACATTTCGAGAAACTACTGGTAACACTTACCAGTAAATCTCAGCAACCCTGGCTAGGGATTTCCTGTTATAGCCAATCGAACACAGCGCAACATCAACTCCCTATACCGGGAGAGACGAATCCCCTCCTATCGCTCATTGCCTCCATGTGACTCGGGACTGTACCCAAAAACCACCGTTTTGCATGCCCTCTTGGACGTGGTAAGATGGAAATCAAAGCACAGTGGGAACCACACAAGACTCTATGACGATCTCGGGTCAACAGACTACTCTGTACCAGTGTCACCAGAGAACTGCCATCTGACGTGAGGTATAATACCATCTGGGAGTTCTCGGCGAGTCCGTCCAGTGTACCCAGTCTCTACTGAGCACCCGTATATCATCTCTGATGTCAAACACCAATGGATATGGGATCATCCATCGCCCATCTGTATGGGTCGAGAAGGTATACGCTAGTCTACTCTGGTATATCGATGCCCCGTCTCGATACACCCACGACTAGGGACTTTGAAGGATGTACTTATGGACTACCATGTCCCCACTAGTATGATCCGCATCATAGTCCAGGTAGTCAAGTACACATCCTAAGGGCTTTACCAACATGTAACAGAGAGACAATCAGTATACACGTTAAGGTAAAGAGCAACCAGATAGCATACTATCATGTCGAGCAAGAAAATCCTCCCTATATATGTCCCAGCATCCACTATAATATACATCCAATGTACAGTAATGGCCTCTAGGGCATACATATAACTAACAGATGGCGTATAGCATGCCTGCATCCGTAGAATAGAATATTCTTGTATATTATATATATATATATATATATATATATATATATATATATATATATATATATATATGTTGATGCGAGATATGGATATGCAGCAAATAGGGTTCTAGGAGACCGTAGGATTAGAATAAGCGTACTCATAGGAAGGTTACTTTTAGTTTTTAGTTCCTTAGTCGTGAGTCATCGGTTTTACTTTGTCGCGCGCGCACACACTTGGTATGCCATGTGTGTGTGTGTGTGTGTGTCTCTCTCTCTCTCTCTATATATATATATATATATATATATGGATATGTTGATATATTATACATATAATAATACATATACGTGTATGATGAGGATATGATATGTTATATGGTTTTGAGTCGATACGGTCGAACATGATGTCAAGAGATTTTGATATATGTTTGAGTCTGAAACATCATATATGATATGATATATTAAAGGATCGTTGGGCGGTATATATATAACATGTAACCTGGTAATATAAAAGAATGTACGAGACCTTAGATCCATACCCATGATATTGATATTGTACGATGAATGATACTGTACTAATGATGATATATACATATGATATTTGACCTGTATCCTCGATTTTGGGGATGTCGTACGATGGATATTACCGTACGAGATATATATGATGATTGATCCGCACTCTTGACTCGAGGATGCCGTACGATGTATTATACCGTACGTGATGCTATAAGGCTGGACCACTGATTACTAGATATATCGACTCGGAATGTGTTTAGATTTTCTTATCACTCCGACTAGGTTCTTAGTTTAGTCTTTTAGTTGTTTAGGTAGATGCTAGACTAGGCTCGAGTCATACCTATTTTCAAACTAGCGAATCGTGAGAATTTTCAAAAGACAATCCGAGTGATGCTACGGATTTTCAAACGAAATATCTTTTCTCAAAAACACCGTAGCCCCTACTTTTCTAAAAACCACGATTTGTGCTATTTCAAACACTAAAACTGTATGAATCGTATGCAGATATTCATATTCTATAATGTTGCGTTTACTATTTATTTTCCTTTATATTCATGTTGTTCTCATTGCATTGCATATATACATGTGTTTTCTTTAGCTATTGTGATCTCGTATGCTAGGACACCAGCACCATTACCGATGATGCGTATGTTGCACGTACACTTTCTTGCCGGCTCACACACATCATCACCAGTAATTGCCAAGCCACGTACACACTAGAGAACCTTTATTTCATTCATATAATCTGACAATCTGTAGAAGTGGTATTGTCTTACATTCATGATCTTAAATGCTAGTGTAAACATTGCTTTTCTTTTTAGATATCACATGCAATTGCATCCATACATTCTAGTTATGCACTGATCATTGGATTTACGCCGGTATTTACTACCTCATTATATACTTATAGATTGTGATTCTTTTGGAGATTTCCGTGTTCATGTGATTTCTGGATTTGGGGAAACCGCAAGTGATATTTATAAACTCATGATTATATTTTCTTAAAAGAAAATGTGGTTTCTCGTGATATGATGTGTGTGGCGTCCACCATGAGTTTTCTCGGTTCTTGAGCCACGTGTGTACACATACCCGATTCGAGGAGGGGGATGCACCGTCTGCGGGTACATGGTGGACCAGGTGAGGTACCCTAGGGCAAGAAGGACATATAGAGAGATGTTGAGCCCGGCAGGGGAGTACTACCGACCGGTGATTTTTGGCTCGGCGGACATCCGGAGGATACCGACCGCAGTCGTGTGATTTGATGATATGGGCCGAGCCAGACAAACGGAGCCCGAGATATGAGATTTATGTGTTGCTGATGGACACAGTTTTCTTGATGTTTTCGAGTGTCGATGTTTGGCACTCAGGTTTATCATGATTTTTGTATGGCGATGTTGGACATACCCATTGATGATGCATTCATGCATAGCATACATGACATGTAGTTATTTTATGACACGGACATGAGTACTTAACCTTACACATATGTCTATATTATCACCCTTACTGTTACCCGGTGTTATCGTGCTGCTATTATTATTGCATTACTGTATGACCTAGGAGATCGTCATACATTCGGTTTCTACTCGGTGATGTTTTCTACTCACGAGTTGGCAACTCAACCCCCGTTGTGCCACAATTTCTTGCAGGTTTAGTCGTACAGGTTCCGTAGCGGCTTCGTTGGCACACCTTTTTCTTTTGGGTTATTGCCTTGGTAGGTGGGACACATTGCCTCGTGATCGCCATTTTATACTTGTATATTTTATTCCAGCTATATCTAGTTAAAAGCTCCATCAACCAGACTATGTATATTTATAGACTTAGAAACATCGCTTATATATTCTTTCTACCTTAGAGTCGCGTTCTTGTATTCATTATTGTTAGGATTTTCTTGGTGATACTTTAGCTTTCTTTCTTTCTTTCTGTGTTTTAAATCCTCGCCTTTCGGCGTTGTATATTTACTTTATTGCGTGGTTGTTACAGCCATTTGGCGGAGAGCTAGCTCCCGCTTGGGGATGCCTTATATATTTTATTGCTTGTATTCGTTTTTGGGTTAAAAATTACAAAGGAGGTGCTGCCCAAATTTTCAATGACGAAAATGTTTTCAAGTTATATACAACATTGTGTTTTCGTACACTATTATCTATGTTTTAAAGAAAGAACGTGATTTTAGTAAAAACCTTATTTTAAAACTCCATCTCCATTATTTTCCCCTAAAAGGTTTAGATTTTCTGGGCTTTTGGCTTACTTGAATTAGGTGGGGTCATATAGACTTCACATGATTCAAGTGCTTGTCACGTGCTTTTTCCGGGTCGTGATAAAGTTGGTATCAGAGAGTTAGGTTTAACCTTGGTTCGGGTCTAAGTTTAACTATGTGGAGTCTAGGGTGTATATTTATATTCGGAACCTAGGCTTGACCTTTCGGAACTTAGACTTGACCGAGGGTGTATTAGACCCAAACTTTCGTCGCGTAGGTTAACCTTGGTTGATGGAGTAGGTGACTTAAGTAGAGTGACATACCGTGTGTATGTTCCGCGGCATACTTACGATCCGCTACTCCTCTTAAGAAGCCTTGGATGTACATTTTTAGCACTGTAATTTTTATTCATTCCTATGATCTATCCTCATCGATGTCGGATTGTGGTTTCCGTTACCGTGGTTACACGAGCAGAGAGAGAGAGCTGCGGCTGGAGATGTGGTCAACACAAGCTCGTCATGGACAAGGACTGAGCAGGACGTATTTCGGATACATACGAACGTATTGATTTATTGTGTTATAAGATTTTTCGTGGACGCGAGCGTTCGGGATCTGCACTAGATGATCGGGCTATTATTAGAGGCCAGCCAGATGGTGAAGACTATTGACATACTATCTACTCCAGATGTTTAAGGTATTGTCTACCGTGCGGACGAGCGAGCTAGCTGTTACTGAGTTGTTAAGATATCATCCCCAGATCATTGAAGCTATTGCAGCATGAGTTTATACATGGGGATAGGATAGAAAATCACTAGTCACCCCTGGATTGTCACGACCCGAATAATTAGCTCATGACCGGCACTTAAATCACGCAACGTCTAAAGGCGTAACGTAATTCAAGTAAGCCGAAGCCCAGAAATCTAAACCTTTTTAAGAAATAAAAGAGGTGAAATTTTGAAATAAAAGTATAATGAAAACAAACGTTTTATTAAATGCATGGATAATAGAACATGAAAATGCTAGTGGATTTTATTAGTTGGAAAACATTCGTGTTTTGAAAATTTGGGCAGCACCTCCTTCGTATATTTTGATCCAAAACCATAAATACAAGATAATATAAAAGGCATCCCCAAGCGGGAGCTAGGTCTTCGCCAATCGGTGGATCCATAACCACGCAAGTGATAAAACAAGTATACGACGCCCAACGATGAAGATCCACACAAAAGATAATAAAATAAGCAAGCCATCAAAACCACTAGTAGCGGAATACCCCTCGCTCTAAGTCTCGCAACCACAAGTCTCAATAAGTCTCATTACTTATACAAATATAAGCTTGATTGATGGAGTTGACTAGATACAACAGGAAATATAAACACAAGAGGGGTACGATGCAACATGTACCACCTACCAAAGCAAAACACCCGAATGCAGCTATGTGCTAGCGATGCCGCTACTGATCCATGCAATCAACTTGCAAGAACGGTGGCACAACGGGGGTGAGTTGCCAACTTGTGAGTAGAAAACATCATCAGGTAGAAATCGTATAAACAACGATTTCTTAGGTTAACTATATCATGAAGGTAATACTATGATATCTAGGGTGACCGTATCTGCATATGTGCCAACAATGTAATCAATGCCTATAAGCATGGAACCTGAATGTCCACAACGTCATGCATGTAATCAATGCATGTATGCATGTGGATATCGTCCAACCATATAATTAATGCATGTATGCATGTGGATCTCGTTCACGTGTCCATCAATGACACCACAACGTCATGCATGTAAATATCATAAAAGCATATGCATGAAAGTATGAGGATATAAATCAACGTGTGTCCCTCACGACACATCAAAATCATGGAACCTGAATGTCCAGCATCGACACTCGAAACATCATGAAACCCGTGTCCAACATCGACACGTAAATCCTCATATATCTCGAGCTCCGTCAGTCTGGATCGGCCCACGGGCTCCGTCTATAGGATCGGCCCTCGGGCTCCGGCAGAACGGGTCGGCCCATATCCATCTCTCGACTCCGGTCGGTATCCTCCGGATAACCGCTAGGTCCAACCAATCATCGGTACGTAGTGCCCATCCTGCCAGGCTCATTGTCTACACCACAAAACCATTCTTGTCACGGGGAACCATACCGGGTCCACCATGAACCCGCAAACGGATCATCCACCTCCTCGAATCGGGTTTCTATCATATGTCTTAGAATCGAGAAAACGCATGGTGGGCGCATCTAGAGAAACCGGGTTTTTAAAACAATACATACTTTCTTTTGAAATAACCACGGTTGTCAAATCCAGAAACTCATGAAAACAGTATATCTCAATGCGTATAATCGTAAAGCATGATGTATGCGACATATAACAGAATGTAGGCATATCCGTATATCATGCAACATTGGACAGTGGTGTGAGCATGGGCATATCATCGTAATGTGAGCATAGCAAGTAAATCATGCAAGGAGTCATATCATGATGCAGTAATTCTACTGTGTAGTGACATAGAAATTATCGATGATGAAGTGTGTGAGCCGGCCAATCTATGTAAGTGTAACATACACATCATCGATAATGGTGTAGGTGTACTAGCACAGGTATATGGAATGCAATGAGAATGACATGAACGTAGCATAAGTAAATCGTCAGCTAAATGCTATAAGGTATACGTATCTAACATGACCGAGTCGATGAATCTATCAATCGGTATCCAGTCTCACAACATCAAGTACGGTATAATCCATCGTATGGCATCCGCTAGTCAAGGGTATGGATCAATCATCAGGTAAACTCATCACGTACGGAAAATCATCGTACGGCGGCATTAAACCATTAGGGATCCTATCAACCTATAATACAAAGAGGGTACGGACCTAATGTCTCGTACGGCATATCACTCATGATCCACATATATATACCTATCTCTCATGTCACATCTGTAGAAATCTCATATCATGGGACTGACAAAGGTATCAATTATCTCATATCGACTCGCATCTGTATAACGACATATCTAACCAAGTCATCATATCACATCGTATACTCTTTTCATCACATCAATATCTCACATCAAATCATATTATAAATATTTATCTTATTTGACCGATCTCATAACACATCTATCTCAATCTCGTCGTATTCATCGATCTCATTTCCTATCCTTATACATCTCGTTTCATATCCTATATCGATCATAACCGCTCATATTATCTTATCTCATTAAGTCATCTTACATCAATTCATTTTATGTATACATTCTACCTTATTAATCTCGTGTCATGCTACTCTAAACCTCCTACTTATTCTCGTGCACCAGCTATATCTATAAGTCGTGATTCACATTCACTTTTCATATCCTTATATATCAATTCGAGACATCATTTCTATCATATCATGTCAAAGAGTCATATCCCTATAGCTTTCATCTCATATCTCGATATATAAATCCAATCATTCATATCATCTCTAACTATCTTTTTAACCCTATTCGTAGTTTTCTAATATTGGTTTCCTTAACCATATTCTATATATATCGGTTTCCATCAAAGTTTGTGGGGGTGCTATACTCCATCCACCCGACTTCCCCCGTAGATATAGATCTACTCACCTTGATCCTTGTTCAGCCGTAGTCGGTGTGCTTCATCGTCTCCGAATCCACGCGAAGGTAATACATAGTCGCAATGCTATTAAAATCGAGTTCAGAAAACCAATACGGCATACGGTGCGCTCATAGGTTAGAATCTATAGCCTCGCATGCAAAATACAACCAAATAACCCTCGTCGTTGACGTTTAAACTCCCAACAACCAAATATAAATCAAATACCAAAGCTCAAGTTTCAGAATCGCAAAACAAAAAAAAACAGCAACTAAGGAAAACCACTTCCAGATTTCACCCTATGCCAAACTAGAACATTTTGCACATTGGGTTTCTCTAGATATCTGATAAGGAGGTTGTGGTTCAAAAATCACACCAAACCACCCCGACTTGGCCGCAAATTGCGGCCAAATCCATTAAATCTACGGCCAGGACATCTCAATAGGGGCTCAGGTTTCTAGGGTTGCTTTTATGTGGCATGCACGTCTCATGGTCATGGGAACTTATTGTATAGGTCTCTCGGGCCATCCCAGATTCCTAATTACACTCACAAACTGTCAAATATCGATGTCGGGCAAATTTCTAGGTTCGTGTTTGGGTTCTATTTTCTGTTCTAGGTCAGTAAAAACACCTCAAGTCTTGTTAACAGCCACTACACATCATCAATTCCACACAATTACCCAAACCCTTCTCTTGAAATTTCTAACTTCAAATACCCTAACCAAAACACATTCTACACAAAACTAGAATACAAGAAAACTGAAACTAAACTAAATAGAAGAAGCTATACCTCATTTAGGCAACTCAAGAAAAACCCTAGCTTCCCAATGTCATCAAAATCTAACTTTTCTTGGTCCAATGTGATGAGGGTGAAGAGAGGATCAACTTTTGTGAAGGGTGTATAGGGTTTTGGTGAATATTTTGAGATGGTTCATAGGGTAGAGGTGGAGGGAGCTGAGGAGGAAGAAGATGAAGAAAAAATAATGGGGTGGAGTTATGGTGGCTGCCCTCACTCTCTCCTACCCTCACTCTCTCTTATTCTCACCCTCTTTCTCTCTCTCCAATCATTCTCTCTTTTTACCCTTTTCTCTTTTTCTTTTCTTTTTAAAACCAAACCACATAATACCCCAAAACAACATGTAATCAAATACGACATGACACGGTGCACTAACCATGGAAAACTGTAGAAACACGGATTTGGCTTAGCCGCGATTAGTGGTACACTAATCGGGTTTAATTTTAAACTGCATATAATAAACTTTAAAAAATGCCAAATCCAATAAATATATTTTTAAATGAATAAATCATTTTAATCTCCAATTATTTCACAATTATATGTATATATTTATGCCCTTTTTCGAAAACCCCAATTTCGCAAATCGGGCTGTTTTCACGAAATATATTATTTTAATATTAAATTCCAAAAATAATATTTTATATTTTTTGAAATGTTACATGGATTAATGACTAGGACATTTTGTTCATTTGGATACTCCGATGCGAGAACATCAGATCAATAAGCTTCAGTTAGAAGGAACCTCACACAGACGTGCTGTGAGTCGATCGAGAAAGGACGAGGGTAGGCGCATTACTTCGATGACTTGGACGAGTTTCCGAGAACGTAATTGGCCAGATGCCTTCTACAGAATATTAGAGATGCCGAGTTCTTAGCTTCGGAAAAAAAGAGACTCTGGATATGACTACAGCTAATAGGAGCGCAGTCCACACAGCTACGAAGAGATGATTCTAAATTGGTCCATATTGAAGGGAAGCGGAGCAAGAAGTTCGTGTGAGATTTTCACGAGTTGTCATTCCATTCCGCTGATTTCAGAGAATTACTACGCAAGAAGAGGCGTTGGATACGGCCATAATTTCTTGAGGAAAGACGTGATGAGAATGCAACTGTCCCGGAACAAGAAACAGATTGAGTAAAGAATGCCAACTTCCGGGCAGTCCGGCAGAGATAAGATTGGAAAGAGACCCTAACAGGATCTTTCAGGAGTACTTCATGATAAAGACTTAGACCAGGATCGAGGATATCGTGCACACTCAGTGGGCCAGAGATTTCCATCGTTGACGTGATACGTTATGAGTGACCATGTTAATTGGCTAGGAGATCTTCAGAGAAGCGCCTGAGCGGAACTGTTTCCATCATTACTACGAATCGGGTAGTTGAGCCGAGGAGTCATGTAACTGGTAATCCGTAAAGAAAAACAAGGATTTAAAAGCAGAAGACGCCAAACCGTGGGCAAGAGGCAAGTAAATATTCTTGCTCTGCCAGCCTTGGATGCACCAGCACCTTTCGACCTTGAAGGAGGGGCACATCGATGATAGTTATTTATGATCTACGTCCTGATGATTCTGTAAGGCAACGGTAGCGCCTCGGCCGTCAATCCGAGGCCAAACACGGAACAAAAACTTTTATAAACTGGCGCTAACGCATTCTTTCACCCGGATCGTTCCATTAACCCTATACTAGCTAACTACAAAGATGTTGGAATTGCTATACCGATCGATCCGTGTCCTTCAGTCTTTAGCCACCATCCAAAGCTCCTCGCGGCTGCTCCAACGAAGTTCGCTCTCCGATCTTGCTCGTCGAAGTGGCACCACATCAAAGATTCTTTATACGGGCTCCCGCTTCAAAACCGAAGCAATTCGGACATGAAGTTTGCCGGCCGACATGTCCAAGATGAAGTAGAGATGGTGTATGGGATTACTTTGTCTCAAAACACCCAATGTTTCTCAACACATGAGACTTGATGGGTGGAGGAAGAAGATGAAACCACAGGAGGATGAGTGAAGCAACTCTAGAAAGGATAATGGCTAAGTGTTGTGAGATATCAAGCATGCTAGCAACTTAAGAAAAATCACCAAGTTTAGAAATAATCTCACAACCCTTATCATAAATTAAGCATGAAAGAATAGTGTAGGATGAGTCACTACATTACTCACCTTATGAATCACCAAAAGAGTCATGCTTCATTTAAAGCCAAACATGACTCATCCTCCACCTCATTAAACCATTTATCCAAATGGTTAAAACAATAATGCGGTGGCATCTTCTAGAAGCATCTTGTAATGAAATTACAAGAATACCCCCTTATACCGTATATACATACCCGTATCCATATTTCAAAGAATAAGAATGTAAAGAGACGAAAATAATCCAACAATATAATACTAGGATCGAGCTTAAACCAAAGCCCACTAGTATTATCCATCCGATCATGATCCGTGCACAAGTGCACGTATATAATCGAACACTGCCATAAAACCATACGGCCTCTACAACGTTTCGCCCGAACTTAGGAAACTTTCTGTGGGGGACTCTAAAGACTCGTCAATACGGTAGGAGTGGGTTTAACCACAAGCACTTCAGTGGCACTAGCTGTACGTAACGGCTGCCCATGTATTGAGTGAAAGGGAAGCTGTCGAGCGAACTCATCCTGAAACCCTACTGAGCCTATCTGTGACAATCTCCGTACAGTCCGGTCTGTTCGTCTATGAGTATCGCATATCGGGCCTAGGGGGATGGTAAACAACAGACCCCCAATAGCGGTTTAAGTCATGTCGGAGTGTAGCCCAGAACACCTTGAGAAACTACTAGAATACCTACCAGTAAATCTCACTTACCTTGGCCAAGGACTTTGTGTAATGGCTCTCCAGACATAGCGCGATATCAACCCCCAATACCGGGAGAGACGAATCCTTTCTAACCGCCACTGCCTCCAAGTGCTTCGGGACTGCACCCAACTACTACATGTTTGCACGACTCCTTTGAGCTGTGTTAGGGTAGCAATCAAAGAACAATAGGAACACACTTGAGGCAATATAGCAGTGTCAAGTTAACGGACTAAGCTGTACCCATGTCACCTGGGAACTGCTCCTGACGATAGGTATAATACCAATCAGCAGTGCCCCTGCGAGTCCGTTCAGTGTACTCATAACCCAATGAGCACCTGTATACTATCTGTTATGACCCAAAGTTCGGCCCGTGACCGGCACTTAACCACGTAACGTCTACAGGCGTAACGCGACTAAGTAAGCCGAAACCCGGAAATCAAAACCATTTAAAGTAATGAGTGTGAAAACATTTGATAGAAACGTTTGTTAAAACGTTTAGAAAACCTTATGTAATTTAGTAAAATTCTTTAAAGTTCAAGTTATTATCTTAAAAATTTTGGCAGCATTTCCTTTGTAAAAACTAGCCCCGAAATCGGGTACAAGGTAATATATGAGTAAAATGATATACAATAAGAATAAAGCATCCCAAATGGGAGCAATCACGCCCAACGGCGGAAACAATCACCACGATAATAATATACGACGCCGTGGCGAAGAATGAGCAAAAATAAGTGAAGACAACATGAAATATAAAACTGCACAAATAAAGTCGGTTCACAATGAGCTCGACACCAGAGTACAAAATAATATACATCTTCCTCACAACTGATCTCTAAGTCAATACACAGAAAGTAGATGGAGAGTACTAGATACAACAGTGTATACAACAAGAAAATAAACAGATACCGCAAAAACCTACCTATCAGCAAAAGGGCTCACGCGCCAACTGCAATGGTATCCATATCAAAAGATGCAAGAAGGCAGCCTACCGCGACTACTCTGAGGGGCAACCTGCAAACACTGTGGCACAACGGGGGTGAGTTGCCAACTCGTGAATAGTAGATAACATATAAGGGTAATCGCGAGTATGCACGTACTGCGATACTCTAACCTATGCCAACAGATAACATTTATATGATGAGCTAGATGAGCAATAATAATGCAACAAGTGTGATCTAATAACATCTCTATATGAAGAGCAGGGTATGCGATAATCATGCATAGCAAAAGCAATCTAATAACATCTATATAGGATGAGCAGGGTATGCAATAATCGTTCATAGCAGGTGTACTCTATCTGGTACTACAGATACAGGATGAGATGTATAACACTGAATGCTGAGCATGGGAATAAAAACCATCTACACGGAAT